>VWZV01016588.1:77469-87634 GCA_013397155.1 Irena cyanogastra
AGCGAGACATTGAATACAGTCAGTAACAAAACTTTCCTGCTTACATTCTGTGAGAATGCATCACATGAGGGAAGGAATAATGCATTAACATCAAAGGGTTGTAGGTCTGTAATGCAGTCTCCTATTCACTTTGAGTTTCCATTTGATTTTTTTTTCCTAGAAAGGTGTTATTTGAATACTACAATAAAGAAAATTAAGGATCTGACTTTCCAGTCAAACTTTTAAAGTTTGAATGAGATTTACTGAGATTATATCTGTAAAAGATATGAAAGTAGAACAGATGTTTAAAAGTTTACTAGAGAAGGTATCTCTAAGGTACTCAGACAGTAAGTAACAATTCAGCTGTCCAGCTGGTGACAAACCAACTGGTGTTGGTATACGAAAGCATAATTTACATTTTTAGGCAGGAAAGATTCGCCAAACACAAGTAAGCCTAAAGAATGGTACCTCAGTCATTGGTAAAGTCACTGAACGCTGTTGATATTCAAGAGTGTGTTTTTGTCTTATGTTCGGTTTCCTTTCCTCACTATTGAAATCAGATGGAACAAAAACTGTTACTGAACATTTCTAAATAAAAGTACTTATTAAATTACTTGGGGCAGAAGTTACAAAATGTATGATTTACAAGACCTTGATAAAATTAAGACTTACTAGTCAGTGATATCATACAATTTTTATGAAGATTTTAATCAGACCTTTAATTTCTGTGCCACAGTAGTTGAAGAATCTCATAGGACAACAACTTGTGCATTACTTGTCTTTTGCTTCCATACTGGACAGCACTCTCAAAATACAGATTTCAGTTAGAAGAAGAAAGTTTATATTAAGGCAGTGGTGTACTTTTTAGCAGGTAACAGGGAAAAGCTGCTTCAGGTAATCTGGCAAAGGCAGCTTGCATGAGCTTCTACTGGTAGTGGCAAGCCATTGCAGCAGTAATATCTGTTGCAAAGGGGTGTATGAGAGATGTCTTGCTATTTACTAATGGAAGAGGATTTCACTAGGTCAGAGAATATATTTTATTTTATAGACAATTTAACTTCTTTTAGGCTCATGGAAAATTCAGATTATTATCAGAAATTTCTAGACAGAGCTATTTGGTGATACAACTGTATATACAACTGCACAGAATCCTGTCATTTGTCCTAAAAGACTTTAATTTTCATAAATAAATCATACTGAAAGTAAATGTTAACTGAAAGCTGTCTGGAAATAAAAAGAAATTTATCTGCTTTGCAACATCAGTTAGACTTTATGGTATTAAAAAAAAAAAAGTGACCATTTTTATTTACTATTTTAGTCATAGGGTATTTTACTGGATAAGTAAATTTTATTAGTCCCCTGGTTCTGATCAAGAGTAAGTATTAGTTTCTTCTTTTCTCTGTAGTTACCACAGAGGTTAAAATGTAGTTCTAATTGTGAAGTCTGCCACAAGAACAAAAGAAAAAAGGAAATTTATTGCAAAAATAATTTAGTTATACTATCCAGTAATCTCTCCTCTAGAAAGCTGAGGGAATATTATTCTTTTTAGGTAAACTATTATTTTCATTGCTAAACTGGTGCCAGTAATAGTTAGAATACAGAAAAAAATATGGCCTGCAAAAGGCCTTCACAGACGTCTCTTCGTTCCATGAAGACTTTTAGTTATCAATGAGGAAAAGTCAGAACTAATCAGAGAGACATTCTTTACACAGCAGAAAGTGTGGGAAAACACTCAAAAGATTCCACAAAAATTCTGCCAGGTAAACTAAAAATTTAAATTTAGAGATATTTGGAAAATTTATATAAAAACTACCTATAATTCTTCTGAAATTAGAAGCAGTCTCATGATTTACAACAGATATAACGAGGAAACAGTTTACTAAATGCAGAATTTTCTTCAAGGCATTTCTTCTTTCCTCCTTATTCCTAATTCTTTATGGAATGGTAGTTAGACCTTCTGAAAATAACAATCTGATCTGCTGGGTACCTGAGAACTGAAGATAAGTAATAAAATCCATTGAAGTGTTTAAATACAGGAACCAGAGCTCACAGTGCAGCAGTTACATTCACATGGGAAGGCTTTGAATGCAGATGAAACTAATTAGTCTTTGTTGAAGACTGTGTTGTCATTGCAGTGCTACTCCCAAAACTATTCTTGGTCTCTTGACCTGTCAGACATTGGTACAGAATGAGCACCAAATTTCTAAATAGCTATGGATATGTTTCACCGTCAAATAAACATATCCACTGTAATAGAAACAGAATTTTTTTGAAATAGAAGTATTAATGAAAATATAAATGAAATGTATACAAATGGATGTGAATAAATTGAAATTAATTAATCAATTAAATAGAAACAGTAAATGAAAATTCGTGTTGGGACTCTAAAAATGTTCACTATATAAATTGTATAATGGTATTTGTGGCTTGATTAGGATTCGGCCCTTTCCGGTCTGATTCAATTCAATTCATCCTCAATGTCCATACCACACTTGGAGTGTAAACTTCTCTGAAAGACAAATCACCCGTTTGGACCAATGGGTCCCAATCAAGATTGTGACTGTATGTAGTGTATAGGTTAAGAAGAGCTACCAATTTAGCCTTCTTCAAAAGAAATCCAGTTCATGTGCACAAAAACCATGCTGGAAAATAAATTGTATGTGATAAGCCATGCTGAAAAATATTAAATTCCAAACTGTGCTACCTCTGCACACTAAAACAGTGGAGGCAGTAATGATTTGTGTATGGAAACTAGAATGACAGAGTTCTATCACGTGTAGTAATGATTTTTGAGGGCAAGGCTGTTCTGACTTTTACTGACTTCTACCACATTTTTACTATTAACAATAAAGTTATGTTAAACTTACCTAGAAACTTATTATTTCTTAATTAATTATTTTCCCATTTACAGGAAGTGTGCCTTGGATTAAATACATGACAACTTATGACAACACTTTTTTTTTTTTTTTTTTTTTTAAACAAGGATTTGTGAGACAGGACCGTTCATAAGGCGTTTGTTGGGAGTTTTACTTCTAGATTTGTGTTCCTAGATCCTGTGCCTCTGAATATGCTCTGTATTTAGAAATAATGGTAAGGGAAGAAGACAAAAAAGCAGTAAAAAAAAAAAAACAAAAAAACAGTCTCTACTGTTGCAGTTCCTTGTACTGTGTTACTAAATAGTGCAGGAGCCAGACACTGTTTCTTCATTAGGACAGTAATATGTGGAACTAAGAGTGAGGAAAGAGAAAATATATCCCTATTCCTGCTAAAACTAGCCTCAAGAATTGTACATGCAATTGTGTTTATGTCTATCCTCTTTAAATAACATTGTGCTACAGTTCCAGGCAAACCTCGGCTTGTGATTAGCCACACACAGATGAACACGGCTCTAATTCAGTGGCATCCTCCTGTGGAAACTTTTGGCCCGCTGCAGGGTTATCGCCTGAAGTTTGGCCGCAAAGACATGGATACGTTAACGACCATGGAGTTCTCAGAGAAGGAAGATCACTTCACAGCCACAGACATTCACAAAGGAGCTTCTTATGTCTTCAGGCTCTCAGCTAGAAATAAAGTGGGCTTTGGGGAGGAGATGGTTAAAGAGATTTCTGTTCCTGAAGAGGTACCCAGTGGATTTCCCCAAAATCTCCACTCGGAAAGCTCTACTTCTACATCAGTTCAGTTAACTTGGCAGATGCCGCTCTTGGCAGAAAGAAATGGCATTATCACCAAATATACCATCTTGTACAGAGATATCAATGTTGCTTACCAGCCAGTTGAACTCCCTGTTGTTCCTGCTGATACCACTATGACACTTTCTGGCTTAAAACCAGATACCACTTATGATGTAAAAGTACGTGCCCACACAAGCAAAGGGCCTGGTCCATATAGTCCAAGTGTCCAGTTCAGGACACTACCCGTGGATCAAGGTAGGATTTGTCTGCTTATGACGTTGACCTTTAAAGGAGTTATCGGTCTTTGGATATCAGTGTTTTTGAAGGTGTAAAAAAAACTGACCAGCCCATTCATAAAAATAGGTTCATCAAACACAAAAGGTAAAGTATATAAATCTTAATATGTTTTGGATGCCTTAGAATTCAGTTGTCCCTTGCCAAGCAAGTTCTGGCTAACTTCTTCACAATATTTTCAGGTAAGGAAAATGTCTGTATTGGGTTGTCACTAGATAAGAGTGAGAACGAGTTTAAATGTGATATTTAAATATGAACAAACAGGTAGGAGAATTGAATCCACATGGATTTTTGACCTAAATGGAAAGCTAATACTCCCAAGTAGTAGTGGAAATATGACAAGATCTAAGCTCCAAGATGTTGTTTATATACATTGTTTCTTTTTTCCAGCAGTGTTTGCAAAAAATTTTCATGTTAAGGCAGTAATGAAGACTTCTGTTTTGCTGTCTTGGGAAATTCCAGAAAACTACAATTCAGCCTTGCCTTTCAAAGTAAGTTACTTTCCATTTGTACAAGAGAAAATAACAGAAACTAGGCAATGTATTTATCTGATTAAGTAGCTTACTGAACATGGATCATGAACAAGTATTCAGGGTATCATTGTTTCTAAGATCAGTAATTTTTCATTCACCACTACAGTATTTTAAAGAAAACAACAGAAGAAAATAATTTTTTTCTTCTTTTTGCCATCTTTTCCATAGAGAATGCAATTGAATACCATTTTGAGTTTTGTCTCCTCAATGAGTAACAGTATGTTTTTGATTTGCAATTCTTTTACTCCACTAGCTTTATCCAGATACAGAGACTGAGTGTAACATGCAGTCTTGCATGGAATTTCTTTTGCTTCATTCTTAATCACTTGTGTCATCTTAGGCAGTGGCAAGTCAAGAACAGTATTTTAGGAACTAAATGGTACAAAAACCTTTCTAAATAAGGAGTGTGAATGACAAAATCAAGATACCTTTAACAAGAGTACCTTGCTATAAATTCTGGGTTCAAGAAAAGCAGCTTACTTTGAAAAAGTGAAATTGCATTTCAGGAGTGTTTACATTGCTTTATATTAATGTAGTACTTTTTATTTTTTCCCTGAGAGTGAGCAGTTTACTTGCAGTAGTAAATTCAGTACTGTTTTGCACCCTGAAATGCCCAAATAAATTTAAATCTATTTATTATTTAAATTTATAGCTAGGTTGATTCCTGAATTCAGCGTGACAGCATCATTTGCCTTCTCCTAGTAACCAAAACTACTTTTGTGTATTGACTTAGATCCTTTATGATGATGGAAAAATGGAGGTTGATGGACGTGCTACTCAAAAGCTGATCACAAACTTGAAGCCAGAGACGTCATATTCATTTGTCCTGACAAACAGAGGGAATAGTGCTGGGGGCCTTCAGCACAGAGTAACCGCAAAGACTGCACCAGACGTGCTTCGCACAAAGCCAGTCTTCATTGGAAAGACCAATTTAGATGGCATGATAACTGTGGAACTTCCAGAAGTACCCTCAAATGAGAATATAAAGTGAGTGAATGAATGACGTACCATTGTTTTTAACTGCAGAGCGATGATCACTCTACTCTTGATGGTGGACCACGGCTTTATTCTTTGTAACAGTACAGAGACTACAGTACTCTGCAGTAGCATTTGACCTAATATTGGTGTAATATTTGATATGGTGAACTGGGAGGTGCTGTTGACTCCCTGATGGGACAAGAGGCCTTTTACAGAGGGATGTAGATAGAGTGGAACACTGGGCAGTCATGAGTGGCACAAAAATTAAGTACAAATGTCAGATTCTGTTGTAAATGTCCTTGAGTGCATTCAACAGGGGGCAAGAAAGCTGATGGAAGGACTGAAAGGAATGTCCTGTAAGAAGCTGCTAAGGGCTTTGAGCTTGTCTAGTTTGGAGAAAAGAAGGCTAAGGGCTGACCTCTTTCCTCTCTACAGCTTCCTGTGGAGGAGAAGTGAAGAGGGAGCTGCTGATCTGTTCTTACTAAGATCCGTTTATAGAACATGAGGCAACTCCTCAGAGCTTCATCAGGGGAGATTCAGATGCATTAGGGAGCATTTGTTTACTATGAGTCTTTTCAAAGTGGAAGAGGCTTTCTAGCCAGGTGGTTAATGTCCCAGGCATGTCAGTGTTTAAGAGGAATTTGGATAATGCCCCTAATTTGTTTTTTTGGTCAGCCCTGAAGTGGTGAGGTAATGGGAATAGATGATCACTGTATGTCAGTTCCAACTGGCACTCTTAAGTTTGTCACACAGCCAAGTATATAAGATTTGTGTGGAGACTGATTGTCCCTCAGTTTGCAGATTTTTCTCAGAGTACTTTTGTGTTTCATCACGGACGGCAAAATGAGGGATGTAGAAAACCAGTTCTATTTTGAACAATATATAATATCACAAAATGGATAACCCATCAATGCATAACTACCCTGCTGTAGCTCCTTGAAGTACTCAGACTCAGTCACTCAAGAGTTATATTGAATTTTAAAGAATTGGTACTGCACTTAAATTAATTCAGATTAATTATTTCTGATGGTTTTTTATCAGGATAAAAATACCTTGTTCTCTCCACAGGTCTCAGTAGGAAAACAAGAGATTTTGCTAAAAGAATTGGAAGTTTTCCAGATGTTACATAGATTTTGGAAGGGAACAGGTGGTGTGGAAATTAAAACAGAAACAGGACTAAAGACCTGAGAGCACATGGTCAGTAGGGATTAGAAAGGTTAGACAATAAAGATTTGCCAGGGAAACATGAAGCATGATACAATCAATAAGTGTTATTGCTCTGCTTATAGTGATTCTTGTTGATCTGTAAGGTTCCCATATGTAATGTAAAGGAAATGGGGAAGAAAATGAGCCAGTCATTAAATGATGGGGATTCAACTTGTCCTCTCCCTGGTGGATTTTTACAGCTTTCTAGAAAGCTGCCCCCTTTTTCATTACTGACTGAAGATTTTGAGGCAGGTAAGGTCAAGAAATAAATGACTTTGAAACATTAAAAGGATGAAAAACTGAAAAATGTAGTCATTATCATTAGATTGAGTAAGATGCGGTCAGTAACAAATGCAGCTAAGGAAGACTGAAGATGGAATGAGTCAAAAAAGATTTATGAGGCAGAGCATTCACAGAGAGAAAAATGTACAGGATAGCTGATCAAACAGTAGCTGAAGATAGCACTGGAATAAAAGACAATTCCCTTCTTTTTATATAGTGTAAAAAATTTAAAGAGGCTGAATGACATCAGAAAAGGTACATTAAATCTACAGGATCCAACTGCCAATTTTGCAAATAATGTATCTCCTATTTGTGCATCTATTTTCTAAGAAGATTTGATCAGGGTTGATAAAGTAAAACACAACAACAAAGACTGACTTGACCCTTGGAGCAGGCATACCAAAGCAAGTGCATACTGAAGAGAAAACTTTACCTGATGCTTGCTAGAATAAGTAAGGTTATTCTGCACTAGTCTGTGTATGGGAAGAACAATTTCTTGTATTAGTTAAGTTGACATTTTTAGACATGCTGCTCCTCTATTGGTACATTATATGCTCAGGATTGTCCCTAGCTGACAATGAAGTACTGAGAATTTTTCAATAATACTAATTACACAGAAAGTGAAACAGGTAATAGTGTGCTCTAATGACATATAGGTAATGAGATTGAGGGTAATGTTATAAAAGCCTTTGTGATATTTGTAATTAAAGAAGGTAGTATTTGTCAAATGTTTGATGGTGATACAGCATAGAAATTGGTGCAGAGTTCACCTTATGATTAGTAAAATAATCTCTTTTGCTTATCTCAAGGGAGCAAGTTCTTAATTTTTCTTTCTTTTAGTATTTTGGGCTATTTCCAAAGCAATTTTTTTATGTGTAAAGGACAGTTGATGTTTTTCTGAATCTCTTACATCTCTGAAAAGTCTTAAGTGGAACCAGAGTTTGTTGGAAGACTTTAGCCTCTCAAACAATATCTAAATAAACACTTTATTTCTCACCCTCCTCCCTCCCCTCTCCACCAGAAAAAAACTCCAACCTAAAAACAAAGAAGCAAATAACAAAGTAAATTGTGAAACATGTCTTTCAGGAGATGCTACATTTTGCACAATTAGCTAAAAATTACAGAATTTTGTGGTTCTTCACAATTTGCAGCACTGCATATTTGTGTGAACGTTTTCATTTTTCTGCTTACTATGGATCTACTTATTCTTTCAGTTTAAAACACTCTGTGTGTGCTGAAAGTCTTAGTAGATTTTCAAAGTTATGAGAGGGAAGCGAAAAAGAGTGTGAAAGTTACATTTATGTGCTGGATGTTCCTTGATTGAAAAGAAAAATGTTTGAACACTCCGTTACCTTAAAAAATAAAAATATGAAGAAAAAGAAAATAAAATGATAAATAAGTGTCTTTGATGTTTGAAATACATAAAGGGGCAAGTTCTCACTTCTTTTTGTCTTGATTCTTAGACATCTATTAAAAAAAAGGTATGTCAGTTAGTGTCAATAATTCAGTGTTCAGTACGATTTGCTATTCAAAGTATTTTTAATACATCAATAGACCCAAAAAATCTGGGTTCAAGCAGCCTTACAGTTTTGGATCTTTTAAAAAGACGATTTATAATATTGTCACTGTAAGAATGCACGCCACAGATGTTTTTTGAAATACTGGAATACAGCAAGTAGACACTAAGTTACAAATCTGTGGGCAACACTGCTTTCCTGTGCTCTTGTAGGAGCGTAGCATTTCCACATAACATTTCCTCAAGTTTCTTAACACGATGACTAGTGAATACATGTACTTTCTACATGAGCTGAAATTCTAAAGTTTTGTTACATTTCTTTTATGGGAAAGAGCTTTAAATAAGAAGAGATTATTAAAACGGATCAATGGCTTGCACTGGTATGGTAAAAATGATAGTTTAGAGTTGACTTAGACTGAGAAGGTTTTTAGCCAATTGTAAGGCAGCTCCTTTTCTGTAGACTCTTTGTTAATTGCTTAGGATTTTCAGCTGCATTTCACCAGTAAAATTAATAGTTTTGCAGCAGGTTGAGTGGGTTGTAAAAAAAATGCAGAATGGAAGAGGAGATGGCCCATGAGACACTAAAATTATCTTCCATAATGAGACCCAGAAACACCTTAATAAGCATTTGTTACTAGAAACAAAGAAAACATTTCTTTCCCTCTCCCCTGAGACAGAGAGTGCTTGACTTTTTGACAAGTGTGTTTATCAAGAAGATGTATATTACACTACCCTGCATGTCCTGGTGTTGTGATTCTACTGCTTCTCCCTCACACTAATGTGAAGTTATGGATCTGCCTGACACACATCCAAGCTTTGTGAAGTAAGCAATGAAAGTCATACCAGATCTCCGTCATACTAGAAAATATCATTTACTAGTCTCCATGGTGGGGAGGAAGAAAATATTTTTAGGAAAATAATTGTGAGGAAAACTGGTATATGTAATTTGCAAATCCTAGATACAAAGAGAGTCTATATCAAGCTCTCTTACCTATGACTGTGAACAGATACTTACNAAAGGCAGGAAATTGGTGACATTTGTTTGTCAAAAGCTTTACAATTGATGTTATTTCAGGAGTGTGAACATTTACAGCTATGTTTGGAAGGCTGCAGTGACATATTAATGTGCACAAGTTTATTCTCAACCACTTTCTCTTAAGTTTCTCTAAACAGACCCACTCTATCAATTTATCCATTCCTTTTCATTCAACTTCACTTTTGTCCAACTTTGTTATTTACAGAGGGTATTACATAGTTATTGTGCCTTTGAAGAGGTCTCGTGGAAAGTTTATCAAACCATGGGAGAGTCCAGATGAAATGGAGCTAGATGAGGTACTGTATACAGTTTGGGTTTTTTTTCTTCTCCTTTATTAAAGAAACAATCTTGCTAGTTTTATGTAATTAATTCACCAGTTTTAAAGACTTTCGTTTCCGGGATACTTTATATTTATATTAGCCTGTGGAGACTAAAACAAAAATTCAGATTACTTAAATGAGAAGAGAGTGAAGATATTAAGTTGCAATCAAGAACTCAGTGTCTGATATTTGTTGACACTAATATTTTATTCTTTTTCTATTGTAAAGAGTGATGCAAAAGCGCAAGAGGTGAAATGACTTGTCAGCAAAAGCTTAATCACCAACAATATGAACTGTAATAAAGGTCTGGTTCATTAGAGGGGTGTTTACTAAATCTGTAACAAATGCTA
>VWZV01016588.1:97738-110368 GCA_013397155.1 Irena cyanogastra
ATCATCTGTATTGTTATTGCTATACTTCTTTATAAAAGGTAGGTTTACCTTTTAGTTTTTGTGCAAGGTAGACAATTTCCCCTCTATATTGGTCACTTCATAATACTGCTCTACAGTGTATTTTTGTGCTACAATATTAACTGTCACTACTTTGGGATATTTTGAAATTTCTTAATGGCTTCCAGAATGCTGCAGAAATTTTTGACTGCAAGCTTCCAATAATTACAGGTATGTGAGTACATTTGTCTGCTGATGACACTATATTAATACTATTTCATTTAAATGTTTTTTCCACCTTGCATACATTTTGTATGCAAAGATACATTTGTATGCAAAGAAAGTAAGTATATGCTTGCACATAAATATGTATGGGATTTGCACATTTGACTTTTTAAAACTTGTTTATAGATGTATAATAGTAATACATTAGGGGTTACATTCAGCTTCTTGTTAAATGTGATTTTCATCTCCACTCGAGTAATTTGAATTTCAACTTTAGACAGTTGGCCTCAATTTGGCAGTGTATTTGTATGAATTTGAAGCTCTGATCTGAGAGATTAAAGAAACATCAAATAGCTGTTCTCTACTAATCTTGCAATGAGATCGAATTTCACTCATTTTTCTTTCACTGTCTATGACACAAATTTAGTTTTGCTATTACACAAAGGACTTCCCTCTGCCTTACAACATACTCAGTAAAAACTGAGTATGATGCCATAATTTATATGTAGCAGCCTTTTAGAGTGTAAATGAGTTAACACAGGTCAAGATATTAAATCAAAAACAATGAATAAAACTCAAAAAGGTTTTTTTAATGTTTATATTTAATTCCTAGTACTTTTATTTTCTTAGTACGACTATATTTTTGAAATATATCGATAAAGTATATTTGAGGAATATTAAATATCTGGGGAGGGGCCACACTAGGAATAATTTTATAAAATGAAGTGTGTCTTCTAAAAGTAATGCCTATTATGCTATTACCTGCATATAAATATTTGAATCCGAACCTGTATGCTCTTCCCACCTTTATTATCTTTGGTCAAATACCTCTTAAGTTTCATTAAGAGAACTCTCTTCAGGTTTTGGGAAGAATTCTCTGTTCAGGAGTGAATAACCACTCCAGAGTTAACTTCACCTTTGGATTCCAAATAGATATACCTTTTTAGGATGTTTTTAGGGCTATAATCATGCAGCATCTCTTGCATCTCAATATTATGTCTCCTGAACATTTCTGGTAGTTCACAGTGTCTCAGCCAATCAAATTAGTTACAAACTCTGTTTCTGTCCATCACCTCAAAAACTGGTCACTGGAGCTGTGCTAAAAGTGAAATACTCCTTTCAATTATTTTCAAGTATTGAAAGTAAATCTTACCCCATACTACAAGAGAAATCCAAACAATAGTATATTAAGCGGATGTGCAACTGCTTCTAGAGTTATTGATTCCATTTATGGAACCAAAATAACGATCTTCTAATCTATTACCCAAAAAGAAAAAAAAAAAAAAAAGGAAAAAGGAATGTTCCACATATGAGCAGGTAAAATTTGCTCATCAGTAGTGTGAAAAGATCGTCATTTGCTGAGAATGGGGGACATGTTTTCCATCTGTTATTTACTACTTGTACTAAAACTGTTTGGGCAACTGTCCATATGTATTTATTTATTTTTCTATTTTCAGCTGTTGACTCTAATTTGTTAAACTGCACTGATTTGGCAAATTACCTCCGATAAATTATGACTGCAGTTTTAGCAGTCTGTGGTCCTCTATGAGCTTTTATTTCTGTAAAAATGTAGTATATAATTGGATATTTTTTCCAAGACTATGTAACCTGAATGCAAGCTTACTGCTAGATTTTGATAGATTTGCTGACTGTAGAAGAGCAATGACAAGACAGTTGGGATATTTAACATATTGCTTCAAGAAAACAGTGAAGTTTAATTTCTGAGTTAAATAGACTTAATGTGGATACAGGAGTTAGATGGGAAAAATATATTAAAAAAACAGGCAAGCAGGTAATTTTTGTGGATACAGAAAATTTTACAAGTATAATTCTAGAATATATTGGGGTATAAGTATAATGGTGAGAAAAGAAAATGAAGATAGAGGGCATCAGTCTAGTTATGAACATATGTGCAAAAAGTATTACAGAGGATTTTGTTGAAGAATGTGCAGTGCAAAGAGAACGACCAGTAAATGACTGTGTTTTCTCAAGTGCAAAGAGTAGTAACTCAAATAAAGGTCAACTATACTTAATTCCCTTTGTGCACAGAAACCTTTTTGAACAGACTTGGACCACTAAGCTCATGATTTACAGTACTACTTATACATTTTAATTACAATCACAGAGAAATTATGACTGCAGTTTCCAAAAGAATAATTTTATGGGGAGATGTCTTCCCTTTTTTTAAAACAGACATTATTAGATAGTGTTGATAAGTTGCATGGGTTGGTTTGAAGTATATTTAACTGTTCCAAAAACAAGGAATGCATGTTTGAACTATTTATTATTTGTTGCTAAGTTTTATAAAGGTTATTGCCTCTGCATTTGCTTTTCTTAAAATCTGAAAGCAAAGATATTTCATGGACAGGTTTTTGGATCATATATTAGAATATAGCCAAAAGGTCATTGCAACTTAGTAAGTAACAGTAATAGATGAGAATAATACTGAAGAGTACCTTTTCTTATCATCAGGCATACTGTCCATATAATTGCCAACACAGATGAGGCCAATTAATATCCCGTGTGCAGCAGAACTCACAGACACACAGAATCAAAGGGCCATACATCTGGAGTGTGCCTCATCCCACCCCTCTTCAGAGCATGGTCACCTCCAGCAGTTTGCTCAGAGGGACATCCAGGCAAAGTTTTGTATAGCTGAGAATGGAAACTCAATGACCTTTCTGGGCAGTTTGTTCCCATATTCAACTATTCTCACAGTAAAAACTATTTTTTCCTGAGTTACAGTTGACTGTGTCTTGGCAAATTGAACTGACTTGGCCATTAACCAGTTCAGTGTTCTCTGTCGTCGCAGCAGTGAAACCACCCTGCAGTCATAGTAAACAGAGACACCTATTTTTGTATCTTTCCAGCTATTAAACTTTATAAACAATCAAATCAAGAGATCCAAGTAAATTAGATAAACCTTGCTTCCTTTTTGGCCATTTTCTTGTTGACAAGAAAATAAATATCTTCTTTGTTCAAAGACAGAGTGTGTTATTCAGCACAGTAAGATTTATATCCAAAATCTCAAGGAAAAGCAAACCTAGGTAGATAGATGGTGGATGTCCTAGAGGAAATGCCTAACCATTAGGAGTGACCCTGTCTGAGTCACAGTTTACATATATTTTATGTGTTTGATACATGTTCAATTACATGGGATCTGGTTGATTGGGAACTTAATTAGTGAATGTTAAAGAGCTCTAGAAATTGTGTGGTGTTTCTCAGAAATGGACGAACTGGAAAGAAAAGTGAATGTCCCCATGAAGCATCCTGTCATCTCATTCTCGGGTTTTGGGTTTATTTTTCTTTTTCTTTTTTTTTAACAAATTAATTTATGTGGCTATTCCTTATGGTTTTTAAGAAATCAGAAATTCTCTAATTTCAGTTTTCCACTGATGAAGAGCAAAAGGTTCCTCATTCTAGATCTTTCCATTTCCAAGGAAGAGAAGTTTAATCCATCTTGACAAACTTTGTATTGTTTCCTTTATAAAGTGCAGCTTTTTGATTTGGTTCAGAAGACTGTAGCCTAAACTTAAGTCTTTTGAACATAGTAACTCCAGCACTCTGAATCATAGCATCATAGATTAGTTTGGGTTGGAAGGGACCTTTAAAGGTCATATAGTCCAACCCCCTGCAATAAGCAGGGACATTTTCGTCTAGGTCGGTTTCTCAGAGCCCCATCCACAGGCCTTGAAAGTATAGGGCATCCACCACTTCTCTGGGGAATCTAATTAATTAGTGCTTCACAAACCTCATCATAAAAAAAAAATCTTTTTTCTAGCTTGTCTGAATCTACCCTCTTCCACTTTAAAACCATTACCCCTTGTCCTGTCATTATGGGCTCTACTATAAAAGCCTGTGCCTGTCTTTGTTTTAAGTCCCTTTAAGTACCAGAAGGATGCAAGAGAGTCTCCCAAAGCCTTCTGTTGTCCAGGCTGAAAAATTCTAGTTCTCTCAGCCTTTCCTGTTCCATCCCCCTAATCATTTTTGCGACCCTTTTCTGGATCTACTCCAGCAGATCCTTGTCTTTTTTGTGCTGATGACCCCAATACTGGATGCAGCACTCCAGGTCCCCACCTATGTGGAGTAGAGGGGCAGAATCACCTCCTTTAAACTGCTGGTCCCCTGCTGAATCTTGAGCTATAAGAAGAAATATGCTTCTAAGAGAAAAAAACACAAGCGTTAAAAAAAAATTTTAAAAGCACAGAAATGCAAGACAGGAAAATGAGAAATCTTAAGTGATGATGAAAAAATTTAAAGGCTTTCTCATATTGTGTGTAATCTGGTCATTGCAGAGTACAAGCTATTAAAATGTTTGCAGAACCCCTGTTTATTATGATCAACACAGAGAAAAATGAACCCTGTAGTTACAGACTGTGTGTAAAATAGAACATGTTGGTGATAGATAAGAAATTATTCTTCCTGTTTACCTAAACTTTATAGATCATAGATCACTACAGATCTATACAGATCACTGTAGACCTTTAGTACATGGCATTCATTCTAAATCTAAAAAAGTGTGTAATACTTTATTGGAAAAAGATTGATGGTTCCCTTGCTTTCCAGGGTACTGTGAAAAATTTCTTGTTATTTTATTACCTGGTTTTGTAAAATAGTTTTAGAAATTTTTGTTTCTTTTTGTTACTTTTTAAAATTTAGTACAGGTCTTATGTGTCTCATATATTTAACCTTGTTCATCACTTCCTTTTCTCCTCCTCTTCTCCGTTTCTCTCATTCCCATTCTAGTCTGCCCTCCACTTTCATTTTTCCTCTCTTCCTTCTTCTCATCTCTCTTGTCTCTAGAACGTAAGAGGGAGCTACATCTCAGTGAGAAGTAATTTTTCAATGTAATGTTAACATTACTTTCGTGGCTCAAATTAAACACCCATTCTCCGTTACCTCACTGGCTAAAATTTGAAGTCTCATTTCTTGGTAGATAGTGTTTAAAAGAGGTGTATTTTTCAACAGAAAATTTGCTTTGGACGTGACCTTGGGTCCTCCATTTATTCTATGATTTCCAAACATTGAATATTTTGATGAGCTGTCAGTTCTTAATTTGGCTTAGTTACATGTCTTTACTGCAAATCAAAATTTGTTGTATTTCCTATTTTCATGATTATTCTCTATGCTGCTGGTCAACTAACATTTCACCTTTTCTTCCCTCTTTGCTGCATTAAAATGGAGCAGTAAACCTGACAGGTGAGAAGTGAAAAATAATCACTCTTCATTTAATACTGAAAGGGAGAAAAAAGAGAAAAAAGTCATCGTGATAATGATCTAAGACAAAGCATCTGTCAGTCTTAAGTGAATGTAGGCAGTAATCTATCAATGAGGGCAACTGCAAGATTTGCTATGTTATTTACAGTGCTGAAAAGTAATGTTGTACAAGCAACAACGTTTCACTGAGGTTTTTTTTTGTCTCCATGGGGTAAATTTTCAAGAGATAGCAGAGCTCAACAATGCTGATATGATTTTATTTTTGTTTTAGTAATGTGCAAGCAGTGGTTGTACACAATAATCAAAGTTCTTGAAGGAATCCATGGTTGTAGTTGAGACATTAGCTGCTCTGAATCTTCTTAATATCCCATATGCATAAACTCAACACTGACTTATAGTTCTACAAGTGAAAATGATACAGTGATATCATTTGTCCTTTCTGGAATTTTTTCCCCCATCTATCTCAGAATCATTACACAGTCTGGAAGAATTGAGATGTCTTCTACAGGCTGGAGAGATTAAAAAAACCAGACTATTCCTCCAATTAATAATACATAATAAACCATTGTGTTATTCTGTAAGTATTCAAAATACTCAGATACATGATTGGAAGAGATTTCAGTGGTTTTATTAGATTAACATGAAATTCAGTGTAGTACTAACTTTCAAGCAGAAAAAAATTAAATGAAGCTTGTCCCTAGACAGTTCCAGAAACTTAAGGAAACTTAAGACTCCTAGACTTAAAGAGAAAGAAATACAGGATAAAGATTTTTGAAAGATACATGTTCTTTGTTCTTACTAAAGATACACATCTTTAGTAAGAACAAAGAGCACTAGGACATAGTGCTACTGTGGTAAGAGTTTGGAATAGTCAAAATCAAAAGAAAGGAATCTCAAATGAGTTTACCCATACTAATTTTGTTTTTAAAAGACTAAAAACAGAGTAATCAGATTTAAATTTTTATTGCTTCACTGAAGAGAAGTTAATACATGTGTTAAGGTATTTACTGGAGAACAGATGGAGTGGTTTTATTTTTTTTTTCCAATAAAACCATAGGACTAATGACTTTGAAAAATTCAGGCAATGGTCTTGGTGTTTGACTTTTTTGCATAACTTTTGAAATCTCATTGTATGTCACCTGATCTTCATTATTTCAAGAGCAGCAAGAAATTGACTGTAGTAATAACAGATTTATCATTGTCACATTGTGAGTCAATGAGGAAAAAGAAATTGTTAACATATATATTGGGCACCTGGAAAACATTCTGCTATCATTACCCTTAAAGTAATCTCAGTTCTGTTTTCACAACATAACTCTTCCTCCATTTGCTTCTTCATTTCATATTATATAAAAAAATATCAGCCACATTATGTTTTCATTCAGGACCCCAGTGAAAAAAGATTCCACTGTCTGTATAAAAATACAGAGTGGTAGCTACTCTTCATGTAACATGGTTCTCCATGTTTTACATCAGATAATGATACATACAGATAATGGGGGTCAGTTTTAACAAAAATGTCAGAGAGAACACACATAGATTCTGCCTCTCTCTAGAGAAAGGGAAACATAGACAACTTTCTTTCTCTTTTTTTTCTCTTTCATTCTGCCAAATTTTTTTGTTCTATTTTTCTTCCTTTGCAGTGATAGTCTTAATTTGATTAGAAATACTCATAGAGATTTAAGCTTGAATATATTTAGATGTGATAAGACATATAAAGATTGCATATTTTGGCTGTTACAGAGATGAGAGGAAACAGAGCAAATTCTTACATCCTAGAAAGTGAAAAGAATAGATGTCTTCTCAAATAGGTGCCTTCTGTACTGTTCTTTCTCATATTAAAAAATACGTAAAGAAAGTTATTTTTAATAGCAATGCAGACCTCTGTGTATAAAATAAGAAATATTTAATGACAATAACTTGGGGTGGTCTAGCTCAAGAGTTGTCTGCTTTTTCATGAAGGTATAGCTAGATAGCATTTAAAATAGGAGAATTATCTGAGTTTTTTAAGTTTAATGTTATAAAGGTAAAGATTTAGGATGACCAGAAGGATGTTCTGGAAGATCAGTTTAGGGCAGAATGCAGCTATTTTCTCTCTGACCATTTTACCGCTGCAAATTGTATGTACCCTTCCCACCATGCATAATTATATTACCTTTGCACTGCATCAAATACTTTTTCACAAGTAAACACCTTGCATTCAGAATGTAATGCTAAACATTCAAGCACCTTTGTGAAGCTAACATGTCTATCTTCTGTTTATGTATATTCACCTTCTCCATGCAGGAAGAGGGCTGAATCTGATTCCAGAAAGAGCAGCATACCTAACAGCAAGGAGGTCCCCTCTCACCATCCCACAGATCCAGTGGAGCTGCGACGCCTTAACTTTCAAACTCCGGGTAAGAGACAATAACAACTCACTGAGACCTCTGTGATCACAGCCTCATTAGTGATGCTATTACAGAAAAGAAAATTGATTCTTCGAAAATATGCATTTTGATTGAGGGTTTGGGAGGGTATCTTTTTTTTGGTTTTTGCTGCAAAATATATTTCTTTGTTAGCTTTTGCAATTAAGTAATTTCTTTACTTAAAAGTAAAGCCTGCTTGAAAAAAAATTTCAAAGTTTTGTAAAAAAGAGCCCAAAGACACGTATGCTGCATGGGTGTGTTTTATCTGCTAAAATTCCAACTTAAACATAATAATGCTAGAAAATATTACTGGGAAATGTACATCCCTCTGTTTATTAATGATATTTTTATGGACACTTCTTTGTAAATAAGCTTCCCTTTTGTCTACTGCATTATCAGGTAATATATTAACATCATTGTGAGCTCCACTGGTTTGCAAATGTATAATACAGAAGAGAGCTACATAAATTGATAAATGGTCTTGATGTTGAAAATAAGATTGTAAATTTTGGTCAAGGAGGATATTAATATGTCAGTAGTTTTGAGGTCAGAAGGAACACACTCTCAAATACTTTATCAAGTTATTTTTTCCTTAATCATTCTTTTATTAAAGCTGTTTAATCTGGTAGTCAAGAAGCACCAAGAGAGAAATATTTGCAATAGTATTTTTACCTCCTTTGCAGGAGTCAACTTTTACTTCAATTGGCTTTGTTTTAAGTTATGTCCCAGTAGACTTGTTTTCTATTACAATATATTTTCATGGACTCTGATGCTAATTACATGCTGAATCTTCTTGAGCCTTGTGTTTTTGTCAAACATATTACATTAAGTAAAAAAGGCAGAGAATTCAAGTTCATAAAAGCAAGAAATTAAGTGCTTGAGATGCTGAGAATTAGCTGCTGAAGTTGACACAATAAATACTATTAAAGGGTTAAGTGAACATGCAAATCTCATTCCTGATCTAAACAATGACTGTGTTGAGATGATGTTGCCCCAGAAGGAGTGTGCCTGCAGAGTAATGAATGTGGCTAGAGACCCTCACTTAATGCACATGGCAGACGTAGAAAGGGAAGAGTCTGGAGACTTGAGTTTTGCTCCAGCCTTGCTTTTTCAGTCTGTTCCAGTACACTTCTCCTAGTAGCTGGGGCAAATCAGGTGTGTTTCAGGAGCACATCTTCTAATTTAATTTCATCTTAGTGTGGGAATGTTGTTGACATGCTCTAGGACCTGTATACCATAGGAACTTAAATACAGTAAATGCAAATAATTTAGAGGTTTTATTCAGTGTCCTTCTGAGGATACAATTTCAGAGGCGGCTTATTGTTTCTGGGTAAAGTTTTCATCTGTTACTCAGCACTTTTGTAAAAGTTTTAAAGGGTTTAACAGTGAAAGAAATATATATACAAATCTTTGAAACATGAGAAGAAAAAAATATTGTTCTTAAAGTCTAGCTTATGCCTAAAACAAGTAATTGTTTGTATACAGTTATATAATGAGTAGAGTAAATGGCTTACTAGAACCACAGAATTGTTTCGTTTGGAAAAGATCTCTGAAATCATTAACTCCAACCATTAACGAAGCACCTTATGTTCAACAATAAACTATATCCTGAGATGTGACACCCACATGTTTTCTGAGCATTCCAAGGCCAGTGATTCCACCACTTTCCTGGGCAGCTGTTCCAATGCCTGATGACCTTTTCATCATGAAGAATTTTTTCCTAATATCTCATCTGAATCTCCCCAGCGTACCTTGGGGCCAGTTCCTCTTCCTGTATCACTTATTACCTTGGAAAAAGAGACTGCCCCCATCTGGCTTCTTTTAGGCAGTAGTGGAGAGGATAGGGACTCCTCTCAGCCTCCTTTTCTCCAGGCTAAACACCCCCAGCTCCCTCAGCTGCTTCTCATAAGACTCATGGTCCAGACTCTTCCCCAGCTCCACTGCCCTTCTCTGGATGTGCTCCAGCACCTCAATGTCTTTCTTGGAGCGAGTGCTCCAGAACAAACACAGGATTTGAGGTGTGGCCTCACCAGTGCTGAGTACAGGGAGACAATCCCTGCCCTGCTCCTGCTGGCTACACAATTGCTGATAAAAGCCAGGATGTCAGGATGATTTGCTCAATGATCTTCCCCAGCATCAAGGCCAGACTGACAGGCCTATAGTTTCCTGGATCCTCCTTCCTGCCCTTCTGTTGATTGATGTCCTATTTGGAAACCTCCAGTCAACAAGAAAATCCCGTTAGGCAGGCTTGCTGGTACATGAGGGAAGGAGGCTCAGTGGGTACTTTAATCAACTCCCTTGCTACCCTTTGGTGTATCCCATCCAGTCTCACACAGTTGTGCATGCCTTAGTGGCATAGCACGTTGCTGACCATTTTTTCCAAGATCAGGGGGATTTAATTCTGCTCCCCATCTTTGTCTTCCAGCTCAGGGGGCTGGATACCCACACAACAGTTAATATTGCTATTAAAAATTTAGGCAAAAAAGGCATTAATTACCTCAGCATTTACCTCATCAATAGTCACTATGTTTCCCTCTTCATCCAATAAATAATGGAATAATAACTAGATATATAAGCCTAATTTTCTGCACTCTGTTTATTTAGATGCATAATCTTACCTATCTATTTAGTATTCATCATAATTAAAATTAAACATGAGGGAAAAAAACCCTGCTGCCAAGTGCTAACATATAAAATTAATTTATTGTAATTAATTTTTAATTTACATTGAGAAGGTAAAGTTATTAAGAAATGACAGCATTTGTGGCACTTGTAGACACTGTAATTCCACATCATTGATCTGAAAAGAACAGGAGAGGATTTAAGGCATACTTTTCTTGCAGGGCTATAGTTTATCTGTGAAGTTTGCAGTTTTCTGTGAAGCTATTTGAGCAGAACATCTGCGATCTGTTTCTACGAGGAACTCCTCTTCTTTGCTATAATCCTTTCCACAGATTGGAGTATTATCATTATTATTAAAAATATAGTACATCAAATTATGTTCTTTTTTCCTATTATTGTACCTCTAAAGATCCCTAGACACAGGTTAGGCCGTTAAACTACTCAGCATACAACCAAATAGCAAGGAGAAAAATCTTGCCCCAGTAGATTTGTTACTCTGTTACACTTGCTAATTAACATGTTCTTAATATGTAAACAGTCACAGTGAAATCAAGGTACAGTTCTTTTGTTAGTAAAAGCAGAATTTCACTTAACTCAAATTAACTTCAGTTAGGGCTACCATGTCATTAAAAATCTGATTAAATTTAACTTAGATGTTTAGATCCTACTGGAATAGTTATTCATCTCCCAACCAGCAACGCACCATCAAATAACAGGCAATAAAATTTTTTCCTAAGATGAACACAGAGAAACTACAGAAAGGCTATATATCCGGGATATCAGCTTTGTTGAGTTTGTTTTTCTTTCACTTTCAAATTTATGGGTTTTATTTTCTGCAAGGTAGCAGAGCTAAATGGAGGGGTACTGCAAAGGAGGCAGCTGAGGGAAGGAAGTGTGGCTGATGTGGTTATGTGTTGGGTTCTTTTTGCTGAGAATCTGCTGTTGTCCTCATAAAATGAGGCATTTCTCTACATTGTCTACTTATAAAATGAAGGAGAGAGTGTTGAATGTACTTTCAGTACAAGTGCATCAATTTGATATAGTTGTTATTCTGATGATTTATTTCTTTAGATTGTGAAAGCATCCACAGTTTGCTTGGAGCTTTCCAGGCAGACCAACTGCTTCCAGTGAGGGAGGAAAAATATTTTGAATGAATCCATAATGTACAGAAGTATTAGAGAAAAAAATTCTAAATTATATTGGCATATCTGGACTGGCAGTTTTCACTTGGAGAGGTGAATGAGACACTCCTATAAAATTATGGATTGTCATAAACTTTAGTACTTTAAGAGATTTCTAAACAGCTACATTCCAAAAATGCTATCAAATCATGTGTTTTGTATCAGAAAATATCTGATCAGTTACAGATTTCAAAATAATTTGAAACCTAAGTCCTTAGGGTAAATTTGAATTTCTAACAACAATTTTAAATTACTCCCAATACAGAAGAATAGGTATAGATTTTTGACACAAAATATTAGAAAGCAATATTTTATCATTGGTGATATTTAGAGAATCATTTTGGTACAAATATGTTGTACTTGTCATAAAATTTTCAATTCAGCATGAGGATGTTATAAAATTTCTAAACTACCAGCACAGAAAATGCCTTGCTTTCCTTTCGCTTTTTATTGTCCACATTCTTCAATAACCTAAAGAGATCTAAAGAGCTCTAACCTAAAGAGTTTCCCATCTTACCTTGTTTAGAAGGGATCAAATTTATTTCTGGCTTCCCTCCTCATTGGATGAAGTAACTCCATAGATAAATTTCACACTTTGCCTTGACATTTGGAATAGCCCACAGTTCTGTGTCTGAGAACAGGATCTCAGGTCCGTGTGTGTTATCCAAAAATGTGTATGTGTTAGATAAGCCCATATGCCAGGGAGTGGGTCACAGCAGTGCCAAGTTCTCTTTGACTAAACATGAAAATACCCCATCTCTCAGTAGGATTTCATTTTTAAGTCTGTTATTCCTCCATAACTGGAATAGCTGAAGAAAGGTCTATGACATTCTTACCTTTCTACATGTTGCCTATGAAACACAGAATTAAAATCATTAACATGGTGCACAAATTTTAGAGGTCCCTATGCCACATGGGAGAGTTAAGGTAAAGGAGGGGAAATAATTAAGCCTCACAAAAGATTTCATCAAATAAGGCAG
>VWZV01016591.1:0-148067 GCA_013397155.1 Irena cyanogastra
GGCCGCCGCGCCGCCGCCGCGCCGACTGATATAGCCGGGCACCTGGGACACACCTTGCGCGCCGCCACCCGCCCGCCCTCCGAGGGAGGAGGAGGAGGAAGAAGAGGAGGAGGATGAGGATGTGGATGTGGCTGTGCGGATACGGGGGGGCCGGCGGGGACTGCCATAGAGCACGGGGCCTGGGGCAGGCGCGGGGGGAGCGCGGACAGCTCCATCCCGGAGAACCGGCGCGGTGCCGGACTCCGCGGGTGCCAGCAAACAGCGTGAATCATTTAGATTGGCATAAAAGATTTACCTTAATAGTTAAGCAGATGTGTTAACTTGGCTCCACTTGAAGTCGCGCCGCACACTTGTGCTGAAGAAGTGGTTATAAAATATTGAATCTTGATTATAAGTGACTTGAGGAAGAGGATTCTGCAATCAGTGTTCTTAATAAAACATTCCAGTATGTACTTTCTCTTCAGTGGTTTATTATTGCACATGTGTACATGTATCACAAGTTTGGGGTATCTCAAGATGGTTCTACAAACATAAGAGAAAAACATAAACTTGTGGTTTTGACATGTCTTCATTTTCTTTCCAAACTGAGCAACACAGCTGAAGTGAAAGTGTTTCCTATTTAAGCAGGGTAATAGAGGAAAGCAAGGAAGACAATCAGAAGCAGAAGTTAGGAAATGCACATACTTGTTGCTTGCCCCTCCTAGGCAGGCTACAAGCTTGATATGCAGTTTACGTGTACTCTGGTGCAGAGCATGTCCAAGGGACAGAAGCTGTGCTGTGCTGCACACACATGGTCAGGGCACCAGGAGATCAGGATGCTGTGGCTCCCTTAGTTTGGTTCTTGGCAAAGTCCCAGCTGCTGCCTCTCATTCTCTTTGACATCAGAGCCGTGCAGAGACAGTGTAACCTGCTGGCTCTTCTTTGCTTCCTGTCTCTAATACATTGTCTATATGGGACAGCAATACCGTGGATAAAACTCTTCTAATATAAGAGCTGAGCCCTTTTCCAGGCAGTTACATTCAGTACCTCTAGTTCCAGCAGCAGCATCTGAGAGTGTGGCCAGGCTGGGCTGAGGCTAGAGTAGCTGATGAGAACATGTACGCAGAGGCAATCCTGAGGAGGGAATGAGCTCTGGAAAAGTCCTCGGAATTTAGCAGTGTGTGTATATGTCTTGGTTACATGGTAAATTCTTTAGGTTTTTGGTTTAGTGCTAAAAATGCTGGTCCTGAACTGGTCCTACCTCTGCTTGTTAAACTATCTTCAATATTTTAGTAACCAGTAATCCTCAGCTTGTACAGTAACTTCAAAACACACGTTACTGATTTTTTCAACTGTTCTACCACGTGGATAGAGCTCGGCATTTCTTGAGCATTTCTTTACCTTTAATAGATTCAGACCAGTGGAGTGTAAATACAAGTAATCTCAACACCCTTCGAAATCAATAATTTTCTGTTCAGTGACTTTGCTTAGTAAGCTCAGTGTTATGTGCTGTTTTGTGGAATATTTTTCTAGCAGACCACTCCCCCACCAACCCAGGATGCTAAGGGCGTAATCATTTTCCATTGCCTGTTTTAATTGTTATTGGATCTGACTGCCTAGAGCCCAGCATGCATCATCTGAGAGTCGTCACGTAGAGATATGATAACATTGCTCATGGGAAACTTAAATAATTCTTGTTCAGTGCCTCCATCTTATATGCTATTCAGGTCTGTTTGCTGTAATTATCCATTCTTTTTAGTTCTGATTTTTCATGTTGTAGTTAAATTAGAAGTTTAGCTTAAAAACATCAAAGAGCATTTAAGCATTTGGGTAAAATTTCATGTGAGTAAAGTATAACTGTAATGTTTGCAAGGCTAAAGTAAGTATCCAAAATCATTTAGTGCCAATATATTGACAAGACACTTGAAGAACGTATGACCTTATTCTGAAGTTCTCAGTAGGCATCCTCTTCTTCACTGTAGCACTAGGGAAGGTACATCCTTCTGCTGGGAGGATATATCTCTATCAGCTACCTTTTAGCTCCTTCCATTCCAACTGTCCTTGTCTTTGCCTGTAAAGTAGTTGCTAATGTTTTATTATTCCACAATAATCCCTTGATTCCCTCAGAGGAGGAGAAAGAGGAGCAAGTGTGGTGCCCTCTGTGTCTGTATGCATTGACATCCCAACCTAAGTTAATACTTGATGACCTCCTTTCTTTGAATAACTTGAAGTGTGAAATAGCAATAGAAAGCAAGTAAGCCAGTATCACTATGGAAAAGTTTGTAGTTGTATTTAGTTAATTGGACATTTATTATAATTTCTGAGCATATAATCTCATAGAGGTTTGTCTCTGCATTAGTAGACTTTGAAGCCTTGGAAAACAATCTTAAATTATCCCATTTCAGTGATGGACAGCTAAGAGACAAGGGTAGTTCTTAAGGCCATCTGTGATGCATGGAGCTGATTTGAAAACTACCTCTAAAATTCTTTATACCCCGTATGTTCCTTTTATAAGAGCACCATTCAGTTTATTTTGCTCTGTGCTTCATAGAAATAAAGGAAATACACACCATTTGCACAGTTATCAATTGTGTAATGGAAAAATTCCATGACAAAGTAATATAGGGATTCTTGCTACATAGCATAAGGTGATATCACATGCTCTTTGTATCTGGACTGGTGAAGGTATCATCTGCTCCAAAAGCTTGTGATGTCAAGAAATGCAGCATTCCAGGAAGCAGGCACTTTGTTCAGTTTCTTAATTCCAACTTTTCAGCACAGAATTACAGAATATTCTGAGTTGCAAGGGACCTAGAAGGATCATCAGAGGGTTGGTTGCAGGCACATGCCTTGATGAAAGGTATCTTTTCATTTTTATGATTTGGCACGATTTTGGTGCAGCACATTTTAAAGTGTGTTGAAAGTATATGGCAGAGTGGAAAGCCAAAACACCACAGTGTGGTATACAGAACTACAATTAAAATTCCATCAAAATAAGCTGTCTTACACACAAACCCATACCTTCTGTACTGCTCCCTGTTCATTTTCCTATTTATTCTTTAGCAGAGTGCAGTAGAGACGATTGTGTCAGTGGGCTTTAGCAACCCTCTCAAAATATTCTTTCTCCTGAGCCTACTTTGCATAACTTAGTTGTATCTGGCCATTTTCTACCCTGATTCTCTCATTTAAAGCTAGACTCTTTTGGCTGCACTTTGTGATCTGGAGTTGGTATTGTTTATTCTTTCACCACAGGTAGTAAGAGTTGTGGCTGTTGCTTCTCTCCAGCTACCATCTGTTTGCTTCTTTCTAGCTGTGATGGGCTTTTCATGTGCTTTGCAAATAGTCTATCTAATGCTGCCAGACTTTTCTCTTATTCAGTGCCCATCAATAGGTATGATGAAAACAGAGGGCTATGTGAGGAAAAAGTAATAGACAAGTAAATGTACAATATGTATGCTTGTGAATTGGCCTTCTTCATTCATAATTTTGTTTTGTAATTAAGTGAAACCAAAGCTCTCTGACAGGAAATTAGGAATGATTCATATGAACACCCATGAATTCATGATTGCTTTTATTGGACTTGAAGTCCCTTAACCCATTTTTCTTATGCTTTTCATGTCTCAACAGGTGCTTCATCTCACTATCCAGTCCCACTCTTTTTTACTTCCTTTATCCATAGAGGAAAAACCAGCAAGGCTTCTGAGTTGTTTTGTTGCCCTTTTGCACTGTATGACTCATAAAGTTAAAAAAGAAGCCTGAAATTTGGGATGTTACTGCTTAAGTAAGTATAGCAGAATTACCTCTTTTAACTTTTAGTCAAAGTGGTCATCAACAAAACATGAGTTGGCTCTGGGGAGGCCACAGTGTTGTGACCAGGCTGGAGCATGGACATTCTGGAAAATACTTTTTGTCTCTTTGTCACTGAGCAAATGGAAAGGGCCAGTTTGCTATAGTGCTCTGAAATCAGCACATTTTAGTGATGCAAGAGAAAGATTGCTCAAAAATAAAGCCTAGTCTCTTTGAATCCACTGTTGTTGCTGTCAAACAGAGCAGACAGAAGGCTGTATTTTGGGTTTATAGGTACTTAAAATGACTGTACTGTGCCTGATCTTTATGTATTTTGCATATATTTAGTTTAATAAAATGGGGTACCACAATGGAATTCTATTTGAAAAATACCTGGATTAACTTTTAATTTTGGAAGTAATTTTTTAAATGCGTTTTTTTGGCACCCACCTCAAATACTCCAAACCTTAGTTTCCATTTGCTTTCCTTTTCTAGAGTTGCAAAAATTTCTTCCTGTCATTGAGATTTTTGTGTTTGCCAAACATCCATTACTGCAGTGTTTGAAGCCAGATGAGATGTTTGAGGATGTTCTCATCACTGGAACCAACCATGTCTTTTTTGCCTTGAGTCTTCCCACAGTTGCTTCAGTAGCTTGATAAAGTTGAGACACTCTTCCCTTCTGTTGTAACTTTTATCTCAGACAGTTTGTTTCCATAGGCTTCCTAGGCACAAGTCTGCATGGCACAGATATTGAGATGTTGGCTCATTGCCTCTCTTCTTTTGCAATGAAGTTCTTCCTTAAGGAACTTTCCAAATGCTGGATAACATAAAACTTTGTGATATATATAGAATTCTTTGAAACTGTACTGATTGAAATCTGTCCTTCAAACACAATGTGCCCACAGGCATATCTCTGCTGTGTCTAAAGCTAACATAGGAGACAAGCTTGTAAGAGTTTCTGAAATGCAAGCAAAGCTTACAGAATACATATAGGAGGGTTTTCTAATCTGTGCAATTTTCTTCTCTGCAGTATTTAAATTTGATTATCTGTAGTTAATGCTTGCTGCCACCATGGGACCCTTCCAGGAGCAGAGTTTGGAGACAGCCTCTGCTGCTTCTCAGCAGGGAGCTGCTCTGGGGCTTTGGTGTACAGGGCACATCCTGTCTGTGTACCACCAGCCCTCACTCTCCTGCTGGTTCTCAGGTCTCCCTGCCTTCTTCTCTCTCTCCCTGGGGGCTCTTTCCCACTGCTGCACAACCACTGTGCTCAGGCAGACTCGTCCTCTCCCTTTGCTCCACTCTCGCTTCTCTGGACCCCAGGAAAAACTCTGTGCTAGGAGGAGGTTTGGAGTCTGTGTGTAGCTCTGCAGTCAAACCTAGAAGATGTATGTGCATCTCAAGTGCATTGACAGACTCTTGCTGTGACTGTTGTGCCCCAGCCTGGTCAGCATTTGCCACCTTCACCTTTCCCATAGCGTCTCAAGTCCAGTGGCTGTGTTTGTGTGACTGCCTACATGTGTGGGGCTGCAGGTCAAACTGGGCTGTGGCCACTGTTGAATTCGTGTCTAGAAGCTGTATGTCACTATTTTCTCTTACCACTCTCTCTGCAATTTTAAATTTAACAAATCACCTACCCTGAGTTGTTCACTGTTGTCTTTTCTCCTTGTATTTACAGAATCATTACATGTCCTGACTCAGCTTACCAGCTCACCTGTGCCTGTAGGAGCCAGGCTCTGGCAGCACTGAGGAAGGCCATAGCTGGGATTGGGCAGAGGCAGCAGGGAGAGCTGGAGCTCAGGGGCACTCTGTGCTCCCAGCCTGGTGGCTGCAGAGGACTGGCAGCCTGGCTAAGGAAGCTCCAGTAGCACTGGCTCTTCCATCTCCATTTCTGGCCTTATAAATACACTTGAGTTTTAAGTGGACTATTCCTTTCAAGTGCTACTGGCTGATACTGCCCCTTTGATTTTTCTAAAGAGGCTGTGCTTAGGAGTAAGTTTCTATAAATTGGCAGCCTCTGAGATTCTGCAGTTGTTATTTCAGGTCATATTTAAAAAAGCATAGGCCAGCAAATGTAAGGCTCACCCATGTAATCTGTCTGTGGTATATCATAAGTTCAGTCAGTAATTGCAGGTGGAAGGCACAGGGCCTCAGCACTGGAGCATATTTAAGGGGATTCTGTGGAATTTCTGAAAACATGAGACTTGCCTCAGGCAATGTGTTGCATAAGGGAGTTGTGCAATGCCAAACTGCCTAAAGTCTGTCATAATTTGTATACTTTGTGTACTTGCCTTTCTAGTCTACCTTCCTTTCAACAGCTGTGGGTTAGAATCTATACTTTTGGGCAAATGAGAAAATAAGACTTGACATATTGGAAAAGGCAGAGCCTTTTTTTGTGTGTGTGCAACCTTTGCTATCTGAAATCAGTGACCAGGTAATGCCTTCCAGGCAGTGTAAACTTCAGGAGGTGCACTCAGTGCTCCAGGTGGCCCTTGCGGGGACACTTTGGGGGCCTCTTTGAGATCTGCACGAGCAGGTACACTTTGTACATGCTCAGAATATCTGGGCCAGCAGAAATAAACTGTGGACAAGGGATGAAGTTCCAGAAAAAAATTTATTGTCTTGCTGCTCTATGCTACTGATAATCAGTGTTCATAGAGTCCCTGTTAGTACCAGGAGCATCTTATTCTGAAGTACAGAAATCCTGGGAGTTAACTGGTTTGACTGATGCCATTTGCTACTTGGCTTGAGAGAGAAGAAATTAAAGCCACAGTTGTGGTAAGAGGAGTGTGAAATATTTGCAGGTGAAGAGGAAATGATTCTAAATGTTTTGGCTTTTGTAATCATCAAAAAATCATAATTTTTGTAAAAGAATCGTTTCAAAGTCTAGGTGAAACTGCTTGAGAAAAAAAGAGATTTGAAATTTTAATGTGAACATTCATCAGCTAAATGTTTGTTTTAAATTTTGTAATAAGATGGTACCTGTGATTGTGAATCAGACAAAGCAGAAGTGTATAATTTCACTCAAACATCATGAACTTTAAAGGCAATGCTAAATTCCAATGAAGTAATTCCTCTTCTAGTTCCAGTCACAAATGACCCTTTATTGCTGCTCTCTGGTCAAAGCACCTCTTTTAAACCATCTTCATTGTCTAAGTGTTGTGATTCCCTGGGCTATCTCTTTCCCTATCATCTTCTGCCTAATTCCATTTTAATGGCTTTAAATAAATTTTTAAAACTTTACTACGATAGGTGTCAGATTGTAGTAAGTTTGTGGCACAAGCAAGAAGACAAAGTCTTCCCTGACAATTTGCAAGGATCAAACAATTTGTTTTTTCAACTTCAGTGTCTTTTTGCAGAGCAGTTGTTGAATTGAGCATTCTCCTGATTTCACTGGAATTATAAGGTAGGACTCAGAGTATATTTGGCTCCTATCACTTAAAGCAGTCACCACCATTAATTGGTGGTCTTGGGAAGTTATTTATTCTGCTCTTTAGGACACAGTGGCATTACCTACAGTGATGCAGTGAAATGCTTTACTTTTTGATTTTTAAACCACTCCAGTTGCTGGTTTTTTTTTCTTTACAATTTAGAATTTACTGGGCTGAGTATTTACGAATTTCACAGAACATTTTGTTCTCTGATTTAAATCCTGCATACCAAGTGCCTGCCTGGGGCAAAGACAAAAAAAAAGTTAGCTTTGATACTCCAAAACTGGTTGAGTAAATCCCGTGCAGCTGGCCTGCATGAAATGTGCCCAGAGACAGCAAGCGGCAGCCAGGATTCAGAGGGATAGGGAGAGCTCTGTGCTGTCAGATGTTACAGTGTTTTATTGCTTTGGCTGGGAATGGCAGGAATGTGTAGGTATTTCTACTGCTCAGTATAAGGGTGCAAAGTGCTTCCCTCAGGCATGCACGTGGACAAAACTGCTGCGCTAGTGTGCAATGTTGCCTTCGACGTGTGTTTGTACATGCTGTGGTGTTTTCCAACTTTGGAACTGTGGTTAAAGCCTTAAAGGGAATGTGTGAGTCTGCAGCAGCTGAGAATACATTACCAGCGCTGCAGGTTCCTGTGTGGTTGAGTGTCTGTCCCATCCTTGGTGAAGAATTGTCTAACCTGTACTGTGGTGTTCATCAAGGGAAGTTCTTGGAGACTTGTTTAAGTGGGCAAGCCAACGCAGTACAGGTTATACTTGTCTGTACTTGTTGGTGAGATGTCAGGGACTGTTATGGATTGGAGACTGGTTTTCTGCCTGTGCTGTTCTCCCTACTGTCGCTGTCCAGTTGAGTGACCAGTGGTCGGGCAGGTGGAAAGCCCAGCCGAGGAGCCCGACAAGCCACTGGTCCTCAGTGACGGTGCGCGGGCTTGCTTGCTTTGGAGGTTGTTCCCCACTAGGGAGCCAAGGCAAAAGGAGAAGAGGCCACTCACTTGCTGGTCCCAGAGAACCTTCATTCCTCCCAGATGGGGGCAAAGGAAATGGCCCCGAGCAAGGCTAGGGAAAGCAATTTAAAGAGTACAGTATCAGGGGGCTGGCACGCAGGCCAGCCAATGGGGACCCCTTAGGGAAGGGATGAGGGATGACAGGGAGCAAATGGGGATGAAACAGAGGAGGGGAAAATCTTGGGGAACAAATCCACATCAGGGATAAGGGTAAATGGCAGGGAAATTTCTAGAAGGAACAGCGCTGGACAATGGTAATTGACAGGGGTATGGGCAGTGCTACCAGGGATTGGCATGTACATTTTTAGAAACTTGGGGGAGGAGAGGGAAGACTGACAGGTGTGTGGCGGGAAAACCGGGTGAAAAACAACTTGGGAAAAACCATTATGAGGGGGAAGGATGGGGGGACATAGGAGGAAACCATTATAAACCTAACTAACATAAATTAACTAACTGAGACAAATCAAACTTAAAAACAGAACACCACACCTACCAGCTCTGTTGTTCCAACTGTCTCTCATCACTTTGCTTCTCTTTGTAATATAACCCAGCTGATACATGGTCCTGAGGGAAAAGTGGCTTAAGTCTGAATCTTGGAAAGTCAAGAGTTAAAAGATGCATAGCTCAGGAAAATAAATGTTGGAACACAAAGTTATGAAAGTTGTGACTGGTTCACATGAGCAACTTGCAGCAAGGTCATGTCTTCCTCTGCTAATGCATCAACAGGAATTTGGAAATCCTGCTTTTACTCGGGCAGTGTGAGCAGAGTGCTTTTAGCCATGCTCTGCAGTGCCATCTCTGTGAATCCAGCTCCATTCTCAGGCTCCAGAGCTTCCAGGTTCTCTAGAAAGAAGCACTAGAGTAACTGCAATGATTGAGACCTGATTTACAGAACTGGCCTCTGGAGCTCAGAATGGCAGGACTCAGAAAAGAAGAAAACATAGAGGCTTTCATTAGTTCAGGTGTTTATCAGAAATACACTAAGAGGGACTTTTAAAAGAGATTTGTATGTATTGGATGGTAAACAAATTTCCAGCAAAATCAAAATCAGGTAAGAATAAAACTTGTCTAGAGACAGTTTGTCCAATAGTTTCTAACAGGGGTTTTTGTTGTTTGTTTTTTTTTTTTTTTCCCCTCTTCCTGTGTCATTTGTAGGGACCCTACATTGAAATTATCCTCTGTCCTACAGGGACCATTGGCTTGAGCAAGTGCATGACAATTCTTAGGCTGCCTGTGCTGAAAGACTTCTCTTGATGGACCTTGACAAAGTTTGGTTTCATTTGTTCCAGAATGGGATTGCCCTTGTTGCTGTTGGTGCAGGCTCATGATCTGGACCCCAGGACTCAAGCAGGACTGAGGGACGCATGGTAAGATTGTGTTACCTGTGCACAGGAGGATGGTGAAATCTGGGATGTGTAGCTTGTGACTTTCACCTGTCTGGTCTGAAGCAATGGACAGGTAAGTTTCTTTATTGATAGAAGATAAATGCAAAGCAAGGAGAGGAGGTGAAAAATCCTTAGGAAAACTAAAAACAGAAGAGGAGCAGCACTGAGAGTGGGCCAAAGGTTTTGGTTGTGTATGTGAGCATTACTCATATAACTTCAAGAGGGTACGTGCTTTAACTGAGCATGTACCAGCTGAGGACTTGGCCCATAATGTCCTTTATAAAGCTCTGGTTCCTCCCCAAATAGTTCTTCTCTCCCTCTTCAAAGGGCACCTGTTGTTGGTGGAGTTGGTGATGATACTGGATTAGTGCACATGTGGTCAGCCTGCTTGGCCTCGGCCCTTTGGACCCAAAATGAACTCCAGCTGCTGTTGCCCAGAGCAGGTGCTTCATCCAGCCCGAGCAGCTGTTTGAATCTACACTGTCATGGCCAAGAGGAGGGGGGAGGTCCCCTGAAGGACCCAGAGGAATGACTGATCAGCAGCAGGGAAGAAACAGGCAAGTGTGCCATGGAGACCTGGTTTTTATACCCAGCAGACAGAAGTTGTTCTAGCATTTCCTTGTGGAAATAGGGAACAGTAGCTGTCTCTCTGCATCCGCCAAGCCTGCCTAGTACCATGATGGATTATGGTTCCCAAAAAGAGGCTGAGAGACCACTAAAGACTAGCAGGGCTGGTTGTAGTCACTGGTTTAAAGCTCCATTGAGTGACCCAGCAAAAGTGAGATTGGGCATAGAACAGTGGCTAATGTCCTGCTACCTGTGATAGCTTGGGCTTCACACTCACACTGCTAGAGAGAAGAAAACCAAAGCAGAGATAATCTGGGGTGTGAAGCAGCTACAGGGAACTGTGCCAGAGAATGGAGGCACAGGGAGTATATGGAGATGTGATGGTTGGGAGTTTGAGATCAGAGTTAGAGAAGGGGGCACAGATAGTTCATGTCAGAGATAAAGCAGCAGCAACCCATGATTAGAGTGATAGGGACAGGACAAGGATGCAGGTTTTGTAGAGTAAAGGAATCAGCATTCAAAGGGACAAGGGCAGCTTGGAGTAAGGGCAACCCAGAGCTACAGCAAGAGGTAGTGGAGGGGGACCTTGCAGAGCAGGGAGTCTCACAGGATAAGCTGTTCAAAGTAATTTCCATCACTGGCATCACAAACAGCCCTTTCTAAGTCCCTTCCAGCATTCCTTCAATTTATTCCCCCTCTCATCACAGACCCGGCAGTGGTTCCCATGCAGTCCTGCACTCTCTGATTATTCCTGTGCTGTTAGTAACAGTGCTCCTGGCCTCCCTTTCCAGGAGCATGCACTCTGATGGTGTCTGCATATGTCACTGTCAGCATTAACATCAAGTTTAATGTGACTCCTTAGGGTCCCATCCTCTTACCTGTATTCATTAAAGTTACCAGAGTCCTTTTACTTTCTCTGATAGGCTTACTTTGTGTCTCTGGTTTTTGTCATATCCCATCAGCCAGACTTTTCATTCTGTGTGTCTTCGCTGATTGCTCAACCAGGTTTCCACTGAACCTCCATAAGGAGGGGTAAATGCTAAGCAAGGATACTTCCTTGTACAGCTGTAAAAGGATTATTCAGGCCAGATTTCATTACAGCAGAGCCTAAGAGTGGGAGAAAACATGAATATCAGGGGCCTCTCTTTGTCAGGAAATGGGATTTCCACAGGTGCTCAGTTGTAAATGCTTTGCATGCTTCTAAGGCTTGGCACATGGCATTGCTGAATCCTGATTCAGGGTGCAAGAATGACCCCTGCCATTAAAACTGGTGTCTGGCCATGTTTGGAAATCAGCCGTCGATGATGACAGTAGATGAGTATGGGTGAAATGAGCAGCTTGGCTTCGACACTAAGCAGGACCTGTTAAACACTGTAAATACAGATGTCCAATTCATATTTTGAATAATGAATATTATGAACTTTTCTGTAGCAAGTGGTGAGAAGCTGGATCATCTTTCTTCATCTGCTCACTGCCTTCACAGAATCTGCAAGTGTGACAAAGTATTTCATCCCTTTACAGGATTAGGTAAGATTGGTAACCATAATTTGTGTGTAGAATTGCACAGAAGTTGTCTAGATAGCCAAATATATTGACTTAAAGTTACCTATGTGGTGGGAGGGAAATTGTTTCCATTTTGGTTTATTTGTTTCTTGGTTGGTCAGGTTATGTAGCTGATTTCAGTTGTTTAATTCTTTTGGATGAAAATCTGCAGCTCAACAGGCCTGTACAATTTCTGTCCCAGTCTAGCTCTTCCATCAGGTATGCCTGCTATTTGGTTTGCTTCTACATGAAAATTAAGGAATTGGAAAAATAGTACCACAAACTCTACATGAATGAAATTCCCAAGGCTGTTAAGGAAAGAGATGTGTTAGGAGTGGGGTGTTTCTGTGCTCATTCTGTTCTCACATCCCTTGGACAAGTCACTGTGACATGTGGAAAGAAGCACCACACACAACTGTTACCAGTGTGTGATGTAGCTCTGTGCCAGGTGTACCAGCAGTGGTTCACTTACCTGCCCAATAGCATGGCTGGCTGATACCCACACTCACTGATCACCTGGCAGCTGCTGCCCTGCCTCCTTCCTCTGCCTTTCTCTTCCTCAGCTGCCTTGAACTCAGGATGAATGAAAGTGCAGCTTTTCCAATCTTGGTGGAGTAGTAAATTCTTGCTAAAAACCAAACCAAATGCCATTTTCAGAGTGGCCCTGTATTTAAGCGTGTCAGCACATTTAAGTTGGTATTCCAAAGGTTTTTAACGACCTACATGTGCATAGGAATTTTTCGAAGCATCTGTCTTTTGTTGATTAAAATGTAATTAGGTACCAAGGATTTAAACCATCCTAAAGGATGTGTGGCAATGTCCAGTGTTCTGTCTGGTGAGGAACAACAGAGTGAAACAGTTTAGGTGTGGTAGATCATAATTTACTAACTGCTGGGTTAAGACTAAGGAAATAAAGAGCTTGCTAGCAGGCCTCCACATTTAGGGGATCTGGAGAGCAAAGGGGTTTACTTTATATGAAGCCCATGTTATACTGTGCAGGAATTCTCAGTTCAGAGTCAAAAATACTGAGTGCCCTTTCACCAGAGAGGCGACAATTAGCTTGCTGCCAGTAGGAAAAACAGCCTTTAAGTGGTGAGTGAACAGTGTGTCAGCAATGGACCTGGAGAGAGGGGCAGCACACAGTCAGAGCCAGTGACATTCTTCACACCTGCTGTGGGGCATAACAGTAGCTGGCCGCCTCAGCCCGTGGCACTACAAGCAGAGCATTGTGCTGTGACACAGCCTGGACAGCGATTGAATTACACACCGATTAGGTCTTCGGCTTCTCCCTGTCACTGTGGACAATGGAGAATCAGAGAAGTGGACATGAGAGCTTTAGCAGGCCTTGTGCTCTCCAGCAGAGGAGGATTAGTTTGTAAATGGTAAATTGTGTTGGGGCCAAGAGTCGTAAAACTGAACTCTTGCCCTGCTGCTGCCTCAAAGGTACAGGCTCTGCAGAAAAGCCTTCTCCCCACTTTTGCTAAATGCTGTAGTCGGGAGAGGTGAGCATATGGAATTTGCTCCTCACTGTCTCTTATTATCTTTTCTAAGGTAGGGCATGGGATTACATTAATCAGTCTTCTGCCATTTCCACAGGGATGCAGATTTGCCTCTCACCGAGGTGCTTCTGGCTGGTTCACTGCCTGCTGGAAGGTGTCTCTAAGACCTGATTTAACCTGAAGCATGCACTTCCTCAGGAGCTCTGCAGCAGGGCTGGAGGACTGCAAACACTGCATCCCTTCCCTCCTGTCACCTGCTGCCACACGACTGCAGTGCCTATGCTGTGCTCTCAGCTCCCTCACCTTGAAATGTTCCTCCTGATGGTTTGTATGGAACTGCCTTGGAGCAGGCTTTGCTTTTGGTGGCACTATCCCTTGTTGCCATGCTGTTCATGAAGAAGATGGCTTTATCCTTGCCTTTATTCCACTGGGACCAGCTGCTCTACCCACAGGCATCAAAAGTGGCAAATCTTCCATAATCTTTTTAAATATTCAATTGAAGCTCTACATCACATGAACTTCTTGGGGTTTTTTGAGAGGTAAAGACTTTTTAAATTTTTTTTTATTATTTTTTAGAAACAACACCAAATAAAACACCAAAGCCCAACAAACCCAAAACTAACAGGAAAAAAAAATCGAAACCCACACATTGAATCCAAATTGGAGAAACAACTGCATTGTGTGGCTGATACAGTCCATGGGAGTACAAAGCATTCCCAGTCTGGTCTTGCACGTCCACTCCCTGTTCCTATTAATAGCTTTTAGTCATGGGCATAGACACGGAGATGGGCAGGAGTAGTTTGCCATGCATTTATCTGGGAGCCCCATATATTTTCTAGAACTAAAGATTTCAGTGTGATAAAATGGACATTTTAAAGCATTGGTGGAGATAGGGAGGATGTAACTGCCCTTTAACTGAGGTTGGATTAGGTGTTCTCATATCTTGGAGTCTGCCAGTAAATAGCAAAGTATATGAGCAATGGAAATATGTTCTTCTTAATCTTTGAAAAAAAAGGGACAGTTTTGAACATCCATCAGTCTTTCAAATTATCTTAAGGCATATTGATCCTGAATCATCACAGGGGAATTCAACAGAGGTGTTCTTGTTAGTGATCTAAAAATATAAATGTGTTTGAATATGTGGAAAACTGTATCTTATTCCAGTTGTCTTTATTACTGCAATAAATGATACCAACTCTCTCCTCCTACAGACTTTATCTCATCTGTTTATAGTGCTGGCATTTATTTTGCTTTGAGCTGAGAAACAATGTATGCCTAGATACTGTAAGGTTGTAGAGGCTTTATGAACATACCGTTTAAACGGAATTGTTTCTGCTCTGGTTACTAGTTTGAACTGAGAAAAGATACTCATATTTCATACTCCTGAAAGAAATAGCAGGCTTGCTGTAACACAGCAGTTCTGAGTAATCTGCTCATAAATGATCCATTCTGGATCCCAAATCTCTCCCACCTATTTTCTCTAATAGGCAAATCCTTAGTAGCTCTCAAAAATGCTCACAAGTCTGCAGGGCATGAAGGCTTTGCTTTGGTTTATTTTTTGTAAAGCTTGGTAAAAAAATATGAATGACAAATTCAGCTGTTGTTCAACATAGTCAATACTGATAACTGAGAGTTCATTTTCAAAACTGGAAAATAAAACCTGTTCTAAGTAAGTAAGCTATTCACTGTTGGTTTTACTGCGATGGAGTATTTCAGAGGTAAGTTTTAAAGTAAGAAAAAGAAAACCAGTCATTCATGAGTGCTGATGCAGGAATGACAGAGGTTAATACCACAGACATCACGTTGAAACTGTATAGCATTTTGTTAATGGTTATTAATGCCCTGCTGCTGGGAGACAGACAGTGCCAGCTGCCATTGGTGTGGTGCCTCTGCGGGTGTGCCTGGACGTCTGCTCAGGAAGGAGAGGGCCCTGAGGAAGGCTCACATCTGCTCCCTCCACTGAAACAGGAGGAGAGGAGACACAGAGAGAAGGCACTTGCAGTGCCTTGCTCAGAACAGGGCTTGGAGAGTGAAGCAGGAGCAGCAGACACCTATGGAGCCATGTCCAGGGGATACTGAGGACTTCTGTTCAACTCAGATCTCCAGGACTAAACTCAAGATATACATCCTTTGGAAGAAAACAGCAAGTGATTCAGATAAACGTGCATGGAAATGATGACAGTAAGCCTGGGGAAGAAACCTAGGTTCATGTAAGAGAACTCAGAGCTTTGTACATTAGTGGAAAGGAGTCAGAAATGCTATAGACTGAAGGAGAAAAGCCCTTGAGAGGAAGGGAAAGGAACTTTGTAATGGCAGAATGATGATGGATATGGAACAATTAATTAGCTTTGACTACATCATATTCACTGTACATCTAGATTTGTGGGTTTAGCTGCCTCACTTGGGGCTGGCTATTACTTTGTGTCATACTTGGAATTTCATCCACCATAAGGGAATGAAACAGATATAGAAAAGTGCAATATGTCAGTGTAGCATATCAAATTGAGACAGGCGTTTTTAGCAGTCTGTACTGAAGAGAGGTTTAAGCCTGCATTAGATTATTTCGTAAGTGTATTGTTGTTATGACAAATCTGAAAGGAGCTAAAAGCATTTCAGTAGATCAAAAAAGGAAACTTTGATTTCCTTTCCCACAGCCCAAAATGGGTTTGCCAGCCAGTCTTTCATGGCCTGGCTGTGTACCACACAATCACCCCCTGGTGAATGGGAGCAGAACACCTGAAGATGAGTTGTGAGTTCTGTGGGAGTAACTGGCTCACCAAGCCTCTCCAAATTGTTCAGCTTCTTGATCTCTTTAAATGCTGGTGCAAAATAACCCAAATAATGCACTGGGAATGCTTAGCCAAGAAATGCCTGATGACCCAAGGACATTTTGATGATGACTGCTATCTGATGTGCCCACAGACTGTTGTATTCTCTTTCATGCTAATTAAAAACTAGTATGTCACTACTTATGTTTTCTAAAAGGGAAAATGTGAGTTTGATCCCATGAACCTCAGGTTTGGGCACACAACTGAATTTTAAACCCCATTAATTTTGCACATCCGTTAATTATTAGAAATAAATGGAAACATCCATGCAATTTTGTGCATGTAGTCCCCAATTATGCAGCCTAATATTCAAACACAATGATTTGTACAGACTTTATTTTCTCTGGTCACTTTTACAAATAGAGTTGCCCATACAAATAGTTTGCAGTCAGTTTCCATCAGTGCAAAGCAGGAGCAGCAGGTCAAGGGGAGCAGTTTTTCCCCTCTGCACGACATTGTGTCATCATTATTGCAGGTAAATTGTTTGTCTGGTTTTAAGGATTTTCTTTAATATTTTTCTTTTTTTTTTTTGTTTTCTTTAGCTACCTAAAATGGGTCTTGTTACTCTTTTCAGTAGCTCTTCTATAATTACTACAGAAGTAGACTTCTATAATTACTACAAAAAAGGGAAAAAGAAAGTGTAACCAAACCACTGACTATTTTGAAGAACTTGAAATTGAAAGTAACATTGGAATTCTGTATTTCTTCAAGAAAATAGACTCTTACTTATTAACTTATAATCTTTGATTATTCTTTCACTTTGTTCATAGATAATATTTAGAAGAATTTAGAATGCGTGGGACTCAAGCTTGACTTTCCATTTACAGTTCAAACTGGAGCAAATCAAACAAACCAGAATGAAGCTAGGGAAGCTTCTAATCACTCCAGTGTGGGATAGCCCCTGCAATCTAATGTGTTTCTAGGCTTTGCCTCTTGAAATTTTTTTTCTTGGGGTGAGGAAAGAGGAGAATTTATCTATAATTAACAGTTAACAGAGCAGCAATGAGCCTCTAAAAGGTGCTTTTGTCTTAAAGTAATAAACAATCAATACAAGGTCATTTCTGAAGGATAAAATGGCATTTTGGCTTGGGTTTTTTTTTTGGTGGGTTTGGGTTTCTTTGTATATAAGGAAATACGGTAACTGGTGCCTCTTACTGTGCCTACAATGTAACTGACTCTGGAAGCTCGATTTATTGGTTTGGATTTGTAGCTGGTGAAAAGGAAGTTAAAAATCATTTACAAAACCTGACCTCGAGCAGATGAAGATCTTGCAGAAAAACAGTCAGGTATGTTCCAATGCACTGAGATTTGGGTCTTCTTCTGGGTCTCGCATTATGAGTCTGTTTAAAATATTTCACCCCTTTAAGGTTTTGACTATGTTGGCATTTCCCTTTAGTTGCCACAGTGGTGCCTGTCTGGAAATTAATCATCCTGTATTTGTGTGAACATGAAGTGCTTGTCTGGAAACCTGGGTGGAATGGTTGAATGTGCCATGGGCTGGTTATTAGTGTGTGTGACTGCTATGTACAGAACCATACATTGAGCTGTTTCTGGCTGTGTTTTGGGGAGTTTGAGCTGAATTCTGGGTCTGTTTATTGACCCTAATGTGTGTGTGTTTTCTTCCTTCATGGAAGGAGAATAGGACTTCTGAATTGGTCAAGACAACAGAAACAATCAAAGACTTGTGATGTGCTCTATCACTTGTATGCTCACTGTTGACAAAACTCCCTAACTTGAAATCACGTGTGCCAAGTTACCTTCACTGGCATTGTGAGAGCAGCAGCAAAAGATTCACATAATTATTAAATGGACTTTCATGGGTAAAGTACATACTTTTCTCCTAGAAAGAAGTAGTATCCTACTGGCTTCACTCAAGAAACAGCAAGAGTTTTAGAATCACAGAATGGCCTGGGTTGGAGGGACCTTAAAGATCATCTCCTTCAACCTCTCTGCCATGAGCAGGGACGCCTTCCACTAGACCAAGGTTGCTCAGAGCCTCATCTCCAACCTGGCCTTGAAACACTTCTATCCATGGGCCATCCACACTTCTCTAGGCAACCTGTACCAGTATCTCATCCCTCTCACAGTAAAGAATTTCTTAATATATAATCTAAATCTATTTTCTTTTATTTTAAAACCATTCCTCCCATGCCATCCCATGCCCTGATGAAAAGTCCCTTCCCAGGTCTTGTAAGCTCGCTTAAGGTACTGGAAGATGCTATAAAGTCTCCTCAGAGCATTCTCTTCTCCAGGCTGAATAGCCCCAACTCTCTCAGCCTGTCAAATTTGTTTAGTGTTTGAAAAATGCTGTAGAACACTTGTTTTTCTGCCTTTCTTCCCCTCCTCCTTATGAAATGGAAGGACTTGCACTCTTTTTACTTCTTGGGAGATATATTAATTCAGCATAGGCTTTTATATATGAACAGAGTTTCTATATGAACAGAGTTTCTATATTTACAGAGTTGTGTTGCCAAATTGTTAATAGCAGAGGAAGGTGTAAAAGCATAAGGGAAACATGAAACTGAATGTCTTAAAGGTGCAAACTGCAGATGTGAGCAAACTGCAAAGCTATTCAAACTGTGAAGGAAATTAGAGGAACTGATTTAATTGGGAGCTGAAGATGTTAAATAAGCACCTTGAGTGGAAAGGATGCTGGCAAACACTGGAGATGGGATCTAGCTGCTGGGGAACCATGTGATACTCCAAAGCTAGTTTTTTTTTAGTGGCCACAGTGTAGAGTTGAATGGGCTTATAAATATGAACACTTCAGTCATGTGCCTCAAAAGAACATCTCTTCAACCTGTACCTATTATAAATAAAGGACATTGAAATGGAGAAAGTTGAAGAACTTTGTTCAAGTGCTTAAGTATCTGGAAACAGCCAAGTGAATCAGACTTGTCTTGCAAAAAGAATGGTGTAGTAAGTCAGTCTTGTAGGCTATCATAAGCCTACAAGAATATACATATATGCTGTCATGAAATTGCAGAACAGGGTTTGTAAGAACCCTAACTAAGATTTTGGTTAGTGAGGCTGAAGGCAGCTCCTCGTCTTCAGAGACTGCTTTCTTTTTAAAAGCTGAGGGCTTAGCTTCCCCTGCCACAACTCTGTGGCAATTGGCAGCACCTCAGCCTGATCTATGAACTTAAAACACATTTGATCTATATGCTGATGCTTACTGCCAGGTCCTGCCACTCCACCTGAATAACTATAACATGCTCATAAATCAGGGCAGAGCATTCCTCGCTGACACCATCCCAAATGCCCTACTGAGCTGAAGCCTGTGTTAGCCATCAATGCCTCTTACATAAACATGTCATACTTTAAAGTAGGGTCTTGCAAAAAGCACAAACAATATGCTGGTATGGAGGGGCCACACAAAGTCAAGAGCTGTTAAGTGGGGGGAAGAGGAGGAGAAGAATTTCTTGATGATAAATATACCAGCCACATATGGAAAGAAAGTAGTTAAGCCTAGCTTACATTTCTTTCAAAATGAAATAGTCAGATGTGGAAATGGTTGTCATATTCCCTGGGGAACTAGGAGCCACAGGAAAATAATGATGCATGATACTTTGGCTTTTGTTGTATTCCCTTCAGCCTGCTCTTCACCCCACACCTCATGCATCAGATACCCAGTCTGTATATTGGATTAGGTAGCAGAAAAACCTCAGTTGCATTTGGTTTGCTATAGAAAGCTGAGTGAGAGCAATGCCTCAGTCTTGTGTGTGCATTCAAAACCACTTCCTAAGCCTTGTTTAAAGTCACCCACCAACGCTGTGGCTGGTAGTTCCTGTCTCCCAGATCTTAATCCTCACAGAAGCTGATGCCAATTTTGGACATGATAAGAGAAATGTTAAGGAGCATTCCAGGCACACCTTTGTTATAGCACACAGCTGAGTGACTTGTAAAACTCACATGTTTGTGTTGGTGCAGCCTTTGATGTGAATTGGTAAGGAAAGTGCTCTCCACCACAGCAGCTGGAACACACACAGCCAGAAGTGACACCAGGCTGTAAAGAGTGTCTCCGGCTGCCCCTGTCACATGGGTCACAAATCACAGGGCTGACAGGTGCCTGTGCTGGATCCTGCGCCAGGGTGTGCCTTGGTGTACAGCAGCAGGTAGGAAACCTGCCTGGTGGGTGGCCAGATTGTACAAATTACTCAAATTCTCTGCTCAGGGGCAGCCTGTTGCACAGCTTGGTGCAGAATTAGGAACATTTGCTTTTCCTTAAACTGGGATGAGTGCTGTTTATGCTCTGACCTCAGGTTGGGTTCAATTCCATGCTCTTTAATAGTCCTGATAAACTTAAGGCTAATTTGTAGCGTTAAGGTAAGAGGTTTTTGTGAAACATAAAGCTGAGCCTGCAGTTCCCCAGATGCTCCTACTGAAACGTTGGGCCTCCAGTTCCCATGTTACTTTCCCAAGGAGGAGGATCCAAGATGGAGGTGTAAGTGCTCACATCCTGGTAGGGCTTCAGGATGTTTGGGCATGGACTTTTCTTATGGAATATCTAGTATCTAATCTATCTCTGTGAGTAATTTTTAACTGATGAGGATGATTGATGAGTGTTACTCTGCTGTGGGAGCCTGAATTGTAGTTAGCATTTGTGATGGTGATGACCTTCCAAAAATGCCTGTGGGAGACTTGACACAATTTTTTTCCACTGCCTACTTGGAATTAGTTTTTACTGCCTTATCCTCTACCCATATACATTAATTCCTGAGCTGCCCTTACCTCACCACCTCATTCTACATACAATTTAAGGTCTTTAGGGATTGATACAAAGCAACCAGCCTGTAGAAGATTGCTGTTTTCATCCTAACACCTTGTTGGTGTTAACTGGCAGCAACTCTCACCTTATGTAGGCACTGTAGTGCCTTGTGGCAGCTCTGTGCTTTTACATCCCAACCTTCAGTGAAGCAGGCAAGCCTTTGGTCAGGGCAATATCTTTTACATGACTTTTTTTAGAACCAGACGGCAAAGGCTGAGGCAGCCGCTCTGAACACGTTCTGGCCTCAGGAGAGGCTCCTCGCTGCTGTGCAGCTGTTGTCAGAGCTGGGGAGGACATGTGGCTCCAAAGCCGAGTGCCACATGTGCTTAGGCAGCCCTTGGCAATCCTGCCTGAAATCAACTTCTGTTTAGGTGGTGGTGGTTTTTTTTCTTTTTCCAGGCAGTCACTTGATAGGGTATAATCCTGTAAGATACTCAGCAAAGAAGCTGATACAGGAAAGTATTTCTGCAGATGCTTAATTTTCAGTGAATAAGTGGTCCTTTTATGTGGGTGGGAGCACTCATGTACTTAAAGTTAAGCACATGCTTAAGTGCTTTCTTGGATTGGGGCCAAAATGCTAATGTGATGGAGATTCCCTTTCTCAAGTAACTGCAGTGTTCAGGACTTCATGTGGACCCCTGGGCCTGCAGGATTACTGAAATACACCCATGACTGGAGAATATTGGGCACTTTTGTTCTTAAACTTTTCATTTTCAGCAAAACCTTCATGTAATGTTGCTACGTTATGACTTTTATACTTTGTATACAAGGAATAACTCTTTACTAGCCTGTGACAAGCTTGAAAAGTAACCCTATTGCTGACCTCAAATTGGTTTTCTTATGAGGATATTTTATTTTTTCTGTTTGAAGAAAAAACAAAGATTCCTTCAGCTCTGACCCCACTGCCTTATCTTTAAACTGTTCCTACTGCACTTCTGGAGGAGAATCAGCCTTTGACAGGCACCACTAAACTGTTGAATTCCAACTGCTGGGAGTCTCTTGTGTGATGTTGCACTTGCCGACGATGGTCTGCTTTGATGACAGCAGTGGTAACAAGCCCAAAGCACACATGTGTGGGATGTGACAGGGGTGTGCACCTGTCTCGGGCAGGGGGCACCAGGTCTTCCCCATGGCAGCTCCTCAGTGGCTGTGCTAATCACCGGGAGTGACACAGGAGTGACACTCGCCCTGCCCGGCAAACAGGACAAGCAGGGTCTTGGGGCTCTAAGTACACAGCTGCTTCTCAAATTATGATGCACAGGGTCAGAGGTCACTGCAGAAAAAGCAGATAAAATTGTCCTTCCTACTGCCACCATGCCACATCAAAATGGTAAATTGTTTGTTTTATATGGGTCTGTCAAGCTGTTCTGCTGTAGCAGATGTGAATTTCTCAGCTCACTTGTAGCCCTTTAAAAATAAAGGGGTTTGTTTACTAAATATTGTATTAGAGATGTCTTTCTGTTAGCTGTTGTTCTTTGACTGCTGCTATATAATAGAAGCTTTTAGACATTTTTAAAGTGTTTCCCTGGTGATGAGGCTTGGCAGCAGGGTGACGATGTGGGGCCAGCAGTGCTGCAGGATTTATCTGCTCTGGCCATGCTGTGTGTGGGCACGGCTGCCCTTGGATACCTGGGATATGGGATAAGCTGTGGGCAGATGGCTGTGCACAGGATGAGCCAGCTTGGTTAATGACCTGGGCAATGCTGTCTGCCTTTCTGCTCATGGCTGCTGCTTCTGTTCCTTTTCAGAAATAGGGCAGATCTTTATCCTGTGTGCAGCATCCACTCGCTTTTCTCAGAGTTCACACCTCTCTGCTATCCTTTCCACTTGAATTTGTATTGAACAAGGGATGATGCTTACAAGAAGCTTGTGGAACTAAAACTGAGAACCAGGCTGGAAAAACCATAAGAGTTCAAATATGTAGGGTATGTGATGCTTTCTCCAGCTTCGACTTTTTTTGAGTTCCTTTTTGTTGTGAAGGGCTTGTTAATTTTTTGTTAAATTCTTTGACCATAACTGTGACCAAAGAGAGGAATGCATTTGACAAGTGCAATAAAGCAACTGTTCCATGTTTATGGCAAGTGCTATACTTTTATGCTATTAATTCAAATTGCCTGGATTTTTATTAAACTGGGACAGTATAGGATTACCTACCTTGCTAGAACAGTTGAAATGGATCACACTACAAAGTAACTCACATCTCCCTATCAAATTTTAGAGGAAATAATTTTGGAGTCAGGGGAGGCATATGTCTCTGGAGGACAGCATTTAGATGCATTTTTGTATCCAGCAAATGTTGGGAGTTCCAAGAGAAATAACAGGAAAATGCCATTAAGTAAAATAGAAAGGTCAGTGCAAAAAGAAAATCTGTTGCACTGCATGTGAGGTAATGACACTTAGGAGGACACAGGTAACTTCAGAAATGTGTTTTGCTGCATTACTGTAACTAAGCAGAGAAGTGACTGCAGAACTCAGTCCTCTTCCAGAGGAAAAGTGGTGGGAACTGTACATGGGGATGATTTCCTTGAGCAGACTTCTGCTGAAAACCAGAGGTGTGCAAATAATTGGTTATTTTTCTTCAGTTTGATGGTTATACAGGCAAGGAAAAATCGTTTGGGAACCAGAGAAGTCTTTAGAGAATGAAGAAAGCATGAATGTGTTCCAAAACCAATACACTGCTTCAATTCCAGGTATTTTTAATTTCTTTTTTTTTTTCTTAAGTAACAGCAAGAAATCTGGAGTCTTGTTTGTTTGTTTTTGTTTGTTTGTCTGGAGATTTTTGTATTTTTAATTAACAAGGTAAAATTCAGAAGTCACGTGCAGCTCCAGGAGGGAGGGGATGTGGGCATCCCTACCTCTTTACATACGTCCAGCAGGGTTAGCATTCCTGTCACAAAGCTGTTGATGCTCTCCTGCGAGCCTGGCAGAGCAGAAAGAGGGTCTGAATTCAAGTTTCTGCATCCAAAAATAGTTCTGACCACTGAATGAAGGATATGAAGTGGAAAACTTGATAAGAATGACCATAGTGACCAGTACATGAATTCCCATGCATGTGTAACTTGTTTTCTTACACTGGCAAGGAATAATGGGGTGGGTTAGAATGGACACCCCCAAACAAGCTGGGAAGGCTCTCTGAGTCAAACCTGGCCCAATATTACTTGAGTTTAGGATAAGTGCAGTTAAGTAATTAAGTGCTTTTGAGTCCATTTAGGGTTTCTTTGAAGGCAAGGTTTTTGGTACAGAGATCAGCTGTTCTGCTGCCAGTGGCTGCTTCCAGGAAGGACTGGATGTTTCTCCCTGCTGGATCTCATGTTCATGGTGTGCTCAATCACTTCTGGTCAGTGACTGCAACCTGATAGCCAGTGCTAAATCCTGTGTCTTCTTGAAGGGAAAAGGGATAGTCACTGTGGCAAGAGCAACTTGTACTTGTATTAGGGTCTGAATGGAACCAAGACATTTGGATTTTGGAGGTGGTTGCTCATGTGCCAAAGAAGCTAAGCCCTGTTTTTGTCAGCTCCTCATCTTTGTGGGATAGTCTCAGCTCTCAGTGCCTACTAAGCAGTTGGTGTGCAAATGGTGGCTTTTTGAAGTGCAGTATTTGTTTGAGCCTTAAGTGTCACCTGACTTTGAGGTCAGTGAACCTCACCATTCATCTTGGACAAATTCTTCTTATATTGTCAGGCTTCTGTTCTGGAAATGAAGTTATGATCCTTGCTGTCACCTCATGAGTGACAAATGTAAGGTAATGAAAAAGGACTTACCACTAATCCTGCAAAATTAATTTCATAATGAAGTTGATCATCAAACAATAGAATAGAGCTGGGCAGACAGCATCCAGATATCTGCTTTTGGTTTGAGCCAGCTTCTTCCTGATTAACCACTGTAACATATTTTCTTTATAATACCACTCTTGAACTCTTACATTTTATACCACTATCTTAATCACTTAAAAGCTACAGTGTTTGCTCAGGTCCTAAGGACTTCTAACCCTAGTAGCAGAAAGAATGATCCACTGATGCTTTGTGAGTATAGTCCTGAAGTCCGTGGTTTGTCATCAAGCAGAGTTTGTGTTTCCCTGTCCATTATGTTGATTTTTTCTTGTAAGTGACAAGCAGGCTTACATTTGAGGTTTTCACTTTAGACCTGTGTCCTCTGTTCTGAAAACAATTATTCCTAAGCAGTTCCTGAAGAAGCTTTTCCCCAAAGGTTTGGAGGAGTAGAACTAGAGAAGTGAAACTGTCTGCTTCTAGGGCAGGCTTTTCTTACATATATTTCTTTCTTGGAGTGCACTGTGAAATGCACTGTGGAGCCTGGGATGAACAGGTCATCCCATGCTATGTGTTACCCTATAGCTAATGCCAACTGCAATGTCAAGTGCTCCCTCCTAATCTCTCCCCCTCATGCATTATTTCCTTGTGCAGCATTAACACACCACATGCTGATCCACTGTTGCTTCATGGATTTAGAAAATAATCTAGAGGCCTGCAGTGATGTATAACATTAAATATTGTTTTAAATATCGGCGGCGCCATCCTGCCTACACGGTCCTTAGGGTGGGCAGCACGCCAGCGCCTTTGCTGGCATGTGCCTGAGAACTGGAGCATGTCTGCTCCCCAGGAACAAAGCAAAGCCCAGGACAATCAGGCAGGAATGATGACAGACAGGGAAGGGCTGGCTTATGGCTTGTGCTGTTTGACCATAATATCAACTTTGGAGACTATACTGTCTGGAGGGCTAAGAGTTTCTTTCTACACTCCTGCCTTTCTGCCTGCACCTGCCCATCCGAGGGCAGGCAAGAATGAAAGGACATTTTATAGAGCTTCCAGGGGTTTGTCAGTCAGTTATTGCACAGTGGGATTTCAGTGAAGCTTCATACTCGTTCTCTCACTCAGCATTGGCAGATAGCACTGGGCTGAGTGCATGTCTTCTTAGTTTGCTTCCCTCTTTCTCTTTGACACAGCAAATGCTGGTTGTGTCTGGGAGGGGAAGGGCTGGGGAAGCCTGTGTGCTCTGTGTGTGTGTGGAGGGAGCAGAGGTAGTGCAGAGTGCCTGCTGCACTGTTTTGGAATACCTCTGAGCTGTGCCTTTCCTGTCTGCTCCAGAGGAGTAAATTCCCTCTACAGCCCTGCCTGTGGATGGGCTATTCTTCAGCCCCAGGTTTTCAGTGATGTATCCTCACCCATGCTCACTATTTGTACAGGGACAACTAGAATAGAGCATGTGTTTTCTTTTCCTTGCAGTGACTTGGACATGAGTAACCGTTGGGAGTCGTCCTGTTTCCATGCTGAAAAGCTGCAGTTGCATGATGTCAGCCTAAAAGCTGCAGAAGCTCAGAGTGGTGTGTGCAGCTGCTCAGCCCTCTGGGCACAGCCTGCTCCTCTGTCTGCATTGGGCACATATAAACTGGGCCATGGCTTTAGGTCACTGCCTAAGGACTGCTGATCTTGTCCTTACCTGCAGTGCTCCTGATGCTGGGAAAACATCAGTCCACTTTCTCATCACCACATCAGCTCCTGTCTCTGTGCCCATGGATCCCAAATTCCTTGTGAGGGAGAGCACTCAGCCTGTGCAAGGTGGTCCTGCTCTTCTGTATTCATGGCACAGTGAATGATGTTTTGGGAGACAAAGCCTCAGATACTGTTGGAAACATCTATCCATGAGCTGCTTAATATAGTTCATTACACTGGAGTGTCTGCATGAAAGAGCCAGGAGAAAAGGGTTGCCCACAAATATTATCAGTACAAATCAGCATGGTATTAATGCAGTCAAAGGTATGGTCTGTTGATACTCCCACCCTTTAATGCATGTGAATGTGCTTAATTCTGTGAGAACTTGAAAAGCCAGGAGCTATATGAACTTGGCTGTCACACACTCCTTAAAGCATTATTTCTCCTTTTGTCTGCAGATCCCTCTAATGCCAAATGGCCCAAGAACTTCAAAGACATACCACAACTTAAATCTGTCCTTCATGCTTTTGCTTCCTTCAGCATCTAGCTGTGGCAAAGCCAGCTTCTCACTGGCTCTAGAGGCTCTCTCTTCAAACTTTTAAATGTAAGTGAATTCGAACAGTTCATGTTACTTGGTCTAGCTGCACTAAAAAAGGGCACCTTGACTCATTAGAAAAGCAGGCATCTCTCTTCCACTGGATCCAAACTCCTCATTAGCTCCGAAATATTTCACTCTGCTCCCACCTCTCAAGTTACAGCTTCTTTGGCCAAGTTCAATAGTTCTTATTTTCAGAAACTGCTGTATCTCAGAGGGTTTCTGAACTGATTACAAGGTGACTAATACAGGTAAGGTACCTGACCTAATTTTCATGTAATTGGCATAGATTACTTTCTGAAGTTGCTTTTTCTTCAAGAGATGGAAGTGCAGAGCATTGATGTACCGTCTTGGAGCATTTATGGGATGAGGCTCCTGAATTTGCTGTCTGCTTGCTTAAGTTTGTGTAAGCTTAGCCTCTTTCTTTTGAAGAGTTACTGTACTACTGTAGTTACGTTGGAACACAAAATTAATGAAAATCAGAAATGTAATTTAGCTAGAAACTCCTAAATGCAGTATTCTCATGTTTTAACCCAGCTGACTGGTTAAGAAAGCAAGTGTGGAAGCAGCACTTCCCACTCCTGGCTGTCCCAGTGTGCTGTTCCTTCCCTTGCTGGCCGGCAGCAGGCAATAGTGTCTGTCATGTTCATGTTCAGGTGTTAGTGGGTCTCTAACCTGGAGTGCTAATGGATGGGATTAGCTCTGAACGTGTGCAATAAACTTACAAATGAAAAAGCAAAAGGAAGATATTCGTATTAGACCGTATATGTTTTTGAGATATGTATATATCTCTCATTTTACTGAGCTGTGGTTAATCAAGATTCATGTTGTGTTATTTCTGAAGAAGAAATAACCATTTAATGGCCAGCATAAGTTGTTGTTTCAGCCTGGGCATGTGTGCTTTGCTTCTGGTGTGTTGGAAAAATGTGATAATGTCTAAAACAGAAAATTATGTGGGAAAGACATGAAGATGCATAAAATGATGAAAATCCATGGGTAGAAGGATCTCATTAAGTGGACTTAGGAGATTCTCATAAATATAATTTTAATGTGATGTAGTTCACATGACAACAAGATATTTTGTTCCACCAGCAAAATGGAGCATTAGCTTAGAGGACTGGATTACTCATGGTACAAACATGGCTGTTATGTGCAAACTTTCAGTGTTCTGCCAAGGTCAGTTTGTGGGGGTTGAGATGAAACTGTTTCCTAAACTGTGAAAGTGATCCCGGGTACCCAGCCTGCTGGAATGCCTGGAGGTTTTATGGATTCCTTCCCCTTTAAGCCCACTAGCAGGGTATCTGCTAATGCAGGCTACCCTTTCCTCCCTGCATCATTCTAGTGAGGCTGGCCTCAGGAAGAGCATTGCTTTGACTCATTTTGTTTTCTGACTTCTTGTTTGCCTGCAGAAGGAGCATTTACAGCAGCCTTTTCTGTAGATAACCAAGGAAAGATGTTGACCTCAGGCACTGGAAAAGATGAATGTAACACTCATGTTTGAAGACGACACCAGACCCAGGATAGGAGTGGGAAGGTGTCAAGTTATAGTCAGATCTACTCTCACAGCCCCTCAGCTGAGAACATTTGTTTGGGAAGGGCTGGTGAGAGGTTTCATGTCATGCAGGTGAAGGAAACAAAAGGTAGGAAAACAGATTTTGGCCTGGGGCTGAGGATCTGCAGTGGGCTTGCTCCTCCTGCCCACTTAGAGGGGCCGTGCACTTGCAGGTCCTGTGACCCGGCAGGTCTTGGCTGGAAGGGCCGTTCCCGAGAGTGCCTAGCAGAGCTCAGGCTGTGTTGTCCCTGTGTCAGGCTGGCTTTGTGCCCACCCCTTGCAGTTCACAGGCTGTTGCTGCTCTGGTTGTGCTTGCCCAGTGCTCCAGAGCCTCAGCTACAGCTTCCCATTTCTGATGTCTCAGAGCAGAGCATCTCTGCTAAAGCTTGATGTTAGAAGCGTGCACCGGAGTGGAAGTGTCAGAGTGGTCTCCGACTGCTTGAAGTGGTGCAGTTGCAAACTGTGTCTGTTTAGGAGCATGCTTTGTTATGGAAGGGTGTGGAAGACTAAGGGAGTGAAGCTGATAAGCAGCAAATAGTGTTAGAAATATGTATTCAGGGTGAAGTTGGGGATCAAACACAGATTATAGTCCTTTGCTTAAATGCCTTCAGGTTTTATAATTCACTCATTTTTTTGCCTGTGCTATACAGGATACTAATTCAGGAGTTAAAATCTAAGGGACGTTTGGGGGGATTACCAGGCTTCCACAATGTCACTGTCAGTTTTGGATCTTGGGAAGTTCTGTCTTAGGGCAGGACCTGACGATGAAGGTTCTGTGTAAGTACAGAAAGTAGGATTAAATTTCAATCAAACCCAGAAAGAAACAGTAGAGGGCTGAAAGATATCTTCCCCCAGCTGAAGTAGTTACTTTCTTCATACCTGTAGAGGACCTTGCCCAAATTCCCTTAATTTGCTATAAAGTACATCTGAGGCCTAAGGAGATCTCCGCCCCAGTGTATTTACTGTCCCAGCAGAAACAATGCACTACAACCTCACCCTAATTTTACTGGAATCAGCTGCCACTACTCTGGAGCAGAAGCAAGAAAAAACAAAATTAATATCTGGATAAACAGCCTAATAATTTGATGACAACTGTTGTTCTCCATTTCAGGGTCCAGAGAGCAGCCTGGGCAGTGAGCTAATGAGAACACCAGAGCCGTGCAGCCTTGGGGGAGGTGGGGGGCAGCGAAGAAAACAGAACAAACACTCCTTTTGTCGCTTGGAGCTAAGGGGATTCAGCCAAAGGTTAATTGCTTTCTACCCTAAAATGCTGTGAAGTGTTGCTGCGTGGTGTCATACAGCTGCTTCATCCCAGCCTAAGGGTGTCTGTTTCACTGGTGGGTGGCATGAGCCAAGATCCTTTTTTTAACCACACGGGGGTGTTGCAAGGTCTCTTGAGTTAAGGCTTCCAAAAATCTCGTAGAGCTTGGTTGGTGTCGTTTGGGATATCACTACATCATGGGAGCAGTTAGCAAAAACACCAAATGAGCACCAAAAGAACAAATTGTTCTTCACTACGAATTTATTTAGGGGATGCAAGCTCATTGTTTCCTCTGATTCTTTGTTAGACAATCAAGTGAAAGATCCTACAGGAATCAAAAGATAAGGACAGAAATGAGTGTAATAGTAAACTTTACCTGTCACCTTTCCCTCTTAGCCAGTATTTCTTGTGTGAACTTTAATTTTAATGCTCAAATCTGTTATTCCTGAGACTTTTTTTTTTTCCATGCACAATTCTGCTCATGCAACTTCTGCACTGTGTAGAACTTAAAGCAAGAAAATAACTTTCTATTAGAATGGAGCTGTTGTGACAGCTTGGAAGTCTCCTTCTGGTTGATGGGACATCAAAAATTCAAAAAACCAGAAAGTCGTACGTAGGGAAAATCATCCTGTGATATTGTGCAGTCTTCTGACAGTGCCCAGGTTCCCTTGCCTGGACATCATCATAGTGCAAGAGAATTAGAGTAGAGTATTTAAGTTGGAAGTGACCTACGATAATCATCTAGTCCAATTCCAATTGATACTTGTGAGATTAAATGGAACTAAGTAGAAATGTGATGTCTGATCTTCCTGTAGAGTGAGTAAATTTCTGATTTCAGTGTTTGTGTGTGAAGTTTCGATATTGCAAATAATTCTGCTGATATCACAACTGAAATTTATCATATATATGGTTTAAATTCATGACCAGCAAGCTTGAGCAAGTGTGTGCTCATTGAATGTCAGAGCTTGAGTCTTTTCAATGCCCAGGTCAGGTAAGGAGGAGCTGTTTCCTCTGCGATTCTTATACCAAATGACAGGACAGTCTGAGAAAACCCCGAATGTTTCATTAGTGTCTCTTCCTATCTCAGTCATGTGTGCATGGCTCACCCTGCACTGCTGTGTGCCCAGTCTGGTTCCACCCAGCCCCCAAAAGGCAAAGTGTGAGGTCACAGCACTGTTCCAAATAACCAAGCTTCGCCCAGACTTAATTCCCCTCAGAAAGGAGATGATGCAGGCAATAAGGGAACTAGAGATAGGAGAGCTTTGGGCTCTTGTTTGCCCTCCATAAAGGTCCCTACCTGTCTCTTTCTGACAATGAAAGAGCAGGTCCTAGTTCTTCTGCTTCCAGGGAATAGTGTTAAGTCTCATGGTGCTCAGGCAGCTAATGGTCAAATTGGGAGAACAGACAACAACCCTTTGAGCAGTTTTACCATATGTGAAATGTTTAAAGCATTTTTTCAACAAAGTTTTGGGGTGTTCTTCTGCTTTTGAAGTCCACTATTCCAAGTAGGGTGATGTATGTACCTCTGCTGTTGTTCTTTTGTTGCAGCTGAGTGTCACAAACAGGATGAGGCTCTCTTTCTGCATGTCAGTACAATAGAAACCCATCAGTTAGGAGAAGCTTGTCTGACTTTAGGATTGCCTCAACTTTCAGAGACAACTGCAACCCACACTACCGATGGTAGAGTTGCATGGTATCATTCCTTTTTCTGTTCCTTGCTTGTCCTCTGGCCTAATTGAAGGTGCTGACTTGTTAGTTTGCAGCATGAATGGTCACTGAGCCCAGTGGGACTGGGGAAAGGGCTTATAGTATTGATTGCATGACTCTATTAGCAACAGTTTCTGTGAGTATTTTGTTAGAAGACTTATGAGCCATCTGCCTGCATCTGCAGTTACTCAGCAGTCTGAAAGTGCACTTTGAAGTCAGCTTTACTGGAGCTGACCCTAATAAGTTCTTGCTTTTCATTCCTAGAACTATTGCACAAAGTTAATGGCAAGTACTGTCTTGGAATCCTGTATCTTTCCAGTGAAGCAGACAGGAATTCTGAAAGGTTCTGCAGTGCCTGAGAGATCTCCAACATAGCTTTAGACTTTTGTGACTATTTCATGGGAAACAAATATTTCCTTGGTTTTTTTTGTTTTTTTTTTTTTTTCCCACTTCATAATAGCATTAAACTAATTTTCTGCAAACCTGCTTTCAAAGGTCTAGCTAATTTATACTGGAAGTAATTGGACACACCTAACAAAAAGCATAGTGGAATTTTGCTATTGAACTGCAATGTTCTCTTCAAGTCACTGGTCTCTTCCATTTGATAATTGCCATAACAGTAGTTAAGTAACCTGACTTCTCCTCTTTCCTGCCAGTTATGAAAGCTTAAAATGAGTCTTCAAAACTGTCACTCTTCTCTAAAGTTTCCTTAACAAAATAGCATACTCTTCTCTTAATATCTTGCTATCTAACATTAGGCTGCTGTTCAGCCTTCAGAGAGCTCTGACTGGAATAGTCAACCAGGCAAGGGCTTTAGGTACTCTAGGGCTGCTGCTTATCTTGAGGAGTCCAAGGGGATCGTGGTGTTGCTGTTTGTGACCTAAGTCTCTTGTTGTGTAGAGACCACGTTCATCTACTGTCAAATCCATAGTAAATTCATGTTACATGCTTACTCACTCACTCCGTAGTGGGATTCTGCTCCATACCAAGAGCTGTGGTGTTTCTGGGCACTAGCAGCATTTGTGCTGCTGTTGTGGTTGCAGTTTTTCCTGGTGTGCCCCTGGCATGGCAGGTGCTGTATGGACAGGGTGTTGAGTTGTTCCCTCAGCTCTTGTGTAGGATTAACCAGACACTGCCTTTCTTGTGCTTTGTGGGGGTTCTCAATCTCATAGCCTTCTTCAGCCTTCAGAGAGGCTGTGGGGGTATGTAAGAAGGCACCAGAGAGCTGTTAGTGAGCTGTACATTGCTGCCATCTACCAGCTCATGTACCCACCTGGTGCAGTGGGTGCTGGGATCTATGCTCTAGCTCCCAGTCCTGGCTCCTAGGATTTGTCTTTGTCCTGTTCTCAAACGCTTGAAGGAAGTGGATGCCTGGTATCATCTCTGCATAGACAAACCAAACTCATATGTAGGTGCATGCAAAAAAACCCCAAAAGACCCAAACCCAAACAAAAACAACAACCAAATAACCCAACCCCAAGCCCACAAAAAAAAACCCCAAGCAATCAAACAAAAACCAAAAAAAGCAGTGTGGATCTAAGGTTTTTTAGCAGTCACTGTCTAGCCTATCTGCTATGGGACTTCTTTATGTTACAGATTCCTGTCCCAGAGGATTTTTTAGCAGTCAAGAGGGTCAGAAGGTATTTGAGCTGCTACAGTATATCGTGCTCTCAGCAAGAGCTTCTGCTCTCTGTTCAGTCTGGAGAGGGTCTTAGCCCATCTCTGTGAGCATGACTGTAATGCTATGAATTATTCCTTATGGAAACTTTAGCTGTTGTGCTTAGTGGGTTTACAGGAGCTTTTTCAGTCTGCTTTTAATGTATTTGTGTTGGTGGGGATTCTGAGTGGAATTACATGCCCAGGCTTTCAGATAACTGCTGTAAATACACAGATCCACTCCAGTCCCTTACCTCACAGCAGCAGCTGCTGCGGTGTTGCAGAAACTTCATAGCTTTGACTGCATCTTATTAGTTCAGCACACTATTAATATCCCAGAAGCTTTTTGTATTAGTTTCCACACTTAATATTGGTTCTCCTTCATTCTTCCCTGCCCCACACCCCCCCCTGCCCTCCCAACCTTCACACTCAGTCATTAAACTAAATTCATCTTGGGGCTTTTTCTTTTAAGATGCCCTTGCTGCCCACACCACCAGACTGGAAGCAAACCAATTGTGCTAACAGTCACCTGATATATTTAGTGGCAGTGTCAGCTAATATGCATTTATACTCAGAAGTAGTGCCTTTCTGCTTCTATATGCAGCATTTGTAGTGCTGGCAAAATCTTTCCAAAGAAACAGCTGCTGATTGGCTCTTCTTGTCTATTTGGGAAGGATCTGTCCTTAAATACTTAGTTATTCTGCTTTCTAAAAATGGCATCAAGCACTTGGCACTATCAGGATTGGACTCAAAACTTTTACTGAGATGAATTTGGGTGCATTGCACCAAGACCTGGTGGATCCTTGTCTCTCCTAGAGAAATGACTGCACAAGTACCAGCAAGTGGGTGGAGGTACGTCTAGGGCAAGTCAGTGCACGGGGCTCTAAAATGCCAATTGCAGTCTTCCTCTGGAAGGCTTTAACGCCAAAGGTAACATTATTATGGTTAAATGGCTTTGGTGAAAAGGCTACAAGACTGAGCTCATATTTCTTCTGAATGTAAAGAAATCCTGTTCCAAATGGCAGCAATGCCTCTCCTTTGAGGTGCTGTGTCTAAGTAAGTTGGAGAATACAGGCTGTCTTCTGAGCAGGGATTGGGAGCCAGCTTGCCTTTGCCAGTCTGCTGCTGACCAGAAACAGGGCAAAGAGGAAAGCTCCACCAGCATTTGGCACAACTGCCTCCAAGTGCATAAACCATCTGACTGGCACCTAACTCTGAGGAGAAGGCTCTAGGCTGAGCAGCTCACCAAGAACAGAAGTGTTTTCTCCCTTTGGTTGACTTAAGTAAGTGCTTCCCATTGTTCCTCAGAGCTTACAAAGTCAGGAAAACTTGACATCCAGAGAGCTGGTCGAGTACCAAGGGAAAAGTTTTACCCCAGAGCCCAGGGGCTTTGCTCTCCTCTGAGCTCTTGCTGTGACACCTCACCCAAGGGAGAGCAGTGAGTGAATCATGTAGTACTCCTTTGAAACAGAGGCTAGCTTAGGGCAGCTTGAGGGTCTAGGACACTGAAATATCTTCCTGTCTAAAATAGTTTGAATTAGTTGATCTGCATGGCATGCTGCCAGGCTTCAAGGAGAACTGGGGTGGCCTAGCTACTGATCAGCAGGCTGGACTGGGTGGTAGGAAGTTATTAATAGCTGTTCTTCCATGGAAAGAATGAGTTTGGCCTAGATGTGATGTAAAGCTGCTAGCTGGAACAGCAAACAAATGCTGAAAGTCTTGTCTATTATCACTTGAATGAGCTTGTTGTGCCTTTTGGAGAGCCTTGGGCCTCATGGCCTCAGGTGTACTGGTGTTGGCCTCTGAATCTGAGCTGTGTGTTTGGGCAGCACAGGTGCAGGCCTGAAGAAAAGGAGCTGTCAGCTCTTGGTCAGCCTCAGGGAGTGATGGGTGTATCTTCTGTTCCTCAGCAGGTCTAGGTTCCCTCAAGTTCCCTTATGCTCCAGTTCCCACCTGTAAGAGTCAGCTCTTTGTTTCTGAAGCAACTTCATTTAAGAACAGAGAAGTAAGAGAGGTGCTTTTCCACACACTAAAAGTTTTGGAAAGAAAGATTATCTCAAAAGCTCTGACAAGACCAGTTTGGAACTAAGGGTGGAGGAGACTGGGTGAAATAAACAAATAAAAATTCTCCTGTTGAGCAGAATGGCAATGAGGAATTTCTTAGGGGGGATTTTTCTGGATCAAAGGCTACAGTAGACCACAAGTAATAGATTTGCTTTAAACTATACCAGCTGGTCCTCTCTTTTAAAGGCTTGTGGGGAGAGTGGCTTTCATGATATTATTGTGGGTGTCTGTTGGACTTGTTCTTGAGCACTTGATTAGAGTTTGTCATTTTTAAGGTGAAGGCTAGGAAAATCAAGTGGTGTTGCATTCAGTCTGAAGCTTGTATTTCCTTTTGTATTCTTCAGTTCCCTTCAAGAGCTTTTTAGTTTCCTTGCAGGAAACTAATACAAGGCTCTGGGTTAATACACAGAGATAATACACAAGCCAAGCCCTGTTTCAGTGGGACTTGCATTATTCATCCCTGGTAACAACTGGTGCTTCTTAAGGGAGATGCTAGCTCCCAGAATAATTATTTGGATCAAGTTTTGTCATCTCCCTCATCCTAAAGTTCACACTTCTGATCTGCTTAGAAAGAGGGGGAATGGACAAGAGTCAATGGACTATCAATTTCTCATTAAAAATAGTTATTGTCCTGACTATTGTAGGTAAACTATTTCCTTGGTGGCTTGTTGCTGATCTCTGCTCGTCTGATTTCCACCTTGGAAAACAGGTGTAGAGATGCTATAAGTAGCAAGAAGTCTGATGCATGCAGTGAGTTCCTTGAAGACTCTAAATTACAGTTTTCCTTCCTGTGCTACAGCCTCAGGTCCCTGACCTGCAACTGCAGCATATTTTCTGTGACTAACAGCTGTAATTCCCTAATTATCATGCTCTGTTCTCCTGCTGTGCTGTAGATTTTGTTACCAAGGAAGCAAACCAAGTTTCCTTGTTCCTACCCTTGCTCTGTATGCTCCCAACTGTTTTAAATCCACCATTTGATGCAGCCTATAAAGACAAATTACTATCTCTTGTTTCAAATATTCAAAGTTTCCAGAACATATTACGTAGCTGCATGCTGGGGACAAAGAAGGCAAATTAAGTTTTACTGGCCTTTCTTTTAGTGAAGGCAGCTGGTCCAAAACTATTGCTAGGTTAGAAAAAGTACCTTTGTTAGCTGTAACCATCCTGTGTGGAGTGCTGGACTAGAGGTAGGCTCAAACAGTGGGCCCAAGCAAATGGTACTGTTGCAATGTGACTTACAAAACTTCTGCCAACCCCTGGGAAATGAAGGTGTGCATTAAACCCTGATGGCAGGTTAGATGTGTGCCATAATTTCCATACAAGCCTCACCATTTGAGGATGACTAACAAGGGATCAGTTCCTTTTTGCCTCTGCTGCTTTTGAGGTTGGAGATAAACGATTGTGTGCCACATGGAAATGAGAATAAACCTGTGCTAATCTAGGTGATTAGATCAATACAGCCAGACTGTATTGTGACAGATAAGCAATCTGGTTAAAATATCACAGAAACATGTTAAGAAGCATATAAAACTTTTAGTTTCCTAAAACCCCACAACCTAATGTTTACCCTTCTAAGTATGCAAAGATGTATTTGACTACTGCATGTACCAAGGCTTTACTGGATGATGCTCATTGTTCTCCTGCAGGATGCACAAAGGCAACTTCAGTTCTTTAAGCAGTTGTCAGTCTGGACTCCATCAGTCCAGCGTGCCTGTGCCCACAACATTTGCCCCCAGCTCTGGGCGGCAGTTGCTGACAAACAGGAATGCTTTCCATGGGCCCAGCCTCCAGTGATTAATTCACGTCTCGCTCCAGAAATATCATCCGAGTTGCAACATGAATGATGTCTCCTGGGTCACAGGATAAAAGTTACTGACTCCATATGGGGGATTTTCTGCTTGATTCCTCTGACCATTAAACTAAGAGGGTGGAGGCTGCTCCTTCCTCTGGAACACTGAATTAAGTCCACAACTGGGTCTAGAACATGTGACACCCAAGGTGGGGGGGCGGCAGTGAAGGAAATATCTGCTTGGCCTCAATCAGAGGAGAAGGAAAGATGAGTTACAACTGCCAAAGAAAAGGAGTAAGTTTAGACAATACAAAAGATGTCCCTAGAAGTAAGATTGTCCAACATTGCTTTATTTACAAACTTAACAAAGGGGCTTCATAGAGTGTATTATGTATATGCCAAGCATGGCTCAGGTGTGGATGCACATAAATCTATGGGGACCGTTGTTGATTCATTTTTCACTACGGAATAATGGTGGGATAACCTAGATAACCTATGAAGATGCTTTTGTTCAGTTTCTGGAACTCTGATCTTGTGCCTAAGTGTGTTTAAATATTAGGTGTTGTATACCCTAGCATACACATGTCAGAATATATTGGTGTAAGGTGGAAACTTGCCTTTAAGATGCATTAAACTCAAGATTAGAAATACAAACTTTAGTACTTTATAAAAACTCAAGTTGTGGTGGTAGTTCAGCAGATGTTTTGACTTCATGGCACCATGAGCTGGTGTTATGCTATGCTAGATTGTACCTATAATAACCTGAATTTTTTTTTTTTTAATTTTGGAGAACTTACTGTTTGATGTGATTCTACCTGATTTAGGTTGCTGCTTGCTTGCTGAGTGTACTTGTCCACACTTGTGAGGCTTCCTGTGATGGCCAGCAGGCTGCAGTGGATTTGCCTGAGTCTCAGGATGGGAGGAGTCACCAGCACACATTGTGTTACCTGTCACATGTTGTGTGACCCTTCACCAGCAAGGCATGCAAGTCCCCCTCATCCCTACCACCAACAGCATTCTTTCTCATTGGTGTCAAAATCCCTTCTAAAATGGGAGCTGGATGTGTGATTTAAAACCTTTATTCAGAAATAAGAAAGGCTCCCCAGTGTCTTTTCCCTTTGACAAGGCCTGGGAGGAACTACCTAGTGCCACTCTATTGTTAATACTCATGAAATTGGTACCTCAGAAGGGTATTGGTGGAGGTAGTTTTCATACTTCGGTTTCACTGAAGATGTGCTCTCCTTTTGTGTGACTTCTGAGCTGTTCAGTGCTTCCAAATTTCATAAACTCTGCAGGTAAAGTGTTTTTCCCCAGTGAACTCCAAGGACATGTGCTGCTGCTGGCCTCAAGCTGGGAGTGACTATTGATGGGTGGCACTTGGTGAACAGAGTGAGTGACACTCAGATGCTGAGGGGAGGAGAGTGCCCTCACCTGCTTCTGACTCAGTACATAAACAAACAATTGAAAAAAAAAACAAACAAAACAGTAGGTCCTGCTCTCCTCAGCCCCAGCACAGGCCCGCCCCCTAATAGCATTTTTTCTGTTTTTTGAGGTGCAGGCTTCAAGCACAGCAAACCTGGTGAGTCACTCTGTCAGGGATAAATCAAAATACAGCTCTTGCTCCAGGCTTGGTTCATTAACAGCACCAGGAGCAGTTATGTGAGAAAGGCAAGTCTCTGCCTGCTGGGCATGCAAGTGCCTCCAGCCAGAAGGAAGATGTGTGACCATCACAGCTATGCTTAACAGGCAGGAGCAGTGTCCTGCAGCATTCCTGCTAAGGCACACTCATAGCTGAAACACTCAAGCTGTGGCACGGGGGAGTTGGGTTACCCAGGGGAGCAGGCTGACTCTTTCCTAGCCGAGCATCTGCTCTGCCACAGCACAGGCACAGAGAGAATTGTTTGGGGGCTACCTCTGACTTGCTTCAGTGGAGTAATGTTTGCTGAGAGTGCTGGAGTGAGCATCTGCTTCTCCTGAGAGGGGACAGAGGGTGTGTTGTTCCCCACCTTACTGAGGTGGAATGTTTTACTCATATATGGCAAATAAAATGGAGCTTTGACCAGAGAGTTGTGAATTAAGTCAACCAACTTGAAGCCCACACTGCAGAGGAAAGGTTGCTGTACCATAATGCTAAGGTATAAAAGCTTTTTTGTTGTTGTTGGTTTTGGTTACTTGGCTTCAAACAAGTAACTCGGATAGGACATTGAAATTAACCACTGTTATTAAATATTTGGGGGAAATGAGTGTCAGCTTCCAGTTGTAACAGCCTTCTGCTCCTGAGCTACCTGGCTGTGTCTTTAGCACTGTGCATGGCTTAGTGTGTACCACCAGACACAGCATTGCCTCAAGCAAGACTTGAATGCATCCTGATATTAGTGAGGGTGAACAGGATAAGTGCTTTTGGGAAGGCTGAGATGGTCTAAGACAAATGTTATGGATGTTGTTTGGTGTTTAGTTAAAGGTGATGGACAGAGAAAAGAATGGAGATGGTGAATGCTCTGCTTTCTCAGCTCTACTACCCAGAGGGGATGTGCTGTGCTCTGCTTTTGCTTACTGCCCATCCCACCAGTGTAAGAAAGGAAGAGGCCCTGAAACCTGAACTGGCAAGGCGGGAGGAGCACCCAGATCTGCCTCCACCGAGGGTGGCTGATGTGGCTGCACCCCACTGTGTCTGCAGCACACCCCTGCTTTGCTTTCCATGTGGGCAGTGTGGAAGTGCTGTGCAGCAGAGGAGATGTGTGCTTTAGGAGTGCAGAGGTGTGTGCTTTAGGAGTGCAGGTTGTGCTTTAGGAGTGCAGGGTGTGTGTTTTAGGAGTGCAGGGTGTGCTTCAGGAGTGCAGGGTGTGTTTCATGTCTCCAGTGTGGCGTGCACCTGGGGCATGCACGAGGGGTTTGTGTCTCACGCCTACAGCACGTGTGGTTTGTGCAGTGCAAGAGCAGGACCCCCGGGTGCCACTGCATTCCCCCCATAGCTGCCCTGCAGCCTGCTGCAGCCCTGCCCAGCATGGGTGTTGTCAGGCCAGCTGCAGCTGTCTGGGGATGAAGTGCCCTGTTGGGGTGCCAGCCAGTCTGGCTGCTGTGCAACAGGACTCTGCCTGCCGTCCCGCTGGGTTTTCAAGGCTGCGAGGGTTTTCTGTGTCCCACTCCCCCTCACAGCACAGCCCTGGCTCTGTGTGAGCTGAAGCCCTGTCAGGGGTGGCCTATCACACCCCCTGCACCAGCAGACAGAGCCCTGTCGCTGAAGGTGCAGGAGTGGCACACTGTGCTCACACAAGCACCTCCACAGCAGCAGGAGAGATGCTGAGGGTGCAGGAACGTGTCCAGCTGGGGTGGGACTGTAGCTCCTGGACGCAAAGCATCTGCTCTTCCTCCTCAGGGAAGCACATCTGCAAAAAACCTAAATCCAAAGCAAGGTTGTTAATAGTTAGAGACATTTCTCATTGCAACAACCTGGGTTTATAACTCTAAGGGAGGGTCAGTCTGCCAGCCTCCTGTGGGAGGGGTCTTGCAAGCATCCTCACTAGCCAGTGAGCCAAAAATTCAGTAAAGCTTGGGCTCTGGAGCTGCTTTTTACTGTTTACCCTGTTTTGAGCTGCCCCTAACGCAGAGGAACAGTGCAGGGAGGCATTAAGTGTTTGTTTTCAGCCCACTCACCTTAGTGTCCCAACTCTTGATTTATATACCACCTCATCAGCTGGGCCACAACTGTCTCTGGCTTTGCATTTTAACTTACCTGAAAGAAAACCATATATACATCATATCATGCAGACAGTTAGAATTATTTATTTTTGATTTACAAAGCAGCTCCTTCAATCTGTTGCTAGCAATGTGTCTATAAAATACACTTTAACAACAAATAGATGAAGCAGGAGCAAGGGGTGCTGTACATACCTCACAGCCAGACAAACCCCATGGTAGCAATTTCCTTCAAAGGTCTTCCACTGTTTCACCATCCACCAGAAAAGGCTGATTCAGGCTGCTAGCCACGTGCAGAGGGGATTTCTTCAGCAAAATTTCTTGCACAGAGCCTGTGGGCTCAGCTGCTGCCTGAAACAAGAATCACACAACAGAAAAGCTGCAAAGATTTGATCCAACAGCTGCTTCATCTTCTGCTCTGATTTAAAGCACCAGAGCCCTTTCTCAACCTGGAAATACAGTCAGGCATTTATATATTTTTTAACAGGTACATAAATTATGTATCTATAGATATGTCTGTGTATTTATACACACATCCACCCAGCCACATGTAAGTACATATATATTTACATGTGTATACATATTTATATACATATATCTATATAAGGGGGAAGATGGACATATACTTGACTAAAAAACACACGTGGGGTAGCCAATTAACAATCAAAACTTTATTATCCAGTTCAGCACGGGGTGCAATCCTGTGCACCTCACAGGCCCAGCTAGTAAATTAAAATGCAACCTCTTCTGTTTTAGCCTGTGTGACAAATGCCACGAGTGCAGCCTAGGGGCCAGCAGCAGCCTGCCTGCCACCGAGGGCCAGTCAGAAACCCATTTCCACCTCAGCAGCTGAAACTGTGCCTAGAGTCTTTTTAAAGCCCTCGTGTCACAATTTTTTAACAGTCAACAAAGTGAGATTGAGGGGGAAGCAACAGCAGGAGTGGGTAAAACTGCATTTCCAGGGACATGATGGTTCCTGAAGTCAGGCAAGAGGCTGCCAGCCTTTGCTCTGGGGTGTGGATTCCAGGTGCCCATAGAGAGATGGCTTCTGCCACCCAGGTGAAGCCCATCATTTCTTCCTGTGGTTGATCCCATTCCAATGTCTTCCTTCCCCTGCCTCAGTCTTGGGAACTCAGCTCTTGGTTGAGACATGAGCATTAAGTCAGATTCTGTGCATTTGTACCTGAAGTGTATCAGCTCCTACTGAAATAGCTACAGTCCTTTATATATAAGTATAAATATATATAATATTATATTTTTAGATAAAGAATAATATATCATGTCTATTGACATAGATAAAAGATATGTCTTTTATAAAAAGACCTGTACAAAAACATCTGGCATATCTAGATGACCATCTGGCACTGCCCCAACACCTCTGTCACCTACAGATGGGTCCAGAAATTTGTCACCAAAACTAAGGCAACTGAAAGCCCAGGCACAAACAGTGCAGTGCATGGTCACGCACCAGGGCTCTGCTTGTTGGCCTGTTCCTTGGAAGTGAAAGCATAGGGTAAGCTACTCCACAACATATGTTTTTTGATGAGAGGAAAGCATCTACAAAACTTACAAGACAATTCTATAGCTGTAACAGGAGCTTGTACCGTACGTGCTTCTGGTGGTGCCTCATTACCGGACTCATGCTATAGAGCCCTCTCTGTTATCTGCAGGAAACTTGGTCTCACTGAGCATTTTCTGCACATGCTTGGCATTCCTACTCCTTTCCCCAATCGTCCTCTCCCAACAAAGGCTCTTTTTTTTCAGGAGAATTAAGGCGCAAATCGTCGTATCTGTTCCAAGGGCAGAGTGCGTTGGTCTTACTCTGTGAGGAGTACTGGCATTCATGGGACTCCAACAGCTGGATCTGAGCATTTCCTTTAATTGAACAGGTTTGCAGTCTCTCTGTGCTGAAGCAATTCTCCACATCACACAAGCCTGCACACCAGAATAAAATGAAAATTTAAGAGCGCTGGCTAACAAGACCGAGAAGCTCATTGTTTAAACAAAAGGTTGATTGTCTGAGTGCTCGAGTGCCCCATTCCTCCAACATTTAACCCACACGAGGGACAGCAGCCTGATCCACAGCTTGCTGCCAGGTGGTATAGAAATTAATCTTCCACTTACCAGGGCTATTAGTTGCGGTGTTCATAAAGGTTTGCAACCCAAAGAGACGAGCGACTAAAATTTTCTCCTTGTCACAGAGGGGCAGGGCAAGGTGCTGATATGAAATATCAGCCTCCAGGAGCATCCCCCGTAGTGAGGAAAGTGTGGGTGATGTGTACCAGGGAGGGGAATGGCACTCCAGCACCTTCTGTTCTAGCACATGAGCCCCAGGCTGTCTAACTGCACAGAAAATGTGTTGGAGGATGGGGGATGGACTGGGAAAGCCCAGGCTCACCGAGGAGCTAAGCACAGGCCACCATAATGTGCAGGGCTGAGCATGTTTGGTGTTTATGAACACAGGAAATAAAATTTATTTTTTCTCATGTTTTAACAACACCAAAACTGTGTTTCTAGTCTGACAAGCCCTCAGGGAGGGGACACACAACACAGAGACCCTCATTAGGTCTCCCAAAAGCTTAGGGACCTGCTTGCCAGGACATTTCACTTGTCTTCCAAACAGGGTGTGAGAACAGAAGAGGAAGAGAAATCCTGCCCTTTATTAGTCTGCTGCCCCTTAAAATCCAAGCAGGAAAGGGAAAGCACTCAGCTGCAAGCAGGTGATCAAAACAGGAGCCACATAAACATAAACATTTGGTAGGGTAAAGCCTAGGAGTGTTTAGCGTGATAGCTTCCAGTTTTCATCTGCTCACATTTCACTGCAGACGTAATTCGCTGCAAAGCACTGCCAGAGCTTTTCACAACACCAAGGCACGTTGAACTCGATGCAGACACCAATATTTACAAATACTGCAGCTTTCCCCCCATCCTTCCCTAATGTTTTCCCAGCAGCTTGCAATCCCCTCTGGCTTTGGCTGTTCTTAGTGTCCTCTCAAAGACGCCCCTTGCCTTGGGAGCTCATGGCTGTGCCACAGGGAGGTGGCAGCCCCTTGCTTTGCCTGCGTGGCTGGCCAGCCCCTCTTGCTGTGCAAATGGAAAAGCAAATGGCCAGGGCCAAGTGCAAGTCAGTCCTTTGCCATGTGTTTGTGCATGACTCTGACTTGGTGCCCAGGTATGTCTCTAGGGCATCCCAGGTTATTCCCTAATCCAGAGAAATGTTTTGCAAAACAGCAGCTTTCCCCAAACAGTAACACCAGGGTCCCACTTCACTCCATATATTCCCTCTGTTTGTGTCCTCACATGGCAAGAATTAACAGTTTATGCACCAGCTTCTTCCATGTCTGCTTATCAAATTTTCAGCTAGACCAAATTCTTATTTTTTCAGGGTTTAATTAGGCTGAAGTTCCACATTTTTGCAAGATAAAAGAAGAACTGAACAAATCCAAAAGGCCATAATGCATATTTTTAGTGGATCCCATGCATAGCAGCAGAGCTAATGCACAGATTGGACTTAAAAGAATTTGAATCCAATATATTTTTGTTCCTCATCTGGCTTGCTTTTTAAAACATACAGCCAATAATTCCATGGCTTCTGTCAAACTCCTTTCTATAAATAACAATTTGCCATTGAAAAGAAATGTAAAGGGTCAGAGCTACGCACAGAGATTCACTCATCACCCACAAAAGGAGCTTCTGGGTGAGTTAGACACAGGCAGAAAAGTCTGTTTACCAAAAATATGAAGAACTGAACAAATAAGGTATTTAATTCACTCTGGTTCCATCCCATACTTTTATTTAATCTGGTATTAACCCCACCTGCAAGCACTGCCCCAGGATGAGTCCCTAGGCAACACAATCCCAGCAAAGAGCAGAAGGAAATCTGCAGTCCCAGGGCTAACCTTCATCCTTAGCTGTCACTAGATGCAGACTGGTAAATCCTTCTGGAATCAAAGCTAGCAAACCAGTGACAGGGTCCAGCTTGGGGTCCTGGTAGTGGGAGCTGCAAGGCTGGCTCTGTTTAGCAAGGTGGCTTTGTTTATCCCTGGCCAACACTGGATGGGACAAAGCATTCTCCTTTTCCTCATCCAACTTTGTCTGAAGTGCAAGGATCAGGTTGGTTTGGTTCTTAACCAAACCAACAGCCTCAGCTTTCCTGAGCTGGAGCCTCCATCTGGATGCCTTGTGAAGGCTGACCTAGGACAGAGACTAGACAGAGTTAAAGCGTCAAGTAAGTATTTATTAGAAGGCCTCAATGGGTACACTTTAGGCAGCACAAGAGCCCAGCCAGGGCTACACCTCTGGTGAACCCAAAATGGTCACAAAATGGACAACTGGTCACGGGGTCTCATACTTTTATAAGTTCTGGTCTATTTGCATATTGGAGTTAATTGTCCAATTATAGCTTTAGCTTATGAAGTTGTTTTTCTCTTTTCAGTCCACTGTTGTTTATGCTCTTGGGCCTGAAATTTGGATCAGTCGTCCTTGGTCCCCAGCTAGAGAAGGAATTGTTTTGTCTCCCTACTCTGTGAAGAGAGATTACTATTGCCTAATATGAAGCTCAGAACTACACACTAAAGCAGTACAGAATCTGAAAAATATAAATCTAAAACCTGAGGCATCAATCTCAGCACTAACCACTGTTACAGCTGAGTTTAAGAAAACTAAAATTTAACCCTGCTCCAAAGAAGAGCAGGTTCCTGCAGGTGTCAGCTCTCACATGCAGGGGTGTATCTCCACAATAAAAGTTTGTTTGAACCCTTTGGTTGGCAGCCTTAGTTCCAATTCCACTCATAAACAAAGTCACAATCCGCAGAAACTAGCCACAATCAGCATGGGTCTTTCTGGCAAATGATGAGCAGGAATGTGTCTGCTAAAGCTGGTCCTTATCTTGTAACTGCAGGTGTTTAAAGGTCCACCAGTTACACTGGCTCAGCTACCTCTATTTTTCTGAAACACCTCTATTTCCCAGGTTTGGAACTGATCCTAAAATCAACAGCAGACAAGGGGAGCAGCCTGTGTATGGGACAGCAGGTGTCTGCCCTGAAGCTGACTGACCAAAACTGGCATAAGGCAGCAGGATCAGCCTTCATCTGGAGCAGCCAGAAAAAACCACCACCCTGGGTCCTTACCCAGTGAATAGAGATAGTCAATTGTCCATGACCTTTTTTTAGAGAATAAGGCAGCATTTAGCAATTCCAACACTATCTCTTGCTTTGGAGAGATGTGTTTCACTGTGTCTCTTGTCTAACTGAAACAGGTGCTTCAATTCCAAACTTGGTATAATCCCCCTACAGCAGCCACCAAAGTGCTGCTCTTCCAACTCCTCTTGGCTGGAGATATGGGAAAGGATGCTCAGTTCTGCTGTCCCATCTCCCTAAAATTAATGTGAGCTGTTAATAATGAGGCTTCTCTGTTTCTCAAATCAGACTTAAGCAAAACTTGAACTCTAGACTTAACAAAAGCAATAACAAGCATCAATGTTTATTCCTTCTGAAGGTTTTATATTAAAACAATACCAGTGTTCACACTTATAACTAGACAACTCAAACTTTCTCTTTAAAGCTAATGTGAATTGTTAGAATTCCAACACTCGGATTATAGTTACAAACATGAAAATGTGTCCCAGAGCATTGCTCAGAGTCTTAATTTACAATAAGACCAGCACAGACTCCCACTTTGCAACAACAGTCATCATAAGAGGGCACCCATTCCCCCTGATGAACCACCTTCTAAATGCACTCTCCAATGTTTTCCATTACTATTTTAATAAACATTTACTACCAAAGGTATGATAAGAGAATCTTTGTAGTAACAGACCCAAATACTGGTTCCATTTGAGAGGGTACCAATATTTCTCTTATATAACCTACTGTAGGCTGGGGCTGTAACATCACTACAGCCTGTTTTCTCCTAAAAATGTTACTCTGCATAAGAAAATTTTTCTATTTGGTACTAAATTTTCAAGTAAAGTATATTTATGTTTTCACCCTGTGATTAAAACACAGCCCAGTGACTGCTGCAGGCACCACAACCTCAGAGAAACAGTTTGAGCCAAATTCTGCCCTTTCAGAAATCCTCTTCCACAACCATGAAACTTTTGTGGCCGTCTGTCCTGCACAAACCTCAGCACCCTGCAAGTCCCAGCCTGGTGAGCATCTCCTCCATCATCCACTGAAAGCCATTATAAGATTCTTTTCTTTCTATTTACACAGCTCTCACACTGACACCTCTGCCCCCATCTTCTAATATATGCCTCAAAAATGGGAATTCCTGACCACACGTGATGAGTTGAGCAGAGTTCCCTGTTCCCAACACAGAGCCTCCCCTTCTTTTCAAATCAATTTTGAAAATACAACAGCATCTGCCAAGAAAACTGTCCTCCACCAAGGACAAATCATAAAAGCATCTCAAATTGGCACCATTACCTTTTTATTCCAAAGGAACAAGGAACACTAAATAGCCCACAAATCAGCATCTATCCAAAGACATAAGGTCATCTGCCACTAATCCACTTAGGGACACTGCAACACATCATGCAGGGACCCAAGGGCATTAGGGGCCCACGAGGCAAAGCCTGGGAGCACAGATGAGCTGGTCCTGTCACCTCCCTAGAGTTCAGCTCTTGGTTTGTAACTTGGAGCCCTGCCCTTGGGATGGGTATTCACATGTTGCAGTTTCAGGCTGCAAGATCATAAGAAAAAGAAATAAACAAAAATGTATTTTTTTTTAAAGACTGGGTATTTCTTCTTCCAGTCGCTCTCCATTTCAGAATATTCTTTATGTCCTTCATCAGGCTTGTACTTGGTTGCAGATGGAAAATATTAGCTCTGGTTTACAAAACATGGCCACGTTTCCTGTAACACAGCACAGGTTGGACAAATCTGTCATTTGAGTAGTGTGTCTGTTCTGTGGCCAATTCTGTAATCTACAAGCAATGTGATCCTAAACAAGGAATCTCATGTTAGCAGCCAAGATTGGAAAATCCCTGTTTAGTGTGATTGCTGCCAAAACCATCTCACTTGCTAAGGACAAGCTAATTTTCAATCTGCAGTTTGGAAGCTGTGGTTTTCCTCTTCTTTCTTTTATTTTCTATATTTTTTTTCTTTTTTTTTTTTAGTAAATAAATAAAACATAGCTCATTTTTTAAAGATGACAGAAATACACACTTGATTTTAAAAAGCGCAAAATAGATTTAGAAGAGAGTTTAGAATAAATTAAAAATACCCCACCATCTACTAAAAAAATTCTATTTTTTAATATAATTTAAACACAACTTGAACAAGTGCTATTTTACAAATAGAAGAGCTGTAATTCAGAACAAAGAGCAACAAGACTGTTGTGTACAAATAAGAGGAGAATAGCAAGGAAGCAAAGAAAAAGAAGTGTTATATGATAGAGATAGGACATAGATCAAGGATGAGCTAGATACAGTTTTAAATGAGAAAAAATTTGACCTCATTTTGCAAGATGGATCAAGGCAATATAAATAATGGCAATGGGGATATGAGATTATCGAACAATAAATTTAATATATCCAGGTTGGCAGACACAGATATGAAAGGCAGAAGAAGCTACATTAATTATCTATTATTAGCTTTCCAGTTCACAGATACTTCTAGCTGATAAAAAAGAAAAAGCCACTACACAAGTGTCAACAGTATCCTTAAGTCAGTATGCTTCAACTCAGTATTTAGAAAGGGAGAATTTCATCAGGAATACATGCAGGGAAGAGTCACAAAACCCTCATCTTGATGCAGAACTGGCCTAATTTGCTATCACATGCACTTTTTTCAGTGTTAGAATTCTTTCTTCTTTGCCCTTCTAAATGCTCCTTCTGTAATTTCCTACATGAAGAAATTCTTTCTGTTTTAAGAACATTGGGATGGGAGGTTGTGGGGGGTTTTCATTTTGTCTTTTTAAAGCCAAATATTATTAATGTTAATTTTTCTCGCCTTTTCACTCCTTATAAACATTTAAATTCATACACATTATAGCATCTCACGCTTTGCCAGCCCACTCAGGAGGTTGATGGCTTATCTTAGGATATGGGTGGCAAAATAGGAGAAGAAGGTTGCACTGTCAGAGCAATCAATGTCTGGAACAGTTTCTCATGGGGAGATGTCTGAGGCTGTAAGGGTGAGCTTGGTAAGGTTAAGAGAGGGGCTGGCCCACATTTCCCATACAGAGGGCTGTAAAGGACAGGAACCATGATATTCCAGGTGTTACTGACGTGGCAATCCAGGTGCTATTGTCAGTGTCCTTCTCTGTCTGCAAAGTGAAGGGTCACCTTGGTCCTCCCAATTTGATAATGCAACTCTCAGAAAAAGTTCCAGTTTTAATTCCCCAGGATGCCTCAGCTCATTACTTTTTTTGTCTCTTGCCCAGCACTCTCAATTACAGCAATTAGCAAGAATACACTGCCAGTGTTGGACACAGTTATGTGATTGTCCAGCACCTCTCTGCATCTGTAGCCCCTCATTTCTGTGTGGCACAGTCTGGCCCAGACCAGCTCCCACAGGGAAAAAACACCAGTTCTGAAAGCCTCAGGGAAATTTGTCTGGCCTAGAGAGCTTCGCTCATCCCGAGCATCATCTCTAGCAGAGTGCAGGAGCTAATAATATCCCTCTGCTTCTGTAATATAGCATTTCCTCCTCTTTAACTTCCACTGGTTGCATTACCAGCTGCTCCTCTGCCCCTGCCACATGACCAAGTGTCAAAAGAAGCCATAAATCAGCTTATGGCATTCATCAAATGGTGAAATGGGTGCTTTCTCCCCTTCTGAGGGACTGGAATTCCAAATGCACCTTCTAAATATACTTTAAGATTTAATTATGTTAGTTAGCACTTACAAGATTTTTTAAGAGACAAGACAAATCCAGCTTTTCTTGCAGAAAGCATGTGCTGAGATTTCCTCAAGAAAGTGGCAGCCACTGGTTGGCACAAGAGGGACAAAGCCACAATTCCAAATCAAGGATGTGCTGGAAACCACAGTCTTGGCCATGACAACCAAAACTCTTCCCTGGTGCTCTTGTGCTCATGCAAATATGCTTGTTGGAGAGCTGGAGCTTCCAGCAATTTCTTCCTGCAATTGCTATTACTAATAAAACACAAAATATCAGTATCAGTGTTTATGGCTTCCTAATAAAAATGCAGCAACTTCACATTAAAAATGAATGAAGTGTATGATTATGAATGTATGTGATTTATTCTTATCAAATTGACAAACAGTTTCTCTCTTAATATTTACATTAAAATGCTTTATTGAGATCGTTTCCTAAAATATTTTCTCAGCAACAGTGATTAGGTTTCAGGCATTAGATGGAAATAATGAACAATTGGCCAAGGGGAAACAAAATAGAGCTAAATATTTTTTTTTAATTCAGCAGCTAATTTAGAACAACTGAAATTTAAGCTGCTTGCATTCATCTAGGAAATACTAACAGGAGTAACTATTTGCTCTCTGCTAGCACCTCGGCTTTGGTTTCACATGGATGATAATCCAGGCTGCTTTTGCCTTGGGAGCCAGGAGTTATGTTTCCCACTGACCTTCTACAGAGCCTTCCAAAAATAGAGAACTGGGAGAGGGACGGCATCAAGCACCCATGGAGTGCTGGTGGCTCTTTCTGCTTTGCACCAGGGATGCAGAGGATTTCACCTTTCATTTTCTTAAATGCTTTTCCACCATTTCTCTACAAAGATGACCATGAAAACACTAACTAATTGAAGTCAAATGCATTTTTACCCCCTCTTTCTGTTAAACAAATTCTGTTACATTTCTCTTCTAAAGAAATAATTTTAATATACTGCCACAAGCACGCAGGAATGATGTTTTGGAGCTGTCAGCTAAAAGTCTTCTTTTTAGGTATTTGCTTTCTCAGGGCACATATAAAATTTTTTCCATTTGATGACTTAAAGTCTGATGACATTCATAGAACGCACAAAGTGTAAAAATGAAGTGATTGATACACTGCAGTCTTCCTCCCTTTGAAGAAATAGAGAGTGAACATCTACACAGCAAAGCCAGGACACAATGAACTAATTTTTAATATAAAAACTTGGGTGATATCCCCCCTTTTAGATAGAAGATATCCATTCCTTTCAGCTAGAAGATAAGTAGAAATACAGACAAGTTGTTCACTTTTATGATGACTTTTAACCCCTACTACTTGTTTCCAGCCCTTGACCAGAAGACCAAATGGCACCACTCTTTTGTTTCTAGCAGAACAAAAAACCCCAAACAGCATCCTGTCACTATTCTTGAAAAGCAAAAGCCTTTCACATGGAATAACTGCAATAAATTAATCTTAGCAAGTGAAACTAGCTCACAAAGTTATCCATATCTAGTTTTGGGAATGAAAAATGTGTCAAGGTCTTTGACAGCACATTTTCCATTTATCACACATCCTGTTTTACCACATTTGTTACAAGTACTACAACACGCTTTTGGCTAAAGCAGAATGGACTTTTCAGGAGGAAACATTAATTGTTTTAATTGCTTGGAATTTCATCCGCTGTGCAGGTGTGAAAGGCCCCAGTGACTGTTCCTCCAAGTGGTGTTCAGTTTTCCGTGGTAAAACACCACTAATTATCCAGACATAAATTACACTTTTCCCTTATTCTTAAAAAGACCAAAACAAACCCCAAACATACACATTCCCCCACCCAGTCCTGCAGGGGTTTTATGTACCATTGCCACCTTTATATGGTGAATTTCATATGCTTATTTCCACAAAGCAATCTTCACAAGCAATTTTATTCAGATAGCTGCTGTGTTAAGACATTTTCAGATTACAGACCTATTCTATCCCAAAAATAATGGATTTAAACAGCATAAGCATTAAGAGTATGAAAATAAGATTCAAGGCCCTAAGAGCTACTTAGAAGTCATAGTTCAGCTACAGCACAGCAGTCTGCGGGAAATCTTGGTCTTTAGATCCTCACTAAAGAGTGCTTACATCTTATCCTACAGATTCACACATTAAAGCCTGAAATCATCCCCACTGCAGGTTGGCTTGGCACCACAGATGAGGTACCTAAAAGAAACCTTGCCTGGAGATAGGGAGGCACATTTCCATCCCAAATGGGGGGATGTTTTTACCCTGCTGTGCGTTGCAGAATTCCTAGAGCTGAATTTACATTTTTACAGTAATGGATTTCCCTGCAGAGGCACACACCAATCTACAGCTGATAAAATAACTGTTTAGTCTCCTGGGTAAAGAAAAATAATATTCAGAATGCTGTTCTAAATGCCACCCAAGGATACAGAAGTTTAAATGGTAACTTGGGGTGTGAGCTTTACCAAGAGCCCCACAAGTGCACAAAGTGAACAAGAGCAGGAGGTATCTTTGCACTGACAAGCCACAAACAGATGAGCTGACAAGAGATAATTCCCTGGGGCTCACTTGAGCATTGTCTCTGTTCACCCTTTGCAAATGCAGGTATCAAAGTTCCCTTTGTGAATATCACGGTGGCACTAGGTGACAGCAGGTATTTATTAGTGCTATAACAGGCTTTTTTGTGCTCATAAATAAAAATATCAGCATGATATATAGCACTTTTTATCCCTCCACCCCAAACTGTGAGCACAGAATACTGTAAAGATCTAGAGGCTCAAGCTCATTTTATATATAACAAAGCCAGTCTCCATCCTGTTCACCTACTCCAAAGAAAATGCTTGAAATTTTTTATTTTATAGAGCAATTGAAACAAAAGCATTTGCAATTTTCTTCCTCAAATACTCAAATGTTTTGGGTAACTGAAGCCATAGTTTGGAGGTAGGTACAAGATCAGAAAAGCTAAGGCAGAGATGGAATAGGACTTTGGCAAGGGATGTGAAGAATAACAAGAAGGGATTCTGTAAGTACATAGGTCAGGAAGGAAAGGCCAAGGAGGGTGTACAGGATGGGTATGAGAAGAGAGAACTGGTGATAACAGATATGGAGAAGGCTGAGGTACTCAGTGAGTTCTTTGCCTCAGTCTTCACTGTCAGGCTTCCCAGTCTCTCAAGGGATTCTGCCCCCCTGCTCTGCCCTCATGCAACCCCACCTGGAGGAAGAGCTGGACCCATTGGACAGGTCTAGAGGAGAGCCACCGAGATGATCAGAGGGCTGGAGCACTGCTGATATGAAACTGGGCTGAGAGTTGTTCAGCCTGGAGAAGAGACAGCTCCAGGTTCACTTCCTTGTGGCCTTCCAGTACCTACAGGGAGCTTGGGAAAGGAAGGAGAGCAGCTTTTACATGGGGAGATAGTGACAAGACAAGGGGGAATGGCTTTAAACTGAAAGAGGGCAGATTTAGGTTGGATTTTAGGAAGAAGCTCTTTACTGTGAGGGTGGTGAGATACTGGAAGATATTGCTCAGAGAAGTCATGGATGCCCCATCCCTGGAAGTGTTCAAGCCCAGCCTGGACAGGGCTTTGAGCAGCCTGGTCTAGTGGAAGGTGTTCCTGACCAGGGGGGTTGGAATGAAATTACTTCTAAGGTACCTTCCAACCCAAACTGTTCTGTGATTTTCCTTTCAAATTCCCCTACAATTATTGCTACTTTTGAGGGCACATGGAATAAAAGTTTTCCTATCATTTATGGAAATTATTTCTTAGCTGTCTCAATCAGCTTATGTGAGCTGCCAATGTACAAGTTTTTCCAATAAATATATATATATGCTAAATTCAGCTGTGTCTGAATTCTACCAAGAGGTTTTGATCAGACACAAGGCAAAATGTACCAGCCTGGGTGAGCAACACAGGCTGTCAGCAGGAAAAAAAAGACAGTATTATGAAGATGACAAGAGAGGCCTGGTTCTTTGCTAATTTGTTTACAAGCACATGCATAGATTCCTATTATAGATAAATTTGCATTTAAATTGCTATTTAGTGATTTACTTCCTTGCCTAGCATTTATCAAAATTTTACAGAAAACCCTCTTGTTGTTCTGAGGAAAAAACAAACCAAACCAAAACCAAAACAAAACAAAAAGCAAAACAAAAAAAAAAATCAAACAAAAAACCCAAACAAACAAAAAACCCCCAAAACAAAAAACAAACCAACCAAACCAAACACCCAAAAAACCCCCAAACAAACAAACAAACAAACAAACAAACCCCAACAACAACAAAAAACCAAAAGCAAACGCAAACAAACAAACAAACAAACAAAACCCCCAAAGGCTATTTTGGTTCAAATTATTTTCATAATATTTTGGCAAAGCAATTTTCTGCATTTTCCCAAGACTTTTAGGACAAGGACTGTACCAATTCCTGTTATCCAGATGTGGAAAGTATTGGTACCAACAAGTTGCATATAAACATCAGGACCCATAAAGGTATATTAAGATGATGAAAAAGCATCACTTTGAAATTAAAACTAACAACAGATTTAATTTAAATATCTGCCTAAAATAAACCTGAGCATACAATGTCAGGGCATGCAAGAAAGCAGCTTCAGAAGAACCTTAATCTGGGCAGAGGATGAGATTCCCAGGGGATTTCTGCATAAGGAGTCACTGACAGCATGTGAGGGATAACTTCATGTGTGCCCACAAGTCAGTGAAGTATCGGCCTTGATGTCATGAAAACAATAGGGCTTGATCCACAAACAGTCTAACTGGCAGCAGCTCATTAATGATGCAGTCTGTACAGGTGCTCAATGTCAAGAAATTATGAATTTTGTTGTATTTTTATATATGCAATCATCTGTAACTGTCAAAAAACAAAGCACCCAGACCAGCCCATTTCCTAACAGAGGGACCTTCTGTCACACTCTGCACTGCTTCTGTGACAGTGTTTGATGACAGGACAATCTTGAGTGTAAAAAGAGAAAGAAATAACTTTCTGTCAATTCATTGGTGTCACTGGTACCACCTAACAGGACTCACTGAAAGTCTTACCTGAAAAATTTGCACAGTTTTTATTAAGTATGCAGAGTTAACAGAAGCCCAGCTCCTGTCCCCCCACTAGGAATGATTCCACCAACATAAGTCACCTTTTCAATTTTCCAAGGCTGGTGCAATAACCTGACTTTCCATCACCATATTATGCTTTCACAGAGTTTCATTAACTTACGTTTCCCCATTACAGTTTTATAAAAGCAGGTACCAACACTGACATTATTTAAAAAAAAAAAAAAAGGGTCATCCTTTTGCATAAATAGGTGTAGCACTTAAGAAAATTCTGCCATGACAGAGTGGGTCCAGACCAGTTTTTCTTCCAGGTCTTCTCAAACCCTTCACCCAAGCAGCAGGCTGGGCCAAAGCCTGCCCTGCCCCTGCAGCCATGGATTCAGCACACTGGTCCTGGAGCCAGGGGACCTCGCAAGCTGCAAACCATCACGAGCTGTCAGCAACGTCCACAAATCTCACAGACATCTGTGGCTTATCAAGCCAGCAGCATTTTTCCTACATTAATCTCCACTAGGCCTGCCCCAGCTTTCATTTCAAAAGACTTGGCATGGTATCTTAAAAAAAAAAAAAAAACAACAACAACAAAAAAAAAAGAACAAAAAATTTTAAAAATTGCTTGATTTCTTGAGATGCAGCTGGTTAGGAGCACTGCCTTTGAAATGTGAGCACATTGCAGAGATGTGGACATGCTCACTGCAGGCAGCTTGCAGCACAGGGGACAGCACTAATGACTGCAAAAGGCTTTTAGAAGCTGCTTTTAGGTGATCCCTCCCTTTCTTTTGGGGGAGTTTGGGGAGTGCTTGAAGTAGCTGCTGTGCTGGGGGGTTCATCTGGACACAGTGTGCTTGTGTTGAACACTCTCTAGCCCTTGGCTCTCTCAGCAGCTCTCCCAAAACCTGCTGGAAGGGCTGCAGCACTCTCCTGCTGGCCACGCTGGTGTTCTCTGGTGCTGGCTTTGCAGATGGTGCCAGGTTAAGGCTGGCCTTAAGGCTGTTCCGTTCCCTGCTGATGTGATGGAAGCCCAGGAAACTGCTTCACCACACTGCACATGTCCACCTTGGACCCCTCACCACACTGGTCATCGTCCTTCCCACAACCTGGAGGATCTCTTATAACCTTTTCATAAAAAGGGCATAAGCAGTAATTAACACTCATTTTCTTTGCACAGCCAAGAAATATTAACACAACAAAAGCCCAGCCACCCGTGTCTCAGTTTACCTGAGCATACCTTTCACTGCTCCTACAGAGTGCAGGTGGGGCAGGTAAATTGTCATCCTTATGGGTCCAAAACCACAGGAGTAGGGGTGGCTGTGCTCCATGTGTATGAAAAAAAAAGGACTAATGGTGTTTATAGTTACAGCCCATTTTCCACTCCAGCTGTCTCAAAGCAGAGTGACATAAAACACGTAAGTTCATTGTATTTCACAAGAGGATATCCATATCCTTTCATATCACATTAAAAATGTCAAAATATCTTTCTGTCCAGGGTGTGCATGCCAGGAAAATGTCAGAGCAGCATTTTCAGTGCTGAGCACGTGGTGCTCATCACTAGACCAACTCTTCTCTGCCATGAACATCTCCAACTGAATTATCAACTCAGATATCCTTCCTTCTACAGCAGAGTGAGGCATTTAAAAGCAGAAAATTTAACACTTCTCAGGTCAGGAGAATGTTAAAAATATAATTTCTATTTTCTCCAGAAATTTAATCAAGCGACTTAATTGTTAATATTTTCAAGACAAGAACTGGGAGCTCACTTACCTCTCTATAGTGGTCTATATATGTTCTAGGAAAGATTTATTGCATTGTGAGTTTGAAATTACTCACTTGAAGCAGCTTGGGAGCAGCTTTCAGTATCACTGAATGCCCAGTGGCTCCATTAAATGAATGGGGCGCCAAGATGCTTGAGTCTTCATGTAGGCAGGAAAAACTGTGACTAAAAATGAAGTAACTTAAAAATATCTTTTCAAATGAAACTTCACAGCCAATTCATCCTAGTCCTGAAGAAGCTGAGAATTTATAGCTCACTTACTATCTTGAGGCAAGGCTGTAGTTGGGACATGTTGGAGTCCCATCAACTTTGACATAGGAATTTGTTACATTTAGAGACCAGGAATTTAATAAAAACAGAGTTTCATTAAGACTGCCAGAAACACCCATCCAGTATCTCAGGGAAACTCTGGTCTTGCATTACTAATCATTAGTAGTCACAAAATGTAACTCCACACCAATTATCTGATGAGCAATCTGAAAAAAAAATCTTTCCTCCAGTCACATTTCTTTAAATTTTTTTTTATGTGGTCAATGTGATGACAACTAAAAAAGGTGTGAAATCTCATCCCTCTACCTCTACACTGAGTTTATAATGTCCCATCAGCTCTGGGTGACTTTAACAAAGCAGAAGAAAGCCTAGGGACACTGGGATGAGTGTCCTAGGGATCACAGAACCATTTAGGTTGGAAAAGACCCCTGAGATCATCAAGTCCAACCTTTGACTTATCACCACCTTGTCAACTAGACCATGGTATAAATGCCACATCCAGTGTCACTGAACACCTCCAGGGATGGTGATTCCACCACTCAGCTGTAGAGCCCATTCCAATGCCAGACAACTCATGAAGAAATTCCTCCTGATTGTCAGGACCGTGCATTCTTCTCCAAGTTCCATACTGCAAACCCAGATTTACAAATGTGATTACAACTCTTACATTTCATTTTCTGTCAAAAGAAAAATATATACTTCTAAATTAAAGATGTTTTTCCCCTCAGCAAAGTTGGTAATTCCCCAGTGATAAATCCCAACAGACTGCTTACCTTTAAGAGAAAAATTTGAAAGAAGGACACCAAAATCAGTACAGTTACATTAATACAAACACTAAGCTTAACCTTTTCACTCCACTTTTAACACTTTCCTGTAAATCTCTTTGGAGCTATGGAGAGTCATCTCTCCATGTCCAGATTACCAGCCTGTAATGGAAATGTAACACCAGTTTGTATCTATTGACAAAACACCACTGGGGCCACCTTTACAATTCCAGGGGCAAACCCTTGAACCATCAATCATTTCTCTGGCTTCATCTTTAAAGGGACTTGGGAATGTCAAAGAACTTACAGTTTCCCATTTAATGTGAAGCAAAATGCAATTTCATAGGAAGACACTTGACTGCTCTTATCTGAGAGATATTCTTCTTTTCTTTTAAATGTTTCCCCCATGGCACCTCATCTTGACCTATTTCTTTATCTCAAGCACTGTTATTCCTAATGTTTTGGTTGACTAGAGATGAAACTGCCTCTTCTTCTGATGCCCATCCATGTCCAACCATAGTGATCCATCAGTTTGCCATGAACTGGAGCCATTTCTGTTTCTTATTTTAAGTAGTCTTATCCATGCAAAACAGGAACATTTCTCGGCTTGTTCTTGTTGCAATCAGATTTATAGAAACATAGAATCTGCTGAGTTGGAAGGGACCCACCAGAACCATTGAGTCCAACTCTTGGCCCTGATCAGGACACCCTGAGAATCCCACCATGTGTCCCAGAGCATTGTCCAAACGCTTCTTGAGCTCTGGTAGGCTTCGTGCTGTGACCACTGTCCAGGGCAGCTGTTCCAGTGCCCAACCACCCTCTGGGTGAAGAACTTTTCCTGATATCCAACCTGAACCTCCCCTGACAATGTCATGCCATTTCCTCGAGTTCCTTTGTATATGTATTTTGTGTACATAAAGTACATATTTGGATGATAGTTAGGTTTTATTTCATCAAGCTCTCAAGTAATTTGAGCATTTCAAGCTGAAATGGCATTTAGAGTGCTCAGGGTTTAAAAGCCTTCCCACTTACCAGCAGCTTCTGCCACCCAGTGCTCAGACCCCTGAGCCTTAGTGGGGCTTGTCAGCTTTCCTTGGCTCTGGGTTTGCCTGCCACCAGCTAAAGCACAGAAAAACAGAACACATTTCAGTTACATCTCATCTGTTCTCAGGCTTGGGCCTTAAGTCATGCTTTTAGGAGCTCTGCCTCTTGTTCATAGTAGTTTTTGCATACAAACCAGGAGGGTTGTTAAGCTGTTTGGCTCGTGCTTCCCCCAGGTTTCAGTTGAGCTGGGAGCAGTTCCGGGGGTAATACAAGTGGTTGCTCCTGTAGCAGTATGGTAGAGCACTCCTCACTATGTCAGGTAATGCTCTCAGCCCTACTGGCCTCTCACTACTCAGAGTGCTTTACTGGCATCACTGCTGTAAGCCTGATGTCACCAAACCCTCCTGTACAAACCCAAGGGTTACACATTTCCTTTAACTGCCCCAGCCCCTTTAATGCCTCTCTGCTGCTCTTGTCAGTCATGGCCTGGTTTGGAAGGGACCTTAAAGATCATGTAGCTCCAAAGCCCTGTTGTGGGAAGAGACATCTTGCACTGGAGCAGGTTGCTCAGAGCCCCATCCAGCCTGACCTTGAGCACTTCCAGGGATGGGGCACCCACAGCTTCTCTGGGCAGCCTCTTCCAGTGTCTCACCACTCTGACAGTAAGGAATTTCTTTCTAATATCTAATCTAAACCTGCTCTCTTTCAGTGGAAGTTGTTACCCCTCATCCTGTCACTACAGTCTCAAGTCTATGATTTTTCTGCCTTTATTTTTTGTGTTGTATTTTTATGTGCTGCATCCTTTCTTTCATTCAAGCTTCTTCACCAGAACCAGTGAAGAACACTTCCATTGCTAGCTGCTTCCCACCCCAAACAGTTCTCTTTCCCCACATCCCATTGCAAGAGACAGGGGGTACCCAACAACACCAAGAACAGTGTGGGTCAGCTTCAAAGCAGGCTCCTAGTGACACACTAATTCCCTGTCACCTCAGAGATTTCACGTGCCAATTTCTTCGATAAGCAGGCTCTGCCAGCAAAGAGGTGAAATTATTGTTTTAATATTAGCCTTCCTTTTATCTTTGAAAAGGAGCATTTGTTTTGGCACTATCAAGACAAACCTTAATAAACTGACTGGCAAACAGTGTGTTCAGCAATGAAAATGATACCCAGGCCGGGATTATAATGTAAGCAAAGAAAGGGAATAGAGAGATTTAGGAAAGGATGTGATTTATAATGACTTTAAGAAGGATAAGCTTCTACATCTGTGATTGCTTGATTCTATAATATTTTAATTGATTATCAGAGCTAACAGGTTTATTTTTTCATGTGAATAAAAGCTCTTTTACTTCAGCTTTTGTTTGCATTTATTTTACAGCCCATATTAACATGGATATTTTTTCATAAATTTTGGCTCCATCGTGTTGTACTCATTTCATAGGCTTAGAAACCTAAATTAGCTTGGGCTGGGGGAGGGAGCTAGGAAAGCTTGTGGTTACACCTGTTACTCTGCATAGTTGTGGAGGGGGTTTTGGGGATTTTAGATGAAAAACTGTATCACTCTGCACTGACTCACCATCCTTTTCTTTACTCTCTGCTGCCAGGTCCCCCAGCAATTACCACTCTCAGAGTGGTTTGCATGCATTTTTTAAAACAGGTACAGAAACTCACAGTGCTGCTCATGTTTGGTTGTTCTCATACCATGGTTCTAACTTGCATTTACAAAAAAAGGTGGAATATGACAATATTTTAGTAAAAATTCTATTATTTATAGGATATATTATTGATAGATATTTGCGGACAGGGTGCAGTAGTGAGGAGGAAGCACACCCTGAGTTGTACCTGCTTGTGAATATCAGGCACCTGTTTCTGAGTCTTTTAAGGAAATTTTTAGGTTTTGTACAGTCCCCCAGCCTCATTCAGCATTTGGGAATGGAGGCAATACATCAGAACAGTTATGGCTGGACTCTATGATCTTTAAGGTCTTTTCCAATCTGAATGACTCCATGACTCTACAAAGTTTTGGGGTTCCTGAAGGTGCCAGTCAGGATGAGATAAAACAAATCCTGGGACAGCCCCAGGGGAAGAGGCAGAAACGGGCAAAAGCTCAATGGCTTTAAGCAAAAATAGTAGAAGAAAGAATTTTCTGTCAGTGAAAAAAAACAAAAACAAAAAACCCCAAAAAACCCCCACAACCCAACAAAACAAACAAACAAAAAAGCCCAACCAAAAAACCCCAAACCACAAAACCCAACAAAAAACAACTCTATCAGAAAGCTTTTAAATCTAAACAGCAATGACATTTTGAAGAACTGCCATTTGAAAGTTCTTACCTCTTCATACAAAAAATTCAATTCTTCATAGCACTGCATTTGCTTGAAAATCAGGTTTTACTACATTAATCCCATTCACTTCTTAGTTGTATTTTCCAACCAAGATTTTAATAAATTTTTCATTCTCTTATAAATTTTCAAAAAAAAAAAAAAATTCAGCATAGTTTCTCCACAAAAAGCCCTAAAAGCCAAAAACTTAAAGTAAAATTTATCTCACTTGATTCAAGTGGCTGAGTGAGAGTGGACTCATTTTGGGGAAAAAATGCATAAAAATCAAGGTCTACTTGTAGATGGTAAACTTACCATGTTGATGGTGAACTTTCTCTAAGCAGTGAGCAGTGCAGAGATCCCAAATGAGTAAGTAAAGTATAGGTTCAGGTCAGAATTGTTGAAATTTCCACTATGAAAGCAAGAAAGCCTGAATACCTCAGTCTAAAAATTATTTCAGTGACATTTGTACATGTAGACAAGGCTTTATATCTGTCAATATATAACAGAATAATTAAATACGGTCTTAAAATTAAGATGAAACAAATGCTTGGTTTTCTCTCCCTACAAATCTTTCAACAATTATTGTTCCATTTCAAAGGAAAACAAGTAAAGTTTTTCTTTTGAAGCATGCATTCAGTGTGCATATCTGTAAAAAATTTGCTTTTATTAGAACTCTTGGGGAAGAAAAAAAGAGATCAGCCTTCAACTGCCCACTGCAGTGGATATTTTAAAGGGAGCAAACATCAAATTAAAAAGAAGACCATCCCATAATATGGTGTGCAGCTTAGAGTGTAATCTGGCCCTGTGAAGGTCAGTACGGATTTTGCAGGTTTGCTCTGTGCTGGACATGTGCAGATCACCTTGCTCCTGGCCCAAGGCAGATCGGTATTTTCAGCATCCTGCAGTGCCAGTTTTACGTTCCAACACTTGATGGAGCAGTTTCCCTGGATTTCCCTTTTGCCTGAGTCCTGCTCCAATCCACCTTCCTGCTACCTCAATCCATCATGAGCATTTGTGCACTGAAATAAACCAGCCCAAACTGAGAGACTTGTAGAAAAGCATCCTACCAAGTGTAACCTCAGACAAAAAAAAAAAGAAAGTCAGGAGTGTAACATTCAATTCCTTACATTCAAATTGCTTTCAAATTAATTTAAAAAAATGCAGCAATCCTCTGTTGTTTAAGTGAAGCCATTACAATATCTTCTGACACAAGGAGAATTAAGAAGTGTTTGGACAGTCCCCTCAGGCACATGGTGCAATTCTTGATGTGTCCTGTGCCGGCCCAGGGGTTGGACTCAATCCTGATGGGTCCCTTCCAACTCAGCCTGTGCTGTGATTAAGCAGGGATTTGGAGAACAGAACTTAGGGCTTTGTTCTGGAACATCTTCCAGAAAAGAAATTGGCTGCCTGGCAGACAGTATCAGGTATGGCCAGCATCCTGCGAAGGGGACTGAAGTTTGCTTTTGTCTCAGCATGGTTTCCCTCCTTGTGTCAACATTGTCAAAAATCTGCTTCTCTTTCACAGACAACTTCATAGGAAAAAAAGAAGAAAAAAATCCCAAAACTACACAGCCAGCCAAAGGAATGGACCAAAGTGATTTGGCAAAAAGGACACCTCACACTTAACTTATGAAATAAACTCTCCATTAAAGATGTACAGTTACAAGGTAACATAGAAATAAGGATACAGGACATTGTTCTGAAGGCTTTAAAAATCTTCTGTAATCAATATACTGGCAAAATACAATTTCAGCAGCAGCAGTTCAGTATCTGTGTTACTAATCCTTTAATCTTGTCTGCTACAACCAAGCTGAGTGCCAACAAATGCCATGCCATAAAAGGTGGGTATTCTCACATACTTTCCTATGCTTTGCATGATTAGAGCTTAATTCTATTAATCACAAACTTCCCGAATGAATATGGGGTTTGGGCAAATGGACAAGATTTCATGATGACACTTAGGAATTGCAGTCTTTGGCTGAGAAGCATTCTTTTAACATAACATGAGTCAAAGTTGCTTCCTCCCTTTTCTGTTCGCAAATTTCAGCAGTTTCCCTTTGTGAAAAGTGATTCTTACTCTGTATTTTTAATGTAAGATTTTTGTACAGCCCTAATGGTAAAAGGTGATGGAGCTTATTCCATGGGTGACCCCCAGCTTGCAACCAAGACCTGGGGAGGCACATGTACAAGACTGAAGACTGCTCAGGGAGATGTCTTTTAAAGAAAGCTGCTGCAAGTTTCTCACAGTCTTGTGCTGCAAGGTACTGATTACTATTTTGATTGAGAGAAAGACATCCTAAGAACAGACTACTGCCAGCTCACACCTCAGTGGTTGAGCCAAAACTTTTTATATTTCCACTGGAGTAGATACTCAAAAGGTAAAGAAAGTCAGGGACAAAAAAACCCAAAAACCAACAACAACAAATCCTGAACAAACATCAAGAAAACCCACCAGACCAAACCCAATCCCAAAACCTCTGCTTTGATCCCACCTGATACAATTGTAAAGGTCAAACAAAAATATACAAGACCAGCAGGAGAGGAGGGAGAGGCGAAGATAAAGAGGCAGCCCTAACATGAATGCAGAGCTGCTGAAATTAGAGTACTTGAAAATAGAAGTCAGAGACTTCCTTGTACCAGTGTTTTCGCCTGGCCCCTGGACCAAGTCCCTGACTGGCATAAATCCCAGCAGCTTTGCTGAGGCTGCCTGTATTTATAGCAGCTGGGAGCTGGCACTGCAGTCGTGCAGAGCCTCAGGTCTGTACATGTGCAGCTCCTGATCAGTGCGTGGCCAAGGAGGGTCCACCAGCAAACCTCACGTACCATCCTGGTGGCAAAATTGCTCCCTACTTCTTCCTAAACCACTGCAGCAAACTGGCCAGATCGATCTGGAGAAAACCTGTCACTTCTTCCTTTGCCTATTTCTCCTACAGCTCTGGCACTGCAGGCTTGCAAGGCCACCTTCTGAGCATTACAAATTACTCTTGCTCAGGAAGATTGAAGGGTTTCCTTCTTCATGGTGTGACTAAGACATCAGCAACATTTGATCCCCATCAGTCCAGGGCTTAACTGAGTACAATGTGATCCACCCTACTCCTGTTAAGCTGGAAAACACCCTTACTTGCTTAGGCCATGTGCTTTGTCATTTAGCATTAAATAAAAAAGATGAAGAAACCCCGAAACAAACCCCATCCTGTGGGGGAAACAGATCAGTGAAGATTAAAGGAATCAAAAGTGAGTCTCTTCCCCCAGGGCTCTCCAAACCCCATCAGGATAACAGCAATACAAACCTTTGAAACCACTTGGCTGAAAGGGTTGTAGTGAAACTAAAGCCCAAGGCCACATGCTGGGGTACCTTGTCCTAGCCTGGGGCAGGAGGGCACAATGCACAGGCTCCCCTCACACTCTACATCCTAAAATTCCTGCTGTCATAACCCAAAATGAAGTGCTCCCAACTTCACATCCTGACTCTTTATGGTACTTTTCCTGTGCTGTTAGTAGATTTCTCCTTCCCAAGTAGAACCAGATTTCAAGCTCATTACTGAGCAGATCTTGTCTGAAAGGAGTTGCTGTCCCTCAGGAATGTAGTGGAAAATATGAAACCACAATGAAAGTTATATCTGGAAGCTTCCCATGTGATGAGCTTAAACTTTGTTATGGTAAATATGCTGCTTCTGTTCAGCAACAACCTTGGCAGAGCTACAGTTTTTTTCCCAGAAATCAGGTCCTGTATTGCTATGTGACAAAAGTAAATAATGACTCATTAAATGATCCTAAGAAGAAAAACTGAGGGCTTGCTTCTCTCAAAGGTATTTGCACTGGGAAATTTGATAATGTCACCAACCACAGCAGCAGACATTACTTGAAGGTTTTCTGCCTTCATTGAGCCAACCAGGAGCATGCTGAAACCACGGCTCTCTGTGGTTGTGCAGTCACCTTCACGACAAGGCTTTGTTTTTCCATCCTCAAAGACTGGTACAGAGAAAGTTACATGTCACAAGGGCAGTGTGAAGAGTTGGAAGCAGTGTCACAGCTGGTGTTCTCGGTGCCAGGCACACCGTGTTTCAGAGAGCAGCTCTGTCACTGGAATGCTTATTTCAATTCTACTTGGGTTTAGCTAAATACCCCAAACCCAACTCCTTTAAGAGCCATTCACAGCCCTTGTGCTAAACTAAAAACTCATGCAAGACTCCCAAAGGTTCATTGAACAAAAGCAGGAAACCACAATACAGGTAGTGGGATATGGAAAGTCGATGTGAAACTCCTGACACTTCACCATGCAGCAGGGACTTGAAGCCAACTCCAAAAGCATATTTGGATTTAAAGAAGTTATTCTTCCCCTCCATTTCACAGCAACTAAGGCATCAGCACTGGCACAGGCAATTTGCTTATGCCTCTTCAGCTACCCATCCACAGAACATTGTCTTGGCTGGGGTTTTGGTGAGGGGGAGGAAAGAACGAGTTGTCTTTCATTTGTCTTTCATTTGCAACCACCACCTTGGCATTGTAAGGCCCCTGCAATAATATTCTTCTTAGCAACCTCTCTAGCACCCACAGAAATGGTGCCTTGATCTTTGATAAAGACTAGAGAAGCAAAAGTCATATCTATTAGACTGAAAACTAGTTAAGTTCCATCTAAGAGCAAATGAAACCCTTTTATGCATTTCTACAGCAAAAATTTGTAGCAAATTCATACCTGGAACTGTAGTTTATTAGATGTGGCTGTGTACAGTAATGAGGATATTCATTTATATTTCCAGCTTGCCTCTAAACTATTGAGATTTACAATGTTTTTTATACATTTTCATCCAAGTACATACAATTAAATCAGATACAATCTTTTTACAATTCTTCACATCATAGGTTTATAACTACATTCCTTTTTCTTTTAATGGACTTATCTTTCCACGTGCACTCCTTGGGTAGCTCTGGGATCACTAGGTGGTCGCAGCACTGGCTGCCACTGTCAGGACCTCCCTGCAAACTCCTGGCCATGCTCACTCACAAGCCTGGGTGCTATCCCAGCTCCAGCTCGTGCTCCTGGAACACACCTGGAATGCCTCAGCCTTAGGGCAGCACTCATCATCCTTTCCAATCTTCATCTGACAATAAGCTGTGGCTGGGTCTATTTCAGAGGAAAAATACCCACTAAAGAGGAGGACCTATCTGCCCAGATGATGCTTCATGTGCAACACTGGGTGAGTGGTCATCCTGAAATCAGTAGAAATAGATGGATCCTCTTTAACTGCTGGCCACACACTGCTCTGAGCCTGGATAACTTTCACCAGGTGCAAAACCTCTACCTTTATCCAACTTCCACAGAATATATTGGAAATACTGTGCCATTATCAGTGGGTTAAGGAGTTCATTTTGTGGCAGTTCCACAGTCTCAGCAATTTTTTTTAAAATCTGCATTAAAAAATACTCAGATATTTTAGTCCCCTTCAAGATGAATAAAACCAATATATTTTTTTTCTCATCAGTTATTTGCTCAGGGTTTAAATACAATATTCTGGGTACTGCTTAGCTCTGAAATGTCTCTAACTTCACCTTTATTTCACCTCTTCTGCTCCCCACCTTCCCCACAGACCATATCCTGCTTTCTTACATCTGTATCTGACAATGCACAAATACTCTAGAAGGGGAAAAGAAGGCAGTAAAATTTTGAGACACACCAAAAGCCAGACTGGCATTCTCTCGATGTCTCCAAAGTCAATACACTTTGTGAATTGCATATGCATGTCAAAACTACCAGACTGTGCTCATATCCACATTCATGTCCCATTTCTAACTCAGTTCATCCAGCCAGGTTAGCACAAGCTGGAGGATGTTGTGCTTCCATCCTTGCACATGGAAAGTAATGCCACACACCTCCAGCTTGCTCTCTTCACTGTGGTCAGTTTGGACCCAGTGCTGAAAATGATCCATATTTGTTAGGTGACAGCCTGTTTAGAGGAATGGAGCCGCTCTCTCTTGCAAGGACAGCAGGTACAGCCACCCCTGCTTAGCACTTACCATGTGCAGGCCACCTTCCCCTAAAGCAACACCCACAGCTGTAAAGCAAAGACTCCCTCTGCAGAAATTACTCAAGCTCTGCTGAGCTGCATGAAGTGGTGGCAGCTATTTCCACCTGACAGCCTGCTCTGGGGACATCCTGCTGTACCAAGTTTTGCTTGCAGCCCAGAAAGTCAAACATGTCCTGGGCTGCATCCAAAGCAGCGTGGCCAGCAGGGCAAGGAAGGAGATCCTGCCCCTCTACTCCTTCTGTCCCTCTGTCCCTGACACCCCACCTGCAGGGCTGCACCCAGCTCTGGGGTCTCCAGCATAGGAAGGACAGGGACCTGCTGGAGTGTGTCTGGTGGAAGCCACCAAGGTGATCAGAGGGACAGAGCACCTCTCATGTGATAAAAGACTGGCAGTGTTCAAGGCCAAGCTGGATGGGGTACTGAGCAACCTGACCTGGTGAAAGGTGTCCCTGCCCATGGCAAGGGCTTGGAACAAGATGACCTTTAAAGTCCTTTCTAACACAAGCCATTCTATGATGACTGTGAAGTATTTAAGGAAAAACCTGAAAGAACAACTCAAAATCTTATCAGAGACTGCTTTGGCTAGAAATACCTCATCAGGAAAGGTTAGCCGAAAGCATGGGGGGAGCTTTCTCTGTCACAGACCCTGCCACAGGCGCTATTAAATGTTATCAACTGATCTTTCTGGTGTGTAATCCCTAATTTCACCTGCAATCCCTAACTTTCATCTGCAGATGGCTGTGTGAGTGGACTTTTCCTGACCAGCTCGGGTGTGCCTCTGCACTGCCCTTCTCCCGAGCTGCTGTCCACTACGGCACAAGGGAAACCAGCTCAGCCCACAGCAGGGTGGAACTATTTTAGGCAGTAATGGCTGATACTAGAGGAGCATTCAGTCCTATCATAGCTAAAATGCCTAACCCCCCCACCTCCCACCCTTAAAAAAAAAAAAAGCTATTGCAAAACCCTCTCAGAGGCTTATAAACTGAACTGTGGAAGTCACTCTCAAGTTGTAAGTCAGTAAAAATTGTGTATTCTACAACGTGCTGTCACAAGGATGAAACAAAATACATCTACCCACTGCAACAATCACACAGAATTTTATCTGTTGCTGGAAGGCTGAGCTGTAGAGATGAGTTTTCAGGCCTGCATTCTCAGAGCTGCTGTTGCGCACACAAAAGCAGCCCACTCAACAACAGCATGCAATCAGCAGCGCTGCCAGAGGGTTTATACATGGAAGAGGAGACACTGGGGAGAGAGAAAATGCAAAAATGCCTGTAAACATAGAGACCTTCTCTTCCAACAGAAAACCTAGGGCCAAGGAGTCTCATTGATCTGGCTTTAGCCAAATGCTGAAACATACGGGATTCCATCTAGAGAAGCCAAACTCAACTAAAAACATGGAGAATGGAAGGGTAAGATCTGCAATTGCTCTTCATGTTACATCCATCACCCCACATTAACAGTGAAAAAATCCTGTACTGTGGAATGCTTAAAGCTTTTGTCTGCTGAGTTCCCCACTGACAGTTTTGCCTTCCCAAGAAAGCCACAGACAATGCAATCAAGGCTTAGACACACTAGGACCAAGAAGGAAAAAGCGATTTGCTCAGTGGTGGCAAACCCCCACTCAAGTGCCCCAAAACAACAGACTTTGAACCCCCTCATCAATATAATTTCCACAGTGCCTGGAGAGTGGGATGTCTCCTGTCTGCCTGAAGGCAATCAGCCAAAAAGGAGGTGACCAAGGCCCTGACACCCCAAAGGATCCCTTTTCCCTGGTGCAAAGCCAGAGAGGCACCTCCTCCCTAAGCTCCTCTGCACTTGGCTTATGTCCTAAGCTTTAGGAAGAGACCATCTCAAGCCCAAGGCAGGCACAAAATCAGATTGGGTGGGTCTGTTGGGTTTTGATTGTTCGGTTGAGATTGGGTTTTGTTTGTTTTTTGGTTTTTTAGTCCTTTTCTCCAGATTCTTGGATCATTTTTCCTGATTAAGTAGAAAATTTTAGCACTCTGTGTCAAGAGTTATTAGTACACTCAACCTTTGCATGACAGCGTAAGCAGTCTTTATACCAGCCAACGAATTTTCTTAATGGGTGCACTAAAATATCTGATTAACTGCATTTCTTTTTTACTGTAAATAAGTCATAAAAATATAACTGAAGCCTTTTTTCAGAGCTGGTATTCAGCTGATGTTACTAATCATAATCTGCTGCACCTTTCTGTTGCATGCAGAATGCTTTGTCAATGTAACTTGATAGCTGTGGAGGAAAGGACAGGCCCTTCACCTGGGTAAGTCGTCAGAAATCCACTGGAAAATAAAAAACTGCAGCAGGACACCAGCTGAGCATTTTCCTTCAGATGCAGCTGCAGACATAAGATGCAAAAGTCATTTTGCTGGATTTTGTCTTTGCATGGCAATGATAAAATCCAGCAAAATGCCTTTTGCATTATCTTAACATTACTTTTGCATTATCTTACTGCAAAATGACTTTTGCATTATCTTAACAATCCCCATCTTAAAAATAATAATACAAACAAAAACCAAACAAAAATCCCCCAAAACCCCAAAAAACCCCTAAACAAACAAACATGAACAAACAACCTCCAAACAAACAAAAAACAACCACAAAAAAAAACCCCAAAAAACAAAAAAACCCACCAAAACAAAACCAGAAACAAACAAATAAAAACCAAAAAAAGTGGACTAGGCAAATTTTGATATGTTGTTGAGAAGCAGTGACCCTGCCATGCCTCAACAGATATTTGGCAAATAAGTTTAGGTAAAATTCAGAATAAGAGGGAAAGCTAGACCCATCTGTCAGTACAGACTTTTACTCCCATTTAGAACCTGAGTTGTGAACTAGTGAAAGAGCAGGCCTGAAAATCATACAGCCATTTCAGAAGTGAGGAACATCACTTCCTGGGGTACTTATTCTTCTTCTGAAAAGCTTAAATGGTGTCTAACACATCAGGAGACATGTTTACAAAGGCAGTAGCAGAGGACAAAAGCATTTTTGTAATTCCAGGTTGCTAAAATACTTGCATACTAAAATGAAGATGTGAAAAAAATCTGTCACACATTCATAACACTGCCCGTCCTGCTCAAATCCAAAATGTCTCAGTTTAAAACTTGCGTTCCTCTTGGAAATAATTCAGAAAGGCAAAAATACAAGCAATAGCCAATGGGAAAGGATTTTTTCCAAAATATTACTTGTCCTGAGTAGAGGTCTTTTGCTATCCCACTAATGAAAACAGCAATATATATCATTACTGAGTAAAACTGAGGCATAAATTAAAGCCAGGTTAAGACAGTGACATACCATCCTGTGTTTTTAAAACCTTTTTGTCTTATTTGCCATTTCCTCCCATTTCGCTCTTGCAAGGGCTCAAAACCTGAAACTGCAAGGAGCTCATTCCCCTAACGGCCAGCATTTACCCTCCTCTCCACATCCAGGTGTCAAAGACAAATGCTGCCAGCAGGAAAGCCGAGTGCACAGCTCCAAGGGCAAATGCTCAGCACAACAGGAACTGGTCATTCTGCTCTCCATATGCTGTGTGTGGTATTTTGGAGACTTTGAAACATCCAATGCTTCATGGAGGAGCAATATAAAACTGATAAAACAAAGAGTATCTAAGTACTGGTGGCACCTACCTATCCAGTAAGAGGTCAAGGGAATACTTTGTCAGATGCTATATAGACACGCTCCCCTCACATTAGTTATGAATGAAGAAGCCCTGGTTTAAAAAAGCAAGAGCAGCTGTTAAGCTGAACACTGGGGTCTTTGAAAGTTATGTGACATCTTTAGAAGGGAAAAAAACCTATAGCTCTAATCACAAAAATGTGTTGCTTATATTAGTGATGAAATATAGGAAAGAGCTGAAGGATCATTATTTTATTTTTTTTTAAATGACCATGACTAATGTGAGTGCTCTTTGGTTACTTGCCACTGAAACATCAGAGTGTAAGAATATTACCCACCTATTTGGTGCCTGTTGGAATAAGTCACTTTGCTTGTGCCACACTATAAATAATGGTATTAGTGGCAGGGAGTCAAACAATCTAATACAAGAAGATCCCCAGCACTTTACTTGTCTGGGCAAGCAAGTGCTTCAACTCCACATATCTCTTAAAAGAGCAACTGTTGGCCACTAAATCTTACAGTCATACTTTTAGATTGTGCTTTGTCTGGGGCTTTTTATTAATTTTTTTTTTTTGTGACAGTTTCTGCTCTTCAAGAACGCACAGGGAAGTACAATCGCCTTTTAGAGTTAGGTTTCCTTAACTATTTCCTGCAGGCTACACCCTGGCTTTCTACTTGTGTTTTCTTTCATAATATCCTTGTAACTGGATAGGCAGAAATAATTAATGTACGTAGAAATAACTTACTATGCCAACTCCATAATAAGAAAGCCTCTAGGGGCTTGTCACTATAAGCACAACCAGGTCAAAATCTACAAACCCAGGAAATGTTGAAAACCCCACTCTGCCTCTGTTGGTCCCAGTTCTTTGGCAGTGGGAAGAAGATCAAGGTTTTAAAGGTGTCTTGCATAGCCCATATTTAACTTGGTGGCATGTTTAACTGAGAAATCACCTAAATTGAAATTGATAGCATTTTAACCCTTTGCAATGTTAACTTGACAATGTTTTTGCCAAGAGCCATAGCAAGAGCCTTCTCTTCATCTGGAAGATATGTTCAGTGAGGGCCTTCTGGCCCCTTAGGACACCCCTGTACTGCTCTGAATCACAGAATACATCCAGAAACTACGGAGCACTTGGTAGCATTGACAGCACATGCATAAAACTCACTTTAATGGCACTCTGCATCACTCCTTGGGTGCAGCTGGATTGCCATGGGCCAGAAAAGCACCCTACAGCCAGATGTGTTTTATAGACTTTCTCCTCTGGTCCTGCAAGGACTTTTTTCTAACTGCACATGGAGTACAGGCCCAGCAAAACCAGGACCTTTGATGATTTTTGAGTTTGTATTTTATCTTCCCTGCCTCCATGCCAAGAAGCTGTATGACACAGGACACCATTTTAGTTAAAAACCTTAACAAAACACAAACCCAAACATTTTCACCATGTTGTCTGTTAACTGCTCCTTAGATTGCTTAATCTGATACAATGATCTTTGTCTGAGATCTGTTCAGAAGGGCTAATGTAAGATAATTTTACCACCTGAAGTTTTAATTAAAGAAAAAAATAGCAGCTTCTCGTTCTTGTTTCACATCTTTCCTTCATCGGGTGCCATGAATTGTTTCCAGCCCCATTCTTACACACCAGGGTTCACTGTGAAGCCTTGCTCCAGTGCAAAGACTTCACCCTCTCAGTCCTCAGCTCCTTATGTAGCAGCACTGCCAGCTTTCTTTTCTGCTCAGACCTTCAGAAATGCTTTGGTCCATAGCACTGCCTGAAGCAGCACTGCATGGAGTGTGTAATATCCAAGTACTGAAGGGATTTTCAAGGATCTAGCAAATATGGCAGCTGCAAGGAACTGTTTCTGGGTTCATACCATTGTTTGTTCTCTCATTAACACCTAGAAATAGAAGTGTTTAAAGATATCATGAAGCATGTGAAGGGAATTTTTCTCATCCATGTGCTGGACCTGCTATCTCACAGAGTCATTTTGGGTGGAAGGGACTATTAAAGGTCACCTAGCCCAATCCCATTGCAATAAGCATGGACATTTTCAACCAGATCAGGTTGCTCAGAGCCCCATCCCACCTGACTTTGAATGTTTCCAGGGATGAGGCACCTCCCACCTCTCTGGGAAACCTGTTCCAGTGTATCATCACTGTAAAAAATGTCTGCTTTATATCCAGTCCGAGTCTACTCTATTTCAGTTTAAAACCATTATCCTTGTCCTTTGCCTTAACTTTATCACTTCACCCCAGCACATCAAGCCAAGAGCAGGCAAAGTGTCAGTTCATGCAAAAAACACCTCCATGGCAACAAATATTATCACTTCCCAAAAGCCACATAGAAATTCCAGTATTATTAAAGGCAGGCAGTCTTCACAAGCAGTGTAGAACACAGCCTGCATAATCAGGATAGTCACAAAAGCTCCCAGGTTGCTCATGCTGCAGCCATGTGGCACAAGGCAGAACATAAGTGTGAGAAAATGGGAGAAGTCACGAAATGTCAGGTATTCCTACCACAAAAAATAATGCAAGGTCATGCTGGCATTAGAAGAGAAACCACAGCCAACTTGTATTTGATTAGGAATATTTACTAGGGATATACAGGTGAAGCCTTTTGCCCTATTGAAAGGCAATGGTTCTAATAGTCTTTTTATTTTACATAGATATTTATTTGAGTTAAGCTTTAATTTTGCCTGAATTTGGATTAAAAGCCTTCAATTGCTCCCTTTCCAACAGAACAAGGGGCAACAGGTTTGATTAGTCTAGTCTCTGCCGTGGGTGATGATGAACTTGCATTTCAAAGTCTTGAAGTTGTCAACGCTCACTGAATAAAGGAAAACAGTTTCTCTTTCAGGCTTCACTGTTAAGAGTTATTTTTATGTCAGCAAGGATTTACTTTTATTTCTAATATAGCAACTTAACTCTCTAAAAAGCTATAAAATGGGATGAATGACATGCTTGAATGACACGTGCATCAGCTCCAACCTTACACTCACCTACCCCACCAGACTCATGTAAACATCCAGGGCAGACTCCACACTGCCTGCAATTACTCCCCCTCTACAGTCCCTGCATTTGACTCTGAACTCCCTGCTGAAGAAACTGCCTTCTAATGCAGTTTAATTAACATTTCACCTCTCACTATAACAGCAAAAACCAACCCCAAACCAAAACACACCACAAAACACAGAGAAACAAACTTCTAACCAAAAAAAGTGACCTAAACTTAGCAGTGATTTACTCAAAGCCTCGTAATTTCCAGGTCTTGAGTTGAGATCAGTTTTATAGGTTCATCATTTTAGTCAGTGTTAGTATTTAGAAAAAAAAAAAAAACAAAATGAAAACAGATAAATAAACGTTCACTTTCTTCCTCAAGTGGAAAGCCAGTTATGGGAGAAGATTTAAAAGAAATCTGAGTGAGATTCAGTTTGAAACCCAGTTTCAGTTTTCATATTGAATTCAAACTGGTGCGTCTGTTGTTTAAGCGTAATTTATGAAAATTTGAGAAGCCCTTTAAAAGCCAAACTTAAGGTGAAGTTATCCCATTACACCATATTATTACCATTAATTTTCACAAGTGTACATTAATTTTCCCACTACTGAGATTTTAGGCCTGTTGCTCCCTGATGTCCTTAACACTGTAGTAATACTTATAAAGAAACTGAATATTTTTTTTAACTCAAAAGTTGCTTTAAATATCTAAAGGATCATGCAAAAGTGTTTTGAAAAATAGAATGAGAAAATAAATTAGGTTTCTTTTGCCTACTACCAGAAAACACAGTCTGGGGTTCCTCCATGTCCACAGGATAAATTGAAAATAAATCCATTGGTTTCAGCCTACAGCCATACATCTTCTGCAGTTTAGAAGTGACTCCCCTTAGTCAAGAGGCATTAAGCATTTGCAGGGGTGAGGGGGTGTCAGCTCAGCCCCATTCATCTAGCAAAGTGCAACATCAGTCTGTGTCATCCCCTGGAAAAGTAACCAGATGCCTTCACTAGGGCAAGGAGAGATCGTGTTTCGTGGTCCATGGCTTGAGGAAGTGCTGAGGGAGGCTGGCCAGTGTTCGGTGCCTCATTAGACATGGATGTCTTCTCACTGCCCCACTGCAGCAAGCCCACCTCAATGTCTGCTCCAAGGCTGCAGCTCCCTCACAAGGCTGATATTGAGGTGGGGGGAGGACCAGAGTTTTCCCAGCAGCCAGTGCTGCCCTAAGCACCTTCCCAGGAAAAGCAATTCAAGAACATTATTCCAGCTCCCCTTTTCCCCCTTCACCACCTGTATGAGCCATGGCAGTGCAGACTATATTCAGAACCACAGCACCTTCCATGGTTTGATTCCACTGCAAGAAAACTTACTCCTCTCTTGCTACTGGCCCAGGGAGATTGAAGAGAACAGACAAATAATAAAATAATGAGACCATGTTATGCTGCTCTTGATTTCCCCTGGATGCTGCCATCACTCACTCTGGGCAAAGTCACTGCAGGAGCTGCAGCCCCATTTTCACAACCCCAAGTCATCTCATGAAGGAGAATGCTGAGAACAAGGAACTCTCCAGTCACTCACAAATCATTTCCACCCCTGAACTCTCCAATCACTCACAAATCATTTCCACACTGAACTCTCCAGCCACTCACAAATCATTTCCACCCCTCCACGCCACCATGAGCCCCAGGCTGTGAGATGCTGCCACCCTGGAAGCAGTGTGGGTGTTAATTAGCTTTGGCAGCACACGCATTAATTAGTTCTCCCCACACCCAGAGAGCACCAACAGCTCAGTGTGGCCCCCCTAGACTGGGACCTCCAGCTGCTTTTTATTCAATGCCCACTGTCAGCTGAGTAAAAGCTCTTTCCACAGACTAGTTTTTAAAAATTGCTGCCTCTTTCAAGTGAAAGTTCCAGTAAAACACTGAAAGAGAGGACAGCTTTTAATTTTATTAATGTCAGGCAGGCCATGAACCATCACATAGTCCTGTTCTTTCTTGCATTCATGAGTTTGATGTTTCCACTGTACAACAAAGCTCTAGAATGTAGCTCTCGCATAGCTGGAGGCATGTAAAGAGAGAAATTATCAAATAGGTGAATATAAAAAAATGTTTGAAGAGTTTCAGTTTCAGCCTTGGGTACAATAGGAGCCTGAGACATGTCCTTGTGTAGATAGCATAACTTTCTGTGCTCAACTTTTCACATCTTTTAACCATGCTGGAAGAAATTCGGACAGAGATGTATTCCAGGAGTTAAAGGGATATAGTGCCAATATTCCTCTGTGTGCTTTTTACTAAGTGAAGGGCACACTAGTATTTCTACATAAATAGTCAAGAAAAGAAGGTACAAAGTTTTAAAATGAATAAACTGATTTCAACAGGTGGAAAATATTACCATTACATTATGACTTCTCTTGGCAGATTAACCTTGAGTCTCAAGGGACCTGAGCGTTCAACAACATCAGCTTTCATTCATGCACAGAGGTGTTAAAGCTTACTCTCAACCTACCTGAACATTTCTATAAAAATGTTGAGCTACCCTACATCCCATTTGGCATAGGAACAATAATAATAATGAAATTCTATAGCATAAAAATAAACGCATTATTTCAGCAATCACCTGGACTAGGATAGAAGCAAGAAAGGAAGTTGATGTGAAGGCTTAGGAACCTATTACATTCTTCAGTTTAAAATATTGCATGCAGCTAAGTCTGAATATTTGCTAATAGTCAGTATTACAATAATGATCTGTCATTACTTCAATACAGAACAAGAAGGTAGTTACATGTCAAATCAATAATACTGACTTGCAACATCGACTTAAATTTGCTTCTAATGTACATCTTATTCTCAATACTAGGTGAGAATTATCAATACCTTTACAGAGGAAAATAAACCCCATGGCCAAAACTTATTCCCTCCTACCTCCAAATCTAGAGCACAGATCATGTTAAGGGCATCAGTGCTGCATCAGTCCCTGATCCAAAAAGCATCAGCTGACCTGAAATAATGAAAAGTCAAAAGGCATAACAATGTGATTTTCCCTGTCCACCATTTGTTACTCAAGTTTATCAGGAACAGAAAAAGGGAAAGAGTAGCTTTCCAAATAGAGAGCACCTCTAGTTATTTCTCTAATTTGTGTGCTATAAATAGTTAGATTTACTTCTCTATTGATGTTAATCCTTATAATATTGACTACCGTGTATTAATTAAAAATTAAGAAAGTATATTAAATATTAGTTAAGTATTAATTTTCCAACATTAAATTCTCTATTACTCTTAATTTAATTTACCTAAAATAATAAATACCACAGAGCCTTATTTTGGCAGTATATTGTACTTTGGAATAATTTAATTAATCTGGTCTTAGTAAAATTTGGAATCAAAGTACAGCTGTTGAGCTGTAATGATTCTTGAATCCCTGGTATCAGGCTGGAAACATTTCCTTTCTCACATTACTGCAGGATGGTCTAACGTTCAGGAAGTTTAGAAAGATTGTTTTGCAGTCAATTAATATTTGTCAAAAGTCCTATTTCTTCTAAAAGTATTGCTAATCAGGGCTGGAATGTGCTGCCTTCCCTGTGGTGACTGAAGCAGTCCCTGATTTCAGCGGGAGCCCAGATAGTGATTCCTACTGCAAAAGTCAGCATTGAAGAGGTGTTTTAATCAGCAGCCTGAGGTGGTTTTAATCAGCAGCCTGAGGTGCTTTCCCTCCTATTCCATACGCTCAATATCCATGTTTTTGTTGCTGTTTGCTCCTACTGGGGGACTTTGGCCGCAACACTACCAAGGCACAGATGATGCTAAAGGCCACCGAAAACCACACCCCGCCACTGCCCACCTTCGCTTCGCACTTCAGCTCTCCCCGCACAAGCCCTGCATCAGAACTGCAGGCAGAAATGCATTTTCTTCCTCTGCAGCAGCTCTGGAACTGCCTTCACAGTTTATCTTTGCGCTTAATTCTGCGCAGCTGGCGGGGCTGGTGCCCTCCGCAGCGCCGCAGAGGCGTTCGGCCGTCCCCGCCTTTCTGCCCCTAATCCCAGCCTGGCTGCGCTCCCAGCAGCGCCGCATGAAAAAACAGATGGCAGTAACCGATCCGGGCTGTAATCGTGGCCAGCTAATAGCTGAGGATAAGAGTGAGATAAGGACCAAGCGCTGGTGGCCAGCTGCTGCCCAGTTAACCCTTTCCGGCATCACCGCAGTGGCCTGAGCTGCTCGCATAAACCCCCGGGCTGCAGTATGGCTCTTCACAGTTCCCCTTCTCTGCTTTTTTTTTTTTTTTTTTTCCTGTTTCGTTCATTTCAGAGCTTTCGTGCCTATCAGAATAATTAATTTGAAGCCTGATTCTTCCCTTCCACCTTCTAGTCAAGGATCTCGACAGCCACTGTCATGATGGAATTTCTTAGTGGAGCAGGTAGCCTGGCTCCATTTTAATGAGCGGTTGAAGAAGAGGAGAGAAGTGACTTCTCCAAAAGCTCAGGTCCAGGTTTATGCTGGTATACATCCAGCACAACACAGTTTAAACAGAGGAGTTGCTCTGTGTTTCAATCAAATTCAGCCTTCAAAGTAAATATTAAGAGAAGTTACTTATTCCAAGCTACGAGCGCCAAATTGAATAAAAAAACCAACAGAAAAACAAACTTCAGAAGTAAGATACACAAAGCACAACCAATTAATGCAAAAGCAAGCTCTATCCTAAATCAAATGACTGAGATATTGCAGCTTTATATTCAAGACTTGTATTTCCACAATATAAAACCCAAACCAACACATACATCACTCTATGAGGTACTTATCATACACTGCTCATGTTATCAGCTTCTCACTCCACGGAAAAAACTGTTGCTAAAATTTATTCAAAATAAGTTCATCTTGTCTACCTCTCATTTGAACTGAGGAATATTTTAAAGTCAAGGCTTTTGGGAAAAAACTAAGTCTGACAACACAGATTTGGGTTAAGATGCTGAAACTTAATTCACATCAAAATATCTTGTTTTAACTTCCTAAGAAGGAGGAATACCTAATTTTGCTTTGAAATTATATTGGAACTTTCAGTGTTGCTGATCCAGACAATATGAATAGAAAAAGGGAAACTCAAGAATAAACATTTTGAAGTTTTTTTTCCAAGAACAAAATGGTTTAATAACTTACTCAAAATTTTTCTCAACAGAAAGCTTAATTAATTTTTTTCCGCTCTAAACTGAAAGAGTGACTTTCCAAACTCTCAAAATCCTATGCAAAAGCCCATTATTTTCACTCTTCACAAGGTTTGTGACAGCCCTGGCTTGCTTATGTAAAAGGCAAGGACTGGCCACATGCAACAAAAAGGCCTCCTATGTACAGCTCAGGGTAGCATAAACACACACCAACCGTACAGATTTGGTAATCCAGTTTAAAATAATCCTGTTTCATAGAAAAGAAAGAAGTAGATATGAAGTAATTTCACTGTATATAAAATATGTCACTATTTTTTTAGTCTAAAGGCTGTGGTTTATCAAACTCCCTCACCTTTTTTAGCCAAAAAACCCCTAAGATTGAATCACCACTGCCAGGCAGTCTCTGAGCAGGTGCAGGCTGTATTCCAGTAGCACATTCCCAATCCCACATCAGGTACACATCCAGCGTAGGTGCAGTCCTTAGATAGCAAATGCCCTTTCCACAGATATCTCAGCTCTGAGTAAAGCGTAAACCAGAAAGGAATTAGAAATTTCCTTTCCCCTCTATTATGGACTCTAATAGAGGAACCACTTCACATCCTCTCATGCAGTCTGTATCTCCCTACAAACAAAGAACACTTGCTGTTCTTGAGTATCAAGAGTAAGAAACACCCAGACATCAACCAGTGTGGACTTTCCCTTGTTGTTCTCTGGCAGGTTATCAGGCAGATCTTCCCCCATCCCAGCAGCAGTGCACATAGAGACCTGTTCTATCCTCTTAATATCACCAGCATTCAGAAAGAAAACCAGCCACAGTTCAATTACAAAAAACATTGTGTATTTATATTTTAATATAAAGACATAATCAAAACAACATCAGTAAATGCAGCAGCAAGGAGTCATCATCAGGTCAAACCCTGTGTGACAACACAGACAGTGCACACTACCATGAGAAGGATCAACTTCTGTTATATCCATCATGTATCTACTCCAATATTGCACCAAACATTTAAATTCATTTCAAAAAACCCCCTCTGAAACTATTTTAGAGACTTAGTAGGAAATTCTTTGAGGGTTTCTCTCCACTGTGTCTGCTTGGGAGGAAGAAATGTGATTTGTGCTGATGTAGACCTCTGTATCCTTGTACATCCTGTGCAAATAGAGTCTATCAGACTCAGTTCATCCAGCAAGGCAAGTGAAAAGGCAGCAATCTAAACCCTTACATTTAGGGCAACATATAATCCAAATACAGAAGTTTTGCATCTCTTAAGAGGTGTCAAAAATGCAGTAGACTTGGGTATCTCCATTGTTTTGTCTGTCAGTTAGTAAGGAATTGAAGGTGTGGCTGCATATACCATTTACCCCTCAACCTTCTTCAGGCCACTCAAGCTTCTGAAAAATGCAACTTTTCCTACAGCTCAGTTTGATCAGGAGCAAGTTTGGACTCTAGCTATTAGTGACATTCTTACCTGTTTTTACTTTCACTTCTTTTTAGATGAAAGATAACTATTCCAGAGAACTGGATTCTTCTCCTCTTGATTAGCTACATTGTTGTTAACACTTCTATTGGGAATAAATTCCCAGATTTTAATTTTTAAACTTGCCACTTGCAGTGTGGGGGTATCTGCAGCAACACAACAGAGAAAGCATCTCCTTGGAAATCCTGAGCTAAATTCTCCAGTGCCATAGAGGCATTTCTTGGCTAAACCACAGGAATGGCTATGGCTTGAACCATGTGGAGCATAAGAAGACTTCACCCCAGTACAGACTTCATCGGGATTAAGACAAGTAAGAGCCACACCAGCAACAGGAGAGCAACCGTCACTTGATGCTGCATAGTGCAGGAATTGTAATGATTATACATTCTCTAATCCTGCTTCCTTCTGGCAAAACAATAGATTTACTATGACTTTATGGCCACTGTATGTCAATCAGTTTGGTTTCCATCAGCAGCATTCCTCCCTCACCACTGACACGTTGCTCCCCCTTGGCCATAAGCCGCTAAACCCTTTCGTGCTGTGGGGTTTGATTCCGGCAGGAGGAACGGCTCAGCTCACGTGCCCCTCTTGGAAGTGCAGAAGGCTATGGTTGAACATCTTGTTTTTTCATTTGCTACAGACATTTGTTCTTGCAGCTGACCATGTGCAGGAGAATTTGCTCATGTTCCAGGAAAGGACAGCTGCACCACAAATTACCTTAAACCTCCTTGCTCCAGGGATTATCTGGGTACAGTGAAGTGTGTGTATCCTAGGGCAGGGGTCTTTTCTTACTATAAACAGAGTTATTAACCTCTTATTTACCAAAAGTGTTTATAAACTCAGTAATGGAGACAGTTTGGATATCAGCAGAGACTTCTTCCTGGTAATAATTTCTTGGAAGGTCCATCCATTTGCGCTCATAGGCTGGTTTTCTTGACTACTTCTTCTTTTCCATTAATTACATCTGTCACTAGCTACCTGTCCTTAAGGGACAACATGGACCTAATGAGGATGACTGCATGCAGGACCGATGGCTCCAGCCTCTCTTTGCCATGTTGCCTTCCTGGATCCTGCTGCAGTAAGCTCCCAGAAGTCTACAGTACCTATGTCAAGCATGCCTTGGCTGTCAGCATACTTATCTTGGCATTTACAGGAGATGAAGGAGCACCATTAAAGCCAAAGACAATCCAAAGAAACAGTTCCACCTCTAAATCTGTAAGCATCACTCCATCAACACTGCAGCTACAGAAGTAAATCTAAGTGCAGGCAGCAAGCACTGCCATCCGCTGACTGCTGAGTACTCAGCACCAGGTGAGGAACCAGCTAAAGGAAAGGCCAAGACAGAGCTGTGGATACAGGTCCAACCAACTTTTCACAAATCTAAGTTATAATGAAGACATAGCTCTATGGACCTTCAAGACCTACATTCCAGCTCTTTGAAATCAATTCCTCTAGTCTTCTGTTCTTCTCCTTTTATGTTTTCCTTTAATGCAGACATTTTCACTGTGAAGAGGCTTTTTACACATACCTCATGCAAAACTGTTTTGCCAGCCTCTGGCTGAGGTCCATGTTCACTCCTGCTCTAAACCCAGTTCCTGCACTTTGACACTGCAGCAAATCCTCTGCTACTACAAACAGCCCTATCCATGCTCAAGAGCAGAGGCCCTGGCTCAGTCCCCTCTAAGTTCTTCCCTTATTTAAAGCATCACAATCAATGAGAAGTTGACATATCTAACTCACGCACAAACACGCTCATTATGCAAAACATGAATATACAAGTAATAAAGCTAAACCAAGAATTAAAATAACAAAAGGGACCTGAAAGGGACCCTGCCACAGAGAGTTCCCTGTTTTAATATCAAAAATGCATTTGTGCAACTAAAATATGTATCTTCATTCTAACTTCCAATAGGACTTGACAGAAAACTTCATGCATTCTCCAGCTCTTAATTTGTAACTGGATGCCAATAAAAAGGTCTGGAAACGCATGTCAATTGAAAACCTGAACCATAAGAGATACTGTGCAAATAAAAAAATATATATACTAAATTGAATATACATTCATATCTCTTCATAGGCATTCCTTTTAGTGTGCCTATTAATTAGTCTCATAATTTTTAAAGACATCTAAAATCTTGTTTGTACATACCAACAGACAGGAAAACACAGGATAGATTTAGGAAGACATTTTTTTAATGCAGAAAACACACTAGCAATATCCTCCTCAAAGTCAGAAATTAGATTCCAGCTCTCAAGACAAAAATTAATGACAGCTTTTTAAAGAAACAAACAAGCAATCAGACAAAAAAACAAACTATAAAACAAACCCCAAAACAATCCTACTCAGCTTCTTACCAATGGAAAAGCCATATAAAGTGGTTTTCAACATTTTAAATCATAAGCTGCCCTGATAAAAGTACTTGTCACCCTCCACGTTCAGTGCCACAATGTGCTCTGGCAACACATTGACTGTCCTATGTGGAGCCAAACACTTCCTACACCCAGATAATCCTGTATTTAATTTTTAGGCCACTTTTCCTTTCATAATTCTCATTAGCCATAACTTTGAGCTATTTGCATACATCTCATAGTTTCAAGATCTTACCTAATTAAAGTAAGGATATCACTACATATTAATTCATCAAAGCATTTGCAAGTACAAGCTGTAGCATCTTTCTAGGAACTGTTTCCATTTGTTCCATAACTTTCACTCTGATTCCAGGTTGCATTATCACTGTGATGTTTTTTATCTAGGATGTATATTGTATTACACTCTTAGGAGTCAAGAGTTAGATATTGCTGGGAAAATGATGCAACACAAATTCCTAAAGTGTACTGGCAGCCCACAGCCACATCAAAACCAGTCTAAAAATAAGTCAATTTGCTTTGGTCCAGAAAGCAAAGTACCAACACCAGCTCCTTGAAACAATCTTCCTTCCACGATACCAAACAAGCCAGAATCACTATCTGCCAAAGAAGAAAGGACAAATCCTTGCTCTCTGGTACAGTAGTAACTTATGAACTTGAAAGCATATTTGAAAATAAAATGTCAGTTGTGCCTCTGATGTTAGAGTCTCAGTCTGTTTTCATGTCTTCCCAGAGTCCTGCCTCACAGTGCCTGAGGCTGCCTGTAGCATCTGTAAGCTACATACATTGTAAACTCTCTCTCAAGAGATCACAAAAACCAATCTGGAGACCAGTAGATCAGACTATTTCTTGGTCTCTTAGAAAAATCCCAAACAAAACCAAAACCAAGCCAGACTCCCAAAAAAACAACCAACATCAAAACAAACCACATTTGTACTAGAATTCTTTCCTACTATATGAACTAGAGCAAATTCTTCAATTTTTCTCATCACTGCTTTCCACTACAGCATGTAGAGAAGTCCAAGACACTGGGAGGCACTAGTCCTGTTAGCATTGCCTTGGAAGCTTCCTTTTCACTGGGAAGTATGGAATACGGAATATTTTCTGATCTGGAGCAGATATACCAAATATACCAGACCCTTGCCAAAACTGCCAACTCCAACATTCTTCTACCACCAGAGCAGAACATCTGCAAAGAGACCAAGCTGTATCTATTCTGCCTTTCTACCTTTTAAAGCCTTTTCCTCCTCAGTTAAGTTGCACTGGTCTAACAGGGATCAGCCAGTGTTTTTCCAAAAAGAAAAAAAAAAAAGAAAAATTCATGCTTACTGATTCAATACACACCATCATCTGGGCACGGGGAGAACTATCTGCAATCTGGCAGTCCTTTCATGGTCGATCAGATGATTCAGAAAAGAAATAGTATCTTGTACTGTAATGGATAGATTAGAATTGCAATCAGTCTTTGTACAATCTTTGTGTACTTTAATCATATATTCTCAGACTAAGTTTTTCTAGATACTGCAATTGTGAAAATACATATTTCCACTTGTGCTGGAAGTATTCATTGATCAGTCCACAGTTTCCCACAAGCCTCTGTGCTATAAAAAGCCTACATCTCTCATTCTGTCAGTCTCAGTTTCCCTTTCCCTCTGGACAAGACAGGGCCCCCCAAACAGCTGGCACAGACTTCCATTTCCAGATACTGTATTTCCATACGAAGTCTCAAGAGCAGGGAGAGGGACAGAATGTTCTCAAGCTCCTGCAGGAAGGGGAAAGGCTGCATTTCACCAAGGAACATATCATGTCCTCCACCCAAGGCAGAAAGGGACAAAAGACTTCAGCACCTGGGGAGAATGAGACAGGAAACCTATTGGACGGGGTTTCATTCCTAAGAAAGTCTTCTGGGGTGAGGAAGAGGAAAGAGATGGAGATTAATTTTTTTTCTTCTCCTAGAGACTTTGGAGTTAAGAAGAAAACATTTGTTCAGCTGGGATGACAAAGAGCCTGAAGTCCATGCTTTAGGTGCATTTGTTCCATTAACAGGCAGTTTCATATTTAAGAAGCAGAAGCTATAGAATGTATAATGACTTTTATTCCCAGGAAGGAGCATCAGGATGTTAATGACCTTCACAGACAGCTCTGGTGGGAGGCAGTGGGAGAGGCTCCTCACATTCATATCCACAGGGAGCAGGGCCCCTACACTCCAGCTGGGGCAGCCGACGGCACAATTCACCTTTCTGATATCCCTGTGGTTATCTCATGCACGTGATGCAGCAAAGCAGCAAAGGTGCCACTTACAACTTCCAGAAGAGCCACGTGAGGACAGCCTGAAGCACATCCCAGAGCCCATTTTGAAATATTCACCTTTGGATTCACCAGCATCTGACAGGATCCTCTTAACCAGGGGAGCTCTGTGCAGAGCACACGAGATGTCACCAGGCTGTTCAGTGACAATGGAGCACCCAAACCTTCACAGCACATCCAGTACATTTCAGCAAGACAGACCAACTGGGGCTGCTTCTCCACGTCTCTCAAAGAGTTAAACAAATGAGAACTCAACAATTCCATAGTGTTAATTATACTGTTTTCTATTTAAAACAATAAAATGTGCTCCACTTTTAGTCCGGCTTAACATGCATTAGTTCAGGAAAGAAGGGACTGTTCCACTACAAAGCATCTGAAACCACAGAAGAAATTCCTGTCAAAATAGCATCTCTCAGCTTTTATCTCGTTGCCATCACTAGGTCTAAAACAAAGATCCATTTTCAAGTGTTTAGACTCTCTGAAGAGAAAAAAAAATAGGGCTGAAAGAGTTAAAGTGTTTATTGTGCTTTTACACATTTTAAGATATCATCTTTCCACAATGGCAGTAAAATCAGCATGTAGCCTTAATTTTCTATGGTTGAACCTTGAACGTGAATCATTATATTACAATGTACTTATTGATTTCAACAGGAAGAGGATTAAGCCCAGAAAATCAGGTTAGGAACCTGAAACTGGACTGAGGAAAATGGAATTTTTCTGGTACTAAAATCTTCTTATGTTATGTAAAATACATTAGAATTTTAAATATGAGATTTGGCTATTTGGAAAATATTCTTAACATCTTGAACTCAGCAGAGATGTGACAAGGTCAGTGAACTGAAAATCCAATTAGTAACCAGTGCTTTGAATAAATAACCTATTACTACACATATTAGATGTCAATATCTGATTTTATCTACTTGCACAAACATACATATATAAAATGAATGGTGCTTAAATTGAATATTGATCAGGTATAAAGAGAAAATATTTGTGAGCACTGAGTGCTGTTTGTTGGCTACCAGTATCACATATACCATTGGATGCATAGTTATACATTATATATATGTATATAATATATATGTACATGGAATACACACAGTGTAGATACACTTCAAGTGCAACCAGGACATCAAATTGAAATTTATTTCTCAGTTTCCCCATTTTCAGGAGCCTTTTCAGTTACCTGTTTATTAACTTAGCCATAGATGCTTTATTTATGGGAGGGCAAGTAACACAAATTTCAGCTGCACATCCATTAACCCTCTATGCATTACTATTTGCTAGAGCTGGTGGCAGCAGTCTACTCCCCACATAATTTACCCAGAAGCCTTCCTTGTAAAAATTCTTATTTTGAAAGTTTACAGTTTAGACAAGCAAATAATTCAGACAGAAATTTTCTGTAATGGACATTGTCCTCTGTAAGTTTGCTGTGTGTGCTACCAAAGATTCCTCATTCAAAAAACATTTCTGAATTGCTCTGGCTAAGGCTTTCCTTGCACAGAGAACAGCAATATCTCAAAGACTGCTGCAAAGATCTTCAACTGCTTTGAACTTCAAATGACCTAGTAACGAAAACAAGCTCTGTAAGCACTGAGCAAATCACATACTTCGGTGAGTAAGCCCACAAGTCACTGAAATTTCCAACTTATTACAAATACTTAAATCAGAATAAGCTGTGCTAGAGAGGAGGACAAATAATTCGTTAAACTTTAGTAGGGAGACAGGGATGCTGGTAGCACATTGATGCAAATTGCTCCTGTGGTATTTCCTCATTCTTATTTGAAGCAGTTTGGGGCAAACATAAAAGGCTGATAAAATATGTTGAGCTATACAATGAGATTTGAATTAGAAGATGAAAGTACTGGAAGTGGTAAACCTTTCATCAGGCAAAAGAAGAAAATGCAGCAAGGATAGGAAATTAATCCAAATTCACAGTCACAAGGCATCTCTCCCTATGCTCCCTTTCCCAGACAGCCCCCAGCTACCTGAACACTGGTGCAGTTTGCTACTATTAGTGAATTACAGAATGGTTTAGGTTGGAAGGGATCATCTCATTCCAACCTCCCTGTCATGGGACACCTTCCACTATCCCACGCTGCTCAGAGCTCTATCCCTGGCCTTGAACACTTCCAGGATCGGGCATTCACAATTTCTCTAGGCAACCTGTGCCAGTGCCTCACCACCCTCACAGTAAAGAATTTTTTCCTAATATCTAACCTAAAGCTACTCTCTTTTAGTTTGAAGCCGTTACCTCTTGTCCTGTTATTACATCCTCTTGTCACTCTCCATCTGTTTTATAGGCTCCTTTCAGGTGCTAGAAGACCACAATTAGCTCACCTCAGAGCTGTCTCTTTTCCAGGCTGAACAAACCAAATTCCCTCAGCCTTTCCTTGTAAAAGAGGTGCTCCATCCCTCTGATCATCTTGGTGGACTCCTCTGGACTCACCCCAGCAGGTCCCTGTCCTTCCTGTGCAGGGACCCCAGAGCTGGGTGCAGCCCTGCAGGTGGGGTCTGAGCAGAGGGGCAGAACCCCCTCCCTGCCCTGCTGCCCACGGGGCTCTGGATGAGCCCAGGAGATGTTTAGCTGTCTGGGCTGGGAGTGACATGGCTGGGTCATGTCCAGCTCTCACCCTCAGCACCCTGAGACCTTCTGGGCAGAGCTGCTCTGGATCTGTTCATGCCCAGCCTGGGCTGATACTGGGGGTTGTCCTGACCCAGGTGCAGCACTTGGCCTTGTTCAGATCCCTCTGGATGGTCTCCTGTCCTTCACGTGTGTTGACCACACCACTCAGCTTGATGTCATCTGCAAATCTGCTGAGGGTGCTTCGATCTATCCTGAGTGGGTCACAGGCTCTTCTTTGTCACCCCCATGACTCATGTCCAGCTACCTGACTCTCTATCAGCCCTTGCACAGAGGTAGAAACAATTTTCTTTATTTCCAGCTCAGCAGCACTTTGAGAGATCCAGGGAAATAGAGCTATGGGGTTCATACTGCTTTTAAAAATACATAATGAGGGGTGGTACAAGCCTGGGGAAAGCGATACTACCAGAATACTCCAAGTCACAAGACAGAAGGAAGATTTCTTGTTAAGCTACAAAAGTTGTCTTGTAAAAGAGCAGATGGCACTAAGTTGGCACAGATGGCATGACATAGTTTAGGCTAAATTGCAGTCTAAGGTAAATCTGCACAAATACTTTAATTCTGTTTCTAATAATTCCATTGTTAATGGACTTAGTCATGTGGCCACTTGGGAAAAAGCCATTTGCACTGAATTCAAAAGTTAAAAATTGCCATATGGAAAAAAGCAAACATTTCTACTACCCACTGCCACCAAGTAATTTCCTTTCCAAAAAGCCTTTCCAAAGTCAAATTAACAACCTAACCAACAAACCCACAATTTTATTTGTGTTTTGGCTCTCCAAGGTTAACATGACATGTTTCCAAAGCTCTAAGGCACTGTGTTTCACTTGGGAGCACGCACAGGATAGTGCTGGAGGAACCTCAGAGAAGGAAGAGCCGTGAGCATCCCAGCACCTCTGTGCCAGCTCCAATGTAGCCAAAGAGGAGCAGGGGGGTATGGACCAGGAATGTTGATACCCAGCTTAGCACCTATTATCAAAATGAAGCTTGGTGCAGACAGCAGAACATCCAAGCAGGGCATCTCATCTTTGGGCACAACCACCACGCTTTCCCCACCAGCAGCAAGGCTTCCACTCAAGGTAAAAGGCAGCAATAACAGAGTTTGCCACCCATTACTGAGTCATGCATGAAGTGGAGCATCTGAAAAATGTTGCTGCATGCTGGAAACACGCTGCTCTTACTTGATATTGCTGTATAATCAAGAAACTATTTTGTTTTAAAAGCCATGGTAAATTTATGAATGAAACTGTGCAAGAGGGCTTTAATGAGAGATCCATAGCAAGTGTTCAGTGGTCTGGATGTTGCCTGCCACCAGAGTAGCATGAAATCATTGTATAATTAGACCATGGCCATGCAGGATTAGCATACCTTAAAAATATAGGGCTGCATTATTTTTATTTATATAACAGATGGATATTTTAAAAGGTCGTGCATTTTTTAATGAATGCAACATCACGCCAGTGTTGACAGAAGATTTGGAAGTGCTACAATATGGCCAAATCTAAAGCCTAAAAATGATACCTTCCCCTCCCTCTGTGTTCCAGTCTTCAAGCCAACAAAAAAATGTGCAAATGCCGTAAATTTCCTTCCAGAGATTAGCTTAAACACAGCATTTATAGGGCACTAGGTTATATTATCCCTCATTTCATGTCAATTACAGGTAATTACAAGACTCTTATTATTAGAGCTACCTGAAGGCCCCACACTTCTCCTTTAGCCTTATGACACACGAACAAGGTAGGAGAGAAACTTCTATTACCTGCAGTAATCTTGCACAAGCCCATTACCATCAGTAACCACAGAACAAGTAAGTTTTCCTTCATTGTCAAGGGAGGGAATTTTTTCCCATCTCTAATGCTGAAAATCCCAAGAGGTTCCCTGACTCCCACTTTCTCCTGTTTAACAGCTTCAGGATATTTGAGCTTGTCAGTCCAAGCTGAAGAAAAAAACTTCTAAATGCTCTCATTAAAAACATGATCCCTCATCTCCTTTCTACTCCTCTTCCACAGCAGAAATGAAAAGGAAGAGAGTCAGGATCTAAGATATTGGTATTTCAACTAATTATTTTAAAATAAGGAAGTTGCCAGAAAACAATTTTTGACATTTTAAGGATTTTAACCAAACATTTTTGGCTTTTTGTTTTTTTGGGGTTTTTTTTGTTTTTTTTTTCCCATTCAGAGTAGTCCCAGATAGATACAATAAGCATTTATTTATGTTTTCTAGAGGGGTTTCACTATTTTCTGAAGAATCACATTACCTTAAATATCTAGAAAGCAAGATCACAAATCACCTGCATATCTCAAGCCAACATCTGCACAATGAAAGGTCTATAAAACAGAAATATGTTAAAATTCACTCACCTTACAGATATTTTCCAGCTAATAGAAGACATTGTCATGGAAATAAACACAGGACAGCAAATTCAGCTGTGCTTTTCCATCTGGAAGGCTTGGCTGATGACGATGTCCAACTTCAGCTCTAGAGATACAGGGATAATTTTATAGCTGTTAAACAAAGTAAGTACACTTGGAAACATAGAGGAAACACCAAACAAGACCAATGACATTCAACTCAGCTTCGTGCAAGTCAAATATTACCATTAATCACCTCCTATGAGGTGGTCAGATAAGATATGCCATAATCACTATCAGCCTAGCTGAATTTTGAGCCTGTTGAGATATCTTTAACCATTAAAGATGAATTTCATTCCAACTAATTTTAATAGTCCAAAAGGAAATTACCTAACTGTATGTTACCATCCACATTCTCTCCACAGTGAAAAGGAAAGATGGCACATCTGGAGGATAAATCACCATCTCAATCTTAAGACACTTATTTTAGGATTGGTTGAGTCACTCTCTAGATGCAGCTCTGTTTGGTGATGGATGAAGCCTGGACACCTGAGTTAATTCAAATATCTATGTTATAAACAGCTGATGTGAAGTGACATGATCAAAGCCTTGGTCAGGAGTCTGTGCAGAAAACAGATCTGAGGGGATGGCAGTCTGTCAGGTACTATTTCTAAAGAGGTTAGATGTCTTCATCATACTAAGAGGGGATTTTTCCAAAAAATCATCATCTGCATAGCAGCTGTTACCTCGTTTTAATTATTCATAGCTAGCCACTTGTATAGGATACAAGGGAGAGATGGTGGTGTGGGCAGAGATAAGAGTGAGGGCAACATTTTTTGAATTATTTTAGTGTGACTTCATGGGCTGCATACTGGAGAGCTGTCTGAGGGGGTGTAAGTTATTTAACTGGTGACTAATAGTTCATATTAAACTGCAGCCCAGCAGATGCCAATATCTCAGATTAATTTACCAAACCACCAGGCAGCCCCATCATTAATTAGAGGAAGCATTACTCAGGAGGCCATTATCTTGAGTCCAGATCATGTACTAATAACCCCAGAGAGTGAGCATTTAGAAAACACAATTGATATCATTGTATTTCTTCTTAAAGGGCTTTCTCAAGGGCCAATATCCATAATATTCAAGAGTCCAGCTGCCAAATCTCATATTTTCCTGTGAATCAAGGCTGGGAAAGCTTGCTCAAGGTAATGCAAATAAAATGTTTTTTAAATTAGATGAAAATGGGCAATCAGCACTGTAACAACCAACCAATGTTTCCATACTCAAATACAAAGCATTTTACTCAAAGATGGAAAACCACCTAGCGTTAGGAAGGTTTTAATTCCTAGATTTAATGAAACACATGCCTGTGATATTTCACTCCCAACATTAGGAATAAGTTCGGTGAAGACACTCCATGCATGCAAACACATGTGAGGAGAACAGGGTTATTGGGGTGGAATAAAGTTCTGAGACTTTCAAAGAAATGTTAAGAAGCCTCAGGTTCAAGCAGGTCAGTTTCAAGAAAAGGATTTGATAAAAACAAAGCAAAATTGTTTTAGGACTCAGTCATAGCTACAGCCCAAGTACCTCCAGCATGGAAGGGACAGATGAAACCCACACTGAGATCCCTTTGGTTTCCAAAGACGTGGAAGTACAAATAGGGCACATCTTTTTCCAGCTCAGCTGCTTTGTGCAAATGCAGTGTAAGGTAAATACATGGTAAGGGCTGAGTGGCTTTGAACAAACACAGGCTGAGGACATGTGAAGGAATTTAACACAGAGGCAGGATTAAAGTCCCTTCCCCTGCCACATCAGAGGCACTCTGAATCTTTCCCCTTGTTTCTCCCAGCACAAAAGCTTTTCTTTTCCCAGCATTTTGCAGCTTTTCCTTTCTGCAAAAGCAGAAGCAGGGACTTAGCACGATGGTTATTATTTTACTGCTGAAGCAGCAGCAGCAGTGTTTGGTTATGGTTACCAGACACACTACTGTCAGCTTTCTGCCTTCCACCTGCACCTATTTTTTTCTTCAACCAAGAGCTGAAAGTTCGGATCTCAAATGCTTTTCAGAGTTACTGCCTTGAGCTGTGAGAAACTATGAGGTCTCTGCTCAAGTGGCAAGAGGAGGACCACGCTGCAGCAGACGGAAAAATGTTGGTTGGCCTAATTGCTGCTCTAGTTCTGTCCCTCATGGTGGTGTTTGGCACTTCACACAACTATCATCTCAGTTGAGAGCAAAAGAAATGTCTCTTATTCATTCCAGCCCTCTAGGATGGCATCTACCAGCTGGTAAACTGAGGTTGAACTTCTTCTTTGAAAATGCCAAAGCATCTATTTTAAGCATGTGGCATCACAGACTTAACTCTGCTCAAGGCCTTATAAACAGCATTTTTTTTCCTGGATTTCCAAAGGATGGACTTCTCCCAAATTCTGTCCCTTCTTGCTATTTAGAAGACAGGTTTGAAAAAGGAAAATCATCTGCAAAGTGAGCAGGGACTGCACAAACAACAGGCAGAGCTTAAGACACATTTGGCCCTAGGTACTGAAGGATGATCATCACTACACAACAATTACTCAAAACACAGTCTACACATTGCAGTCAAACTGAAGGTTAATATAGAAAAAATATGGAAAGGGAATGCGCAGAAATTCACCTTCTTTTTCTCCTGTTTTTCCAGGACAAACAGTCTGACAGCGTCAGAATTGTGTTGTTACAGTCTGATAAACAAGTGTCTTCCAATTTTTGTTTTGAGTAAAATTACATAGATGAATTTTGCATTTTTGAGGCTGAAAGTCAACTGTGATGAAATCAGAAAAATACATAGATTTTTAAAAATCCATGAGCCTTGGGTTTTTAAATATCCAAGTCTTCCTCCTTGATGTACTGCTTATGGTATCAGTAAACCCTAAAATAACCCATGTGCACCACTGAAGAAAAATATTAGTAAGTATAGGGTGTTTCATCACATGGCAGTAAGTTGCTCTAGCAATGATAGCAAAATTAATTGCAACAAAATAAGACTTCTTGTTGTTTATTAGATATTGTAAGGATGAAATGTACAGTATACAAAATTAATATCAAAAATGTTCACGTGATTGATTTTAACAATGCATTTTTCTTTTTTTTTTTACTGCAGACAAGCAGCTCCCAAAGAGGGGTACTGAGATTTATTTACTCTTATAGATCTCAAGTGCATCACTGCATGCTATCTACAATTTTAATCTACAAAACAAAAGATACGGATTTTTTTCTTAACCTCAGTGACATTTCTTAAAGAACAGAATAGCAATATTAGCATAGAGAAGAAAAAAAGTTCATGACAAAAAAATTTAATTTTTCAAGTTCATTAAAAAATTGGTTTTGACATTTCAAACCTTACAATTGTACATTTTGAATTTCAAGCACTTACCATAAGAAACTGCATCTACTATACAGGTGACATAGATTTTCAATTTTGTTTTTCTTTGAGGCAGATATATAATCCTTATTTTCTTTTTCCTAATGAACTTTCACATCTTTAAAATGAGTGTTAAACAATGTTCATTCTCCTAAAGAGACAATTTAAGTATGGTTCATTTCATAAGATGAAAGTTTTCATTTAAGTTATATCTATGCAAAAAATATAAAATGGTTTTCATTTTTTAAATCTGTGTATTTTCAGTTTATGTAATATTGTTTAGCAGAAAAATAAAGTGACTACTGGCTAATCTAGATAGCCTAAAGACAGCAGATCTGTTCCATAAATGCATGCTTTTCACTACAATATAAAATACACTAGAAAAACTGAAATAATTCACAGGGAATGTTACATACAGTTATTTCCCTGACTAAAACAAAATAAATCCTACATTTAATTTCTCATACATGCTATACTTAGCATCAGGATTATGATTTAAACTGAAAATTCTTCTCATGTTGCCCAAAGAATTTTTCTTAATAGACACTAAGCGTACTTGCATAATTACAATGTTTTAAAACAGTGACCTGCTGCCAAGTAAGTCAGGTAATGATGTAAAACTGGAATGGGGGCTTGACAAAGAGTGGATCAGCCTTCCAGAACAAAACAGATGATGTTCTTTCTCTTCAGATGTCACTAATAGAAATCACCTTTTATGTTGGCACGTATCACGAGAACCCTTAAAGCAATCCCTGCGAATGAAAACGAAGACAAATCACAATACAAATGATGCAAAGCCACTTTTCAGAAATTCAGGAGAGTCCAAATGTATTTTGCAGTAAACTGGTGAAATTCACAGGACTGGCTATTATATTTTTAACAGATAAATCATTACAAAATTAAGCTGCGAACAGCTGGGCTTGCTGTTTTCTTTTTTTTTTTTTTTTTAAGACCACTGGCAAGAGCAATCTGTGGGCTCTTGGATGGAGTAGCTGACCCAGGTGGAGTTGCTGGTGCAGTAGAGCTGCAGAGTCCTCCTCTGCAGGCCGAGCTCCCTGCAGCACTTGCAGAACCTGGCGTAGGTGTTGATGTTGTAGTTGTAAATGCTGGCCGAGGGGCACTTCCCATCGCAGGAAACGATGTTCACCTGGCAGAGAGTAACACATGGCAGCAGGCAGCAGAGCTAGGGTCTCTCAAGGAACTCTGAAGACATCAGGCACCCAAATCCAACAGCAAAGCAGTGAAAAATGTGGATGTATTTCCTCTACCCCCTTATGAAATCCCACTATATCTGGAAATAACCTTTGAAGTGCCCTGCCCAGACAGGTCTCAATTTTAATATTACTGATGTTGATGACGACTTTTCTGTCAGTTTCAGTAACAGATTTTCACTATTTTAACAGACACAAAGAAGCAACTGAAGTTTTGAATTTGAAAGTATTCACAACAACCTTGGCTTGAACACAGCACCAAATATTCTTTCCACAACTCCCTACAGTATTAATTTCAATGATACACTGAGGCAGTGCTGCTATACTGGGTATTAGCAAGGAGGAATAAAAGAAGCAATCCTTTGGAAAGCTGAGGGGAATTACTACTAACAATACCAAATGTGTAATATAGACTGTAAGACAAACAGGCTTAAGAATCTGACAATTTTTTTCAAATTTAATAGTGAGGATTTGTGTTGCTGTTCAATGAAACACTGAGAATGAATTTCCTGGCTGCTCAACAGCTTACTCTACTAAACGTACTCTTGGAGTCATTTTAGAGGCTACAGCTGTTTCCCTAGTCTCTTTTATTACAGCTTTTCCAGGTGCTCTTACACATCTCACACGAGACATTTGTCTGCACCCTCGCTGCTGCTCCCAGCCCCACTGCTCAGCAGGACATGCTTGGTGTCCTCCAGCTCTAAATCCTTTGACAGACACACAGATAGTGCCTCATTCTTCCTTCACATTTCACAGTGTGCTCACACTGCTGCCTAAAAAAAGCTTCCAGGACCTGGGATTCCTTTCATCATGAACTTTGCATTTAAACACCATCCCTGGGCAGATGAAAAATTACACACATCTGCAGCCATTTTAGCTGCAGAATATCAGTTATGATGTTAGAATGTTCAGTTATAATAGTTAATTTACATAGAATAATTGCAGTATAGGGTGAAATAAGACTAAATCAGCATGCACCTAAATGCACACAAAACATAACAGCCTCCTTTTTTATTATTGAGAAGATGACTGCTGAGAATGTAGGGAAGCATTAAAACAGGAGACAACAGCCCTGTGGAATCTGAGTTCCCTTTCTCCCTTGTTTTTAATATCTCAAAGTTTTTCTCTTCTATTGAAAGAAGTCACAATGGCTGTCTACTCACTGGTGTGTTACTCCTGCAGTCATTCTTGCGGATGGTCATCCTAACAGTCACCTTCTTACAGAATTTACCATCTTCCTTACCTGCAAAATGGGCATAGATTTAAAAATATCAGCTCAAATTTCTAACATCTCAGAGACAAGAACACTCCTGACCATTTAATGGGTTCAAGAGACACAAAGAAAATACCCAGTACATCACTGCACATACAAAGCTTTGGTGAAGTGACATTAGCTGCACATTGAATCACTTTTAAAATTATTTCATTCGGTGATGTATCTCTTTTTATCTTTCATAACAATTATAAAAGGTTTATTCTTCACTCAGAAGCTTTTTATGAGTAAGTCCACTGTTTTCAAAAACTTTTGTAAAATTGATCAAACTCTCCTGTAAGAAGACTTGTTAATTAATTTAACTTGTTCATGATACTAAGTGGTATCATTATCAAAAGGTAAATTTCTTAATAAATTAAAGTGCATTTTCTGCATTTTCTATTAAATAAATAGAACAAACTTTAATAGCAGCACTCACATTCCAGTGGTATAAGCAAAATTTAAAATAAATACATAACAGAAACAGAACCTGATGAAGAACAGGGCTTCAGGGGGCTTTACGTTTTGCTATGTTTTTATTAAATCAAAGAACACCCGTGAAAAAATGTAACTTTTATTTTCATTTTCATTAACATTATTTCCACAATTCTTCTCATAGAAGTATGTACAAAGCACATGGATCAAATAAAAGGGATCACAAGAAATCATGAAACTAAATGAGGAGTTAAATTTAACGAGGGAATGCTGAACATTGGAAGACAAACAAAGATATTCAATGTAAGAGAACAGGAAGAAGAGTATCTTCTGAGGATGATCCTCTCTGTGCTGATAAACCCCATCATGCTGCAGATCTGTAAGAGAATGAACAGCCCATTCCATTAGAAGAGTTTCCACTGTTTTCCATCATGGCGTGTAAAATCTGTTCCACCAGATTCTACATGCCATGAGGCAGCCCCCAATGACTCTCCCCTTACAGAGCTGCATTTTCTTTGAGCCAAGAAATCCAAAGATGTTGACAGAAGGGAAATGCTGTTAGCTCCAGAAAAGTAAGGGCAATAAAGGATTCAGTGCTTTGAGCAACACCCAATATTGAACTGCGACGCAATTTAATTACATCTTGATGCACAACGTCCAGTTCTCTGCTCTAATCACTCTCAAACTAGTAATACTGTTTCTTAGAGAAACAGATCTTAAATATTGTCTGTTTGGGGGTTTTTATTGAGATTTTTTTGTTTGGGGATTTTCTTGCCTTTTTTTTTTTTAATTATAAAAGCCTGGTACTCTTTCTAGAAACAAGCAGAGTTTTCTACAACCTGACAGAAAGGAGACCAGTAAATCTTCTTGGGAACAAATAAAAACCTACAGAGAAATGTCTGGCTACTGCTTGACTGTCACTGAATTATGTTTGCTTCGGGAAAAAGTAAATTGAGTAATGAAGAAAAAAAAAACCAAACCGCAACTTACCTTTATTTTGTGTTTTTCACAGTTCTTTTCATGGTTCTTTCTTCTTTTCCATTATACATGGTGTGTAGGGTGGAGAATTCAGTGCAGCTGTGACTATGACTGCATCCAGTGAAAGTGAAAGTACATTGTATCTCATACAAAATAAATATATAATGTATTTCCATGCATGTATTTTAATATTTAATGCTTTTTAAATGAGTTTTAAAACAAATATATGTTTACATGAAGAACCTTACAAAACATGGGAACATTTCATTAATGTCATAATATAGTGAGACTCTTTTGCACCATCAGTACGGTTGAAAATTCTTGCTTGGTTTTTGGGTTAACTCATAACACTGTGATCACTTAAAGTGACAGCAATATGAAAGAGAAATACAGATTTTGATTCAGTATTCCTGGAGTTATAAGTGTAGTTTAATGTAGGATGTATCACTCAGTGATGTACAAAATTACAGTCAACATAATTTCTCTTACAAAAATTTGGAGGGCTGTTTACATGAAATAAATGCCAAAACAAGCATGTTACAATTCAAAGAATTAACATGCTTTATGAAAAATAACAAAGAATCTCCAATTTTCATGGACTAAACACAGGCTTGCTGTTTTCAGTCTATTGTCCTAACTGTGGACAGGAAAACAATTACTTGCTTCTACTGTACATGGCGCTGGAAGCAAAACTGTATGACACATCATCTGCAAAAATGTGGCTGACATAACAAGCTTTAACAAGCAAAGCAATTAGTGTCTATGTTCTAGTGCACTGTAAACACGATGGAATTAGTTTACCCTTTTAAACACAGCCGTTTTACACATGCAGCAAGCTAAAGACTATGCAAGTGCTTACTACCAACAGTACATTGTTGGCTGACAACAATGCACCGCCCACACAGTGCAAAGTGAGAAACAAACCCAAAAATGGGAGCCACTCTGAACAACCTTGAGCAGATGTGCTACTCTGCAGCTTTGGCAATAATTGGGTAACGAGAGGTCTGGCACTCCTATCAAGGAGTACATTGTTGGAAATCAACAATGGTGCTGTTTGGGTTGGTCCTACTTATTTCAGGAAAAGGTACCTGTGTGACAGCCAACATAGGCTGTAGGAGTGACTGGGCTAACAGGGAATGGGAGGAGCACTGACACTGAAGAACCTGGTAAGAATATTACACAGGGAACAGAGCACGCGTTACAGAGGATTTCCGGTATTATGAAAACATTTTGGAGTTACTACACTTTGGAAAACAGAATTCAACTTTAAAATGTCCATATATTTTACAGGATCATAGAATGGCTGAGGCTGGAAGAGACCTCTGGAGGTCATCTGGTCCTGCTTCCCTGCTAAGGCAGGGTTCATGGTTCCAGCAGCTGAGTACCACATCTAGGCATTACTTGCATTGCTAATCTCATGTGCAAACCAGGAAGGATCTGTCTCCCTTGGTATAACCAAGCCAATCTGGTATCCTGAGTCAACATGTCCTTTGGGCTACAACAGAGAAACAGTGTAATTTCCTCTACGTTTTGATGGAGCTCCTGGATTTTAATTTTCAAGGCCAATTAAAACTGAAAATAGAAATCACAACTGTTTATAATGGCAAAGTACTTCAGAAGAAAACAAAATAATCCCTCTCATAAAATGTCTTCCACAATTCCAAGTGGCTGACAGCTCTCATGGCAGGTTTGCCCGGAGTCAGAATGAACTACATGATTCACAGAGGTTCTGTGTTGTGCACACACAGGTGTGAAATCAAAACTCTAGGAATGTGCTTGTAAATGCATCTCAGAAGTCACTGGGTTCTTCAAGGGTTTAATTTTACCTTGTGAGGCATGCCCCGGGTTCATTTACTTCTGTCTTTAACAATTAAGGAGTGTGGTTATAATCCTTCTCTAAGCATAGCAACAAGATCTTCTGCCCTGTTGAAAATAGCTAAATGCATGTTTCACTGTTTTACTAATTTGTTCAGAAGCAGGTTTATTTGGCTGCTAGGACATTGAGGGGCAATGTCTGATAATAAAAAACTGATCTCAGAGTGCCTATGGAGAATTTGCCACAGAACTAGGTAGGACAAGTGCTTGAAACACAGGTCCATCAGGGGGAAGAAACTTGGATAGTATCATGCCCTTATAGTGGGAGAAGAGAAAAAAAAATCCCAGCTAAATCTTGTACAGTTTCCATAAACTTTTTACCACAAAATGTAATACAAGCCAGTAACACCAAAGGTACCTCCCAGCTGGCAGCACATAACCCACTGCAGTAACTGTGCACATGGTACCATGTCCCACCCAGCAGGAAATACCTGTGCTTTTCTCCAGCTCTCTCCCACACTTTCAGGTCACTATTCCAGTCACTTATGTAAATTAAGTCAGATATTTTTGCATTTTTAAATATTATTATACTTCCCAGTGTAAAAATCACCTTTTCAGTTGCTTCTAATAGTTTCAAACTTCAGCCTAAGGCCTTATGAGATCAACCAAAATGTTTCAGCTATGTACCAATGTGTTAAAAAAATATATTTCTATTTTCTTGATTTCTATTAAGACATAGTATCTCTGAAACCTATTCTGTAAAGAATTTTTATTCTGTTTTGTTTTTTTTTTCCTCACAGAATCTTTATTAGCTCTCACAGATAATCAAGAAAGCGGGAATTTTTAAATCGTAGTATATTTTAAAAGATACTGCCTGAAGGTTTCTTAACTGTCTGTTAATTACTACATTGATTAGTTACAAAATTAACTTAAAAACCACAGAGATCAATCTTCATTTTTACAAAATATAAAGATATTAATGTAGATGAAGCACTGCTTTAAGGTGCCTTCTAAAATACAGTGCCTTTCATTTTACTAAATGCAGTACCTAAAATTTTGAGGAGTTTTACAGAAGAACTACAAAATATTTGAGGTAAGAATTTCAGTGACCTGACCAGCTACAATCACTATCAGTGGAGTAAATGTTTCCATCTTGCAGTGTTTTCTTTTGATTTAACTCCACTATATTCAGTGTTACATACACAAGTAAACCTGGGAAAAGCACAGCCTTTGAGATGTGAATCAAGCTTTCATATGGGAAATAATCCACTTTATTCACGAGGTAACAGATCAGAGAGGCTTGTGAGGCAGGAATTGTCAATAATCACTTACATGTTCTGCAGCATCCTTCTAAGAATGGCACAACATAGCCTCCAACCTGACCAAGAGATAAAATAAAGAAGAAAAACTCGATTTTTTTCAAGCATTCACTCCCATGTATCTGCACTATTAGAAATACTTTTCAGATAAAGAAGCTCTGCATCATTGTTCAGGCAAATGCAATACTCTGGTGAATGGATGAAGGTTTGGCTACAACAGTGAGTCAGGCCTGAGGAACCAACCCACTGCTATTTGTGAGGAAGAACTACAGCCACTCAGTTCTTGCAGGACTGTTCCCTGCTTGTGTAACACCATCCACCAAGGAGAATGTCCACATGGAAATGCAGAAATACAGAGAGCAGTAAGAGAATTCTCCTTGCTGCCATTTCCTGGCACTTAGTATAATCTCGCTTTGCAAATTCAAATAGAACTTTTGTTCTTGCTCCAAAACTAGTTCATAAAACTTAATGTGTCACTGTAGAAAAGATGCTCCTGATTTTCAGACAATCTTGCCTTTTTTTCAGTGTTTTTGATCATTATGCTGAATGACATTGCTATACATGGAAAATGTTAGAAAAGGGAGGTCTAGCCCAGAAAAGCACCCAAGCTCAGACAAATATGAAGACTAGTTTGATATTACAAAACCCACTTAAAAAAAAAAAAAGAATTTTAAGAATCAGAAGAGGTGTGTCCAGCTGTGTAACTCAGCAGCCTGGAGGCATAGGGCATAGTAGTCTGGTGTGTGCATATACTTTTTACCTTTAAATGTCTGGGAAAAAATACAGGCACTACAAAAATTAATGATTTTCTCCCTTTTTGAGGAAAAAAAGCATCTTCTGTCAGAGTTAAATCTTTTCATGCAAACATAAATCTACAGCTAGAATGCAAACAGTGTCTTATACACTGACCTTCACACATTCAGTTTCATTAAAGGGTGGGCATCCAACTGCAGAGGACACCAGAACTGGCCCTATTGCTGTGTTGGTGCATTCGTATCTGATGCAGCTTGAAATCCAAACAGCACCAGGCTGTCAAAAAATTTTAAAACAGAAATTTTACTCAGCAAAACCAGTATTTCAAGCATTAATTAAACAATTTAATTGAATGAGATCTTGCTTGAATCAACAGTAATACAGAAAAATATAATTTAGATTCATAATTCAAGTTCTGTTTAAGTACTGCATTTGAAAGTCCAATAAAAATAGATAATGTTAAGCAGGTTCTAAAATAGTCAAGTTGATGGTAATTCTCTCATATATATCAGAATCCTTTCATTTTTGTTGACAGTTTTATGGTTGACTCTCCAAGAAATTAATATTGTTTACATGCAAAACTATTCCTAGTATTTGGCCAAATAAAGCTCTTTTCTACATACTTTATATGGCAAGATATGTACAATACTTCATAATTATTTGCTTACTTCTAAATATTTTGAGGGAATTAAATTTGCAAACTCACCTTAAAACTGGTAACTGTGCCATTGCTGAAAGTGTGGAGACAAGACAAGTTCTTGCAGCTACCACAGCAAGTTGTTAAATCTTTTGGAGGCTGATAGACTTGGTTCTGCCAAAATCAAAGAGATTATTCCTCGTATGAGACCATCAGTTCAACATTTTACTACTGTAACAGGCAGATTTTTTTCAGGTATCTGATTTTAGGGATATTTTAAAAGTAACTTTCAAAACCACACAGCTTACATTTGCACACGCTGCACACTCATGAGGCTTTTATAAAATAACTGATCTTAATTGAAGTAAAAGGGGAGGAGTTCCAAATCTGAGAGAATTAACTGGTCTTTCTACCATTTTCAAATGTAACAGTTTACTTCAAGAACCACAGAAATTTTAACTTTTTATACATTAGACATTAATTAATTATAAAATTAGGAAAAAAGTCTGTGTAACATTCCCATAGTAACGTATCATATCTTGTAACAAGTACAATGTAACATTTGCTTATTTCATAAAGCTGTTTTCACTGCATTTAGAATTCTTCTAGTCATAATTACTATCTTTCTGATTCTTATTCAGCTAATGTCTGCCAAGAATTTGTAGCAGTTTGCACACAATGCAGCTGAAGCTCTGCAGGGATGCAAGGAGGCAGCATGCCATTAATCCAAGGAGGCATTCACTATGTACTTTAATTTGTGTAAGATTTATGCAGCAGAGAAAACAGTGGAGGGAGGGAGATTTTTCTAAACTTCCCTCAGAACTGTGGTAGCACATCATTAGAGGGAGACACCCTAATTACTCCTTCCAACTTGCTCTGTGACTGTCAGCTCAACAAAACCCACCAAAAGTAATTCAGGCCACCAGACACAATACACAGGTCTGAATTTCTGAATTCCTTACAGCTTTGCACTTGACAGCACAGTCAATGGAAGATGTGTTTATTCTGTAGTATTTAGTGGAGGGATCAATCACATTTGTACAATAGGAAATGTGGCAAATGCCATCTGCACTGTGCTCCACGATCCTCTGCCCAGGAAGGAGCACACCCCTCTCGTTACTCAGGCAAACTTTGTCCCTCACTGCAAGAAAACACAAACAGCATTCTCAGGACAATCAGCTTGGCAGCCAAACTCTACTGAAAACGTTTCAAACAGTGAAACAGGAATGGAAAGAGCTACTCTACCTGCTTTAGAACTATGGGCCACGTTTTCAAACAATAGTAATCTAATGTTTCATTGCAGTCACCAAATAATTTCAAATATAGCCATGCATGAAAACTAAATATATAATATTCTATTAGCTGCACCCAAGTGACAGTGCAGACTTCTTCAACTGTTTTATTTTGTAAAACTACTTCAGGATAAGGAATGTACCTAAGAAACGTCTATTTCTCCCCACTAATTACAGAGGACACTATTTGGGAATTAGGTAAATTAATCCTGTCCTCTTCAGTGCCATGTTCAAAGTGAATGCCTGATTTTTAATTCCTAATTTCCCTTAGCACTTGAAAGGTTATTTCTTTGAATTAAATTATTTTCTGACTTACCACATCTGTACTTCACACAGTTACAGAAATTTTCTGTACTGTTCTGAAACAGTTCATCTATCTGAAGTTTCTGCCCCTACAGGTATAAAAACAGAAAAAAAAATACACATGAAACAACAGCAGGTTTTCTTATTTATATGATCTTTTTCTTTTAAACAACTTTTCTTCAGAATTTGGGTAGCAGTATCTCTTGGAGGTTCTTCAGCAGCCAGAGTGCATGATGTATGTTAACATATTCACCATAACAAATAATATTAACTGTGACGCCTGAAAGCATTTAGTTCAACACTTTAAAGCCAAAATATCCTGACTTATCCTGTGTGCATGAAAGCAGTCCTACTCTATCAGTATATTGGGGCAGAATATGGTAATAAACAGCTCTGGTAATATTACAGCTATAGAGTCATTTTATTCTGGTATCAAGGTATTTAGACTTAGGTGGCTTCTTAAAACTGTGTATCTTACTCTAAAGTAATTTTTTAAAAAAAGAGATGATTATGTGCCATTTAATATTTCACTGATAAAACTATTATTCAGATACTCATAAATAGATTTATTAAGAAATTATTACAGGAATAGTGACAAGATAAATTTCATACCAGTTTGCACTGAGGTTTGGGGATTGTTTCACAGGCACATTCTGAAACAAAACACAACACCAGAAACAGTAGTTTAGCAATTTATACACCATTTGCTTACAACAGAACAAGAGAGAGAATAAAAATTCCAGGTATAAAAGTCAGCAAACCCAATACAATAACTCTTACAACACTTCCAAGATGATATATAACCCAGTTTGGACAGACAAATTCTACAGGATGCAAGAAAAGCAAAACAGGCAGATCAGGAAGTAAGGCAACATGAAATTTCTCTTCTGTATCATTTGCTCATGAGCAAGTCACAATGGTGGCTGAAATCAAGGGGCTCAAGCAGTTGTCACCTCTCATTGCCTGAGGCAGCTGCAATGAAAATCAGTGATTTTACCACATGTCCGGAAGGGGCAGCACTTCTCTGGACTCCACACTTCCACCAGAGACATGCCCAGCATGCATTTGAATTCAGGACAACGGTGTATTTCACAGACTAAAATCAAAGGAAAGAAAGAACAATAAACACAACATTGTTGTTTTTAGATGAGTGGAAATATCAATCAAGATACAGTAAATAACTTAGAATAAATACATTTGGATAACATCTTTGTTTACAAGACTAATAGTGAAAGTTCTACTGTTAGCTATCAGTTAATAACAGTACGGAGTGCAAAATACTCTAGACAAGTATTTAAATAATTTTAAATACCCAGAATTTGAGGTCTGAAACTACTCACTTGTCTCCATGATACAGATATCAGAAAATGCTTTACAGACATGAAGTTTTAAAAGTAAAGATTATTTGTTCAGGACTACAGGTGATAGCTTGCTTGTACAGCAAGTAGAGCTGTAGCTCCAATCCCCCACTTTGACAATGAACATCCACACCACAAAATTTCCCATGTTCTCTGTTATCTAAAATATTAAAATCAAGTCAAACTTACTGCACTGGTATGTAGGACAACACCAGTCAGTAGTGTTGCCATCCACAATGAGAATTTCTCCTTCTTGACATTCGGGAATTTGACCTGAACAAGCCCCACATGCTGGAGAGAACAATTATTTAAATCTAAAACATTGGAAGAAATTTTACTACGGCCAAGAAAATTTGCTGTAAGTTTGTCCCAGACTCATATAAAAGAGAGCAGAGGTGCTCTGCATTCACTGCTTATAGACCCTATTCAAAGGTAATTTTCAGTGCAGCTTGCCCCTTTTTCCTTTGTTCTCTGCTATAAAGAATTAATTCATTTTTTTGTGAGCAAACATGATTTTCCTTCCTTCTCCTGTTACGAAAAATTTTGCTAGGTGTTCATTTTATCAAAAAAGAGCCAAAAGGGGACTCTGCAGACAGTGAGAAGAGCCAAATGCTGCCCATTGCTAACGATGATAAAAGCAAACTGATTCCTGTAAGTAACAGAATTGTAATTCACATTTCCAATTAACACTCAAGTTTTTGCATGTGGAAGGTTATTCCCTTCCCAGATATCTGTTCAAAAATAAAATAAACTCAACAGCACCTCATTATCAGATTATTATCAAACAGAAAACAACTGCATGGTAAAACTGGAGCTCACATACTAATGGCAAAAGTGCAAATTTATTATTCAATTAAGTCATTAAAGGCTAAACCCCAGAAGAACTGAATAAATATGCATAATACTCTAAATGGGATATCTCTCATCAATTAAGATGGGCCATAGCTGAGACAGCAGGATACAGGGAGTAAGAGCCTATATAACTTCAGTCTTCTTTCAGATAAAATATTTATGCATCTAGTTCACACTCTGGATATGGACAATCTTAAAAGCCCTGAATTTCCTCATTCATGGACTACACCCCCTCTCCTTACTCAGCCAAGAAATACTACTCAGTTCCACAAAGCTGTTATGTGACTCTTGATGGTTGCAGCCACTTCTTACATTTTAGAAAATTAATACCAATTTTTTTAACCACTTTCAAGCCTTACTATGTTGGGAGACCTAAAGGAAATACAAGGAGCCTTAATTAGCAAGATAATAATAGACATAATTGCATATGCAAAGCCACACCCATAATCTCAACTAGTCAGGCTACTGTACCACATATATAGGAAATGCAGCAGGTATTCTCCACCCGAGCAGCAATTAGTGTTTGATCATCTCGACAGCTTGGCATCTGCTCCAATGGCTCACATTTTTCTGGATCACATTCTGAAAAAAGGGCAACAAATATATTTCTTCAGATGAAGCTCAGCATTCCTCCTGGGTTATGCTATATCCCAAGGAAAAGCAGAGTGGAGTAGAAAAGTACTACAGGCTGCTTTAGGAAAACTTTAACCTTGTATCTCAAGATCTTGTCTGATCATTTAACACAAGATTGCATCACATCTGCTCAAACTGAGTCACAGACCAACCCCGAGCTATAGACAAAAGTGAATTTTGTAAATGACCATACTAACAATGGTCATGGGTATCTACACTACCCTTATCCTTCTGAGTTGATCTATTTAGTGCAATGGATGTCTTTTACAGAGTGAAAGAAAGAAAGATACCTACCACAAACATAGCTGGGACAACAGGATTCTTCACTGTAGTAGGTGACCAACTTCTCCAAGCTGCTGCACTCGGGGATTAGGAGTTCACAGAGACTCTGATTACAAACTGTCACATAAAGGGGGAAAAAAAGAGAACAACCATCTTCTAAACTATGCATTTATAAGTTGAGCAGAGCAGTGGCAAGCAGTATTTGCAGTTAGATACCCCAAAACTCCAAATTATAGGTATATGAAAAATACAGTGGAGCAGCAAAAAACTCCCATGAGACAGGATTCAGAAGTGCTCATCATTTGCAGCACTCTCCATGGAGCCAACATTAAATTAGAGCTGAGTCCCTGTCAGAATTAAAAAACCAAACCTCCTCTGGAAAACTCACTGCAACACTATACCAGGTGGTCAAAACATGAAAATTTCTTGCAGTTTCTTTTTGAAACTTTCTAAGCTAAGCAAGAATTAAGTGGGGGGAAAAAAGCACTTTTCTATCATTTTTTACTGCTCACTTTATAAATTAGATAAACAATCATCTGATTTCTTTTTCCTCAGAATTATCCAGATAATTTGTTTGTATTTGGATATTAAAAATAAAACTGTAATTTCTAAATTTGGGGGGAAACACAATTCATATTCAAATAAACACACCACTATTTCAGTCCTCCTATCCTCTACCTCTACCCCAAAACCTATTGGGTATTGAGCCCAACAGCTTCTACAGTTTTCTACATAATCTTTAAATTCAAACCAAACTAATTTCCATTTTCTTCTGAAGTAGCATGTGTAATAGGAAAGCAAACCTCACAGAAAGGACATCTGCATATTCCAGTGGGCAGTACTCACAACCCTGAAGGAATACTCACTACAGATCTTCTGAGGACAGCATGTCTGATCATCAGGAACAAGCAAGGCCACTTCTGCAAATCGCTGGCACTCCGAGCTGTGGATCTCTGTACAGCTGTACTCCACTGGAATTATGGTCTCACTGTCAACACATTTTTGCATACAGCATCTGCTCAAAGAAGTTCTCCAGATCTCACCCACAGCACGAGGTGTTCCTGAGCTGTCTGTACAAGCTAGATCAGGACAACAGAAAACAGAGGCAACCCCTTTTAAATTCCAATTTTGATCACCATTTCGTCCATAATGAATGTGGATCTATGAAGCATAAAAATCCCAGAGTTTTAAAGGCTTGATTATGTCCATCACCCCACAAAAAATGAATGAGGAGACAGTCTGTGACTGAGCTTATACTCAGGAAAGCAAGACACTCAACACCTTCCAGAAGATCCTGATTTCCAATTTGTTTCATATCTCCACTGCAAGGCCAGTCACTTAAATTCCCAATCCAATCCTTCATTTTTAAAGTAATGATCTGAAAAGAAGCTACTTTCGTATTTTGCAAATGTGAAAACTATTAATTTACAGTGCTTTAGTAGTCTGATTTATCATAAACTGAATCTTTAAGGTTCATGTTGTTAGGAGGAAGAATTGGTCCATTATTTGGTGTGGTGAGGCAGAACTGCAATGAAAATAAACAGGAATGCTGGCAGGACACACACATGCATTATTCAAAATGTGTAATTAACTGCTGCTGCATGTCATTTGAATGGGTATCAATTGGTTGGGCCCTTGGCAAAGGGCTTGGGTGAAAAGGAGGTCAAGACTAACACACTTACAGTAATTGAATACATAAACTTAAGCAAAGACTTTGAAGAGCATCCTCCAGCTGAGAGAAAGTGAGCAAAATTGTGCATCACAAGGACATCCCCTGCTTGCTCACCTGCAGAGTTAATGTTAATTGAATATCTAGAATCCTCAAATGAATGACATACTCAGAACTCACACAACACCAAACCAGAACTCAGCTTAAGAATAATGAAGTGTCCGACCACCAATTTGCATAATAAAGAAGAAAATCACATCCAAATATACCACATTTTTCTTCAGGAATACAGACAGCAGTATGAGTCTGGTGAAGGATGGTCCCTCCAGCACAGACGCAGCCTTCTGTCAGCACTGAGCAGGAGTCTGAGTCCAGAGGAGCAGCCTCCTTATTCTGACAGCTCTCTGGAACCTCACAGGCAGCTATGCAAGGCTGGTAGGAGAAGTTTTCAGAGCAGGGGAAGGCTAGGAAGGGAAGGAAATACATAAATCAGACATTGTTCAAGTTGTAATCCCATAAGGCAACTCCTAAGAGAACACATTATTGTCTTCTTGCCAACTTCCTGTGCTCGCCAACTGAGTTGGATCTACCAACCTGAAACACCAACACAGACCAGTACCTACGTAACAAATTAAAACATGAGCAATCTGCAAGCACTTCTACTTCTCTTCTTCTTGTAATAACATTTTCATCAAGCTTCAGCTTGTATTTTGGCAGCAGAGATATCAAACCATGCAACAGTGTTGACACAAAATAATTAAAACTTCAAAAATATTTTCAAATACTACACACATCAGTCACAGAGTGTTCTGAATAACTTGCAGTGGCCAATGAAAATGCATCACTGCGGTATAAAAATAAGTGCGATGTGTCCCCTTACGATGGATAGAATACATATTTACAGCTATATTTTGTAAGAGCTCTTTTTAACAGTTATTTGCTAATAAAATCCATACAAACTGAAAACTAAAAAAAAAACTGGCTCAAAACCACATACCTTCTTATGTTGTCACTGAAGGAGGCTTTTCCTAGATGATCATGGACAGCATAAAGAGATGCTGTGATCCAACTACAGATCCCATCTGGCCTTACATTTAAGTGTTGCTAGGGGAGAATTCTGCTGCCAGGTCGACCTCGTATCTCAGGTTTAATCTCAAAGGTGTTTCAGTTCTCTAATCCTACCTCTAAAGGCACAGCTTTCTGCATCAGCAGCAAAGTACATGAAGACTCAAGAAGCATTGCTGTCTTCGACTTATAACAACTCTTAAATTAGGCAAATTTTGTCTAAAAATAGAGGTGGGCATACATACAGAATACTTACGGCAGTAATCAGAGCTCCTCCACTCTACACAAATACTGAATTTGTTGCACATTGCCACATAGGCAGCTAGTGAAACACAAGGGTTTTGGATGTACTCAGTGTCTCGAGCCCATATATCACAGAATTGCTCAGGTGGAACCTAACAAAAGAAAAAAAAAGAGAGATGGCACATTCATAGAGACTGTGCTAGGTAGGAAAGACTGAACTTTAAAAATATCCACTACAAAGAAGGCAAGAGTTCTTGGTTCATGCTAAGCCTTCAGTGGTGTACAAAGATAATCTCCTAGTACTTAAAAGGAAGACTTCCTGAACACAGACATGATTGTATTCCTGAGTATAAACATTGACATGATTTACTCCTTAGTTTCATCCCTTTAAGTGCCAAGGTAAGAGGCAATACAGTTTTTCTAGTAGAAGGCAATTACTTTGCTCCTTCTTACCTCTACGTTTTTACCTATTTTTGGTCTCCTATTCAACAAAATCAGCTATTTACAAAAGGTCAAATGGTAAATGTACTCAAATTATCACAAATAATTTATTTGCACACCAGGAGTTTGTTATTTGCCTTAGGCTTGCTTTCTGTTCTGCCCTCTCACATCTCTCCAAGCTGGAACTCTGTCTCTAGAGCCTTTGAGAATGCAGGTTCTCAGATTACCTATTGCAATTTTGGACTTGTTAAATTACTGAAGGCTTAAGGATTAATTAAATCCTAAAACTATTTTCTTTTATGTTTTTCTACATCTTATTGATACAGTTGAATTATCTGTGACTGGTATATGAATTATGTGGTATGTCAAAGATAACAGAGGTGAAATTCTGAAAGTTGTTTATTGCAACTCTCCTACCAATATGCCATACTCTTGAATTACTTTCACCTTGCAACTGTAAGCACACACAAAAATACACATCTCATTCAATAGATACAGTTACACGTAGCCTCACATTAGTGAAATTACCAAGTATACAAAATTATATCTGAACTGCAGCTCTCTCAAAATGTAAGCTTTGAAATAGTTAACATACATAAGGGTGACAGCTGCTGAAGGTCTGGTTCAACACCATTCTTAAGCACTCTGAGCAGTCCATGACTGAGCAATTAGTTTCCTGATGCCTGTCTTCTCCAACATACTTTAACGTGTCTGGCACTTGCCAGCTGTCTATAAAAGTTGAGGGTGAACTGCTTTGGCTTAAAACTGTCCTGTTGGGAAACATCAAGTCATTTTCCAAGCTTCTATCACAAAACCCTAGGAATTACCAGAAGGAAAAAAAAAAGACAGGTTAACACATGTGAAATATGTTTGAAGTGGCATATTCAAGAAAGTAAACACCTTTTCAAAATGTTATACAATGTGACAGTATCACAACCTACAACAGATGTAAAAAGTCTTTGTTAGGATCAAAATGCACAAAATTCAGAAAAATGAAGGAAAGCAGAAGTAAAGATGCATCTCTGAATGGAAATCTACTGCATCAAGGAGCTGCTCAGACAGCCCAGCTAAGAAACTGGAAATCTGCTCCTCAGCTGCACAAACACTAAACAAAAATGCATTTTAAAAAAGGTTGCAAAGCACCTCCATGTATAGCAACAAATTACTCTAAATGTTACCAGAAAAGGGAACAACCATAAAATGTCAGGATGCTTATCTGATACCAGAAGGCAGCATCACATTTTTCTTTCTGTTTTAACTGAAATAGAAAGCAATTTTGAAACACTGTGGAGCAAAAGGAGCAATATAACATGGACAGAGACTGTGGTCAGCAAAGCACATTCAAGTATTGCAGTAGTCTCCTCAGAATATCCTTTAAAAACCAGCAGGTACAAAAAAGCCGAATGATGGATCAGTCCCCCTTCTTCCTTCCTAATCAGTTTCTGAGACTTTTGTATCAGGCTTCTAGAATATTTTCTCTGTCCTCTCCACAAGCACAATCCTACTTCTTTGACTGTTCAAGAAAGTGTTTGTGAATTCCAACCCTTTCTGAAGTTGTCTATTTTACTGTTTTTAGCAATTGCTGATGACAGTCAGTGATACAGCAACAGGCAGAGAGTAAAACAGCTTTCCAAACTGTTTCTGATTGAACCTTCTGAGTTTGTATTTGCAACACAAATAGGAAGCATGTGATGGTTCTGAAAGACTTCAAAGGATTGTTGTCATGTCAGGGACTTCTTTTCTCACTTCTCTTCCACATTGACAAGGGGATTTAAAACAGCAAAACTAAAACTTCACATTTTTCTTGGCAGGATCCGGTTGCAACTAGAGCAGACATGCTTTAAATCTTTTTCACCAGTTTTGCTCTAGAGATGCCCATGTTCCCCTCCCACATCCCTCATCTCCTATCCTAGCTCTTCAACAGCTGCCACACTTGCCCAATCCTTGCACTGTAAAAGACATCTTTGTTTCTGAATCCTTCCAAAGGATGCTTGTGCTACAAATCGGTAATGGTCTTTTCAGTTTTAGCATTTCCATGAAGCTGAGAAATCAAGACCTACCAATACTGCAGTGCAGCTCAAAGATATCTGAGAAAGTATGCTGCTTGTATTTGCTGCACTAACACAGAAAGCACAGAAAGGAGTTTAGGCTGGACTAATTCACCCTGAAAAGATGCAGTACAAGGAGCTCATTTGAGGCAGGCTCTGTAAGTGGCATCAGGCAGCACTGTGCAGGCAGGCTGATGCAGAGAACCTCCCAGTCAGAGCTGAACACCAGAAATACACAGCACATTCCCTGAAGAAGTTCTACTTGCAACACCATCCACAGAAGTGTGTTGTCATCTAGTCAAAATGCCTTGTAAACCAGGAATGTCATGTTCACAACTCTCCCTACCACAGTAAACAATCAGGTAAAGGCAAAAGAGATTCTCTGGATAACTTGGATCAGGCTTATTATAAATATCCACTGTCGTTATTGTCTTTTTTCTGTTTTATCTAATTACAATACCAATTCGCCAAACAGAGTGAGAACAGTACTGAAAACAGAAATTGGGGCAAATAAGAGATAACAATCAAATTTCAAAATGGCATAAATTCAAACTCTCTTTGTGAGAAGCACATTTCTGTCAGCAGGACTGGAAACTGGACTGAGCTATTCCTGGTATTTGATACTGAGCTACAGGCATTTGCCCTTTCTGAAACTGGAAAGATATCCACTGTAATTATACGATCTCCTTAATCCTGATTTCCAGCTTCCATTTACAGCATAAATTTACAGATAAATTTACAGATGCAGCTACCAAGTGGGGATTTACATCAGCAAATACATACTTGCAAAAGTTGTAACACCACCAGATTACTCAAGGCTGTACTTCTTAGAAAAAAATAAAGCAGGGGAAACTACTGAACAGACCTAACACAGTGCAACATTATTAAAAATTTCCCTCTGAAGTATTTTCTCCACCAGTTAAACTAAGAGTACTTCTCTGAAGTTGACAATTCCTGGGAATTCTGACCCTTAGAAACTGAAAATAGCACATAACACTTCCTATCAGATGGCTATCAAACACTAAATCTGTAAATGACTATATTTGAAATCATGGACTAACACCTGTTTTACTTATTTGGGTTTGCTAACTGCAATCATGCCTGTGGTTATAACAGCTTACAGACAGAAGCAATACTGTGGGTAAAGAGTGATGGGAGGAGTAAATACAAATATAATTTCAACAATAAACAAAATTAGTAATAGATTAATTTTAATAGTATCTTAAAATTTGCAGTGATCTGCAATGAATTTTTGGGACAGACCCTGCAATAAATAGCTTATATAATCAGGAAAATGTGTTTCCCTAGCAAAGCACGTGAAAGCCTTTATTTCTTGCACTATTCTATACTTACCACATAGTCCCAAAGCTCTTGGTTCTCTGGTACTATTCAGCTCAATAATCATCACACCTGTGTGGTGAAACCACTGAATTCTGATTTTTGTTGGGGTCTCAACTGCATACTTGAAGCCTGAATCTTCAACTTTGTATCCATATTTTCTAACAGTAGGCCAAGCAGATCTTGAATTTACTGTTATCTAAATGACACACAGAAGAGAGGTTAATTGTCCAGAAGCAGATCTAAGGCCAGATTTTTGACAGTTTAGGAATCCAATTCCTGAGTAATTTCAGAAGCAGTCAGGCTTTCCTCCATACAGATAATAAAGGCACCACAGGTACTAACAATTTATGTGCCTTGCTCTGCATCTTACCTCGTTAACTGCCCTTGGATCACAGTTTGGCTCTTTGAATTTACCAGGAGAAAGTTACTTAATTACAAAATTGGAACAATCAATCATATAACCTACTCTATTCCTCTGTATCCACATGAAGGCACAGGTGACTGCAGAAATAAGGTGTTACCTAAAGGAAAATAAAACTCCTCAAAATACTTACTTTTCTGCTTAAACGATTGATAATAATTTGATTTGATACATAAGTTAGGTTTAACATTGCCAGGCATAAAGAAGTTGAATTTGAATTATTCTGTGGAGAAAACAAAAAAATTCATCACCCATAGCCATGATGTGCAAAATCTAAATACATTGGTTGCTTACTGGTTTTAGGTACTAGGACATTAAGGATTTTGCAAGATTATACAATTAAGAGAGGAAAACCATTGGTGACTGCAGTTTCAAGTCAAGACTACAGAGTTTCTCTGGATAAACAAACAAAATACTATGACCTCATTGTTCACAGCAACTGTGCTGTATCATTAAATCTTGTAATTAAAACAGAAATACAGGTTTTCAGGGGAAAAAAATATGGTGGACTAGCTGTTTGGACAAAAAAATACAAACTACATATCTGAAGGTCAGCAAGAATGAGACTGGGAATGACGAATCTGTATGATATGTACAGCACAGAAGTAATGGATCAGGAATAAATGCATACTTCCTGAGGGTGAATAAAATAGAAAATATTGAGTACAAGAGGAAAACTAATCTGAAAGTGACAAACACATCATCTTCATATCAGTCATATTGATCTTCTGAAATTAACTTCCCTAAGGTGAAACTTGGAACCAAACTTTGCAATGTACATTTTACAGACATCAAATTACCTAGTCTTCACAGGAGAGACTGGAGTTAAGAGGAGTTTTGAAAAAGCTCACAAGAAATGAACTTTTCATGCCAAAAGCCAACCCACACTACCCCATCAGACAGGATCCTCACTAGGCTTTCTTTCTTACTCCTGTGTCAGAAACTTGGAATGCACAGGGTGGTCCCGTTCAGTCTGGCATTCCTACAGTCTTTTATGGCTCTGTAGATGGGTGTTTCCAGTCCAAGTTTGTCCATATGAACACAGATAAAATCCTGCACTGGAAGAGACTGGTGGTATACTGGTAGAACTGTGGTGGTATTTGCAGTAAGACAGCACTCACAGAATTGACTAATGATGTAAATCCACTTAATCTCTAATCATCTTGTCCATATTACACATACCACAGGATAACATGGACCCACCTCTCATCTTTCAGCTGTTTCACAAGGAACTATGCATTTACAGTCAGGTGTTAGAGTGTTATACAATTCAAAAGTATTGTGAAATGCAAGCACAATTCATAGATATTGCACAGAAGTGAATAATAACCACAATATAAAGTATTATTATGCTCTTGCCTCTCAGATACATCTTACTAGCAGTACCAAACACCTTTTGTTAGCTGATAAATGTTAGTTACCATTCTACAGTCAAGGACATGGATGGTTATAGTTTCATCTGGAGTTTGACTAACAACGTAGGATGCTTCTTTGAATAAAGCCAAATGATTTCCATCATAGGTTACAATGCTCAGATCAGAGAAAATGGTGCAACGACCTAAGGAAAAAAAGAAGTGAATGTATTTTCTGACTTACTTTAGAATTCTGGTAAATCTTACAAAATACGATGATAAACCAATAAATTTCATAAATGAACTAGCTTACTAAGAGGTTAATATATGCAGCACATATTTGACACTGGTGCATCTTTGTAAATGGACAGCAGAATCAAATCCTGCATATTTTCATAGGGACAACCTGCAGACCTCTGCAGTCAGCTATTTCCTTACAGTTCTTGCCAACAAAGGCTTGCAATTTTTAGAAACCCCAAACTAAGAAAAAAATCATGAGTGACAGCTGATTGTGCCAGATCCATAGTTCCTCTCTAGTCTTATTCTTAAGGTGAAAAGTTTTGGTTTTCCTCAGTCGCATTGCTAAAGCTTTTGTGTTTCAGTGGGCTTGGAGTTCTACTCCATGTTATTTCAAACTCTAAAGCCTAAGCAGAAGTTCCAATTGCTTATCTCTGTAAACTTTATTTGCTATGATGAAATTGAATTTTCTTTAAGGCTTGGATCCTTTCTGCCCAATTCTAGGTAATTTATGGGAGTGACTACAGCACAGAGTCCCCAGATTGCTAACAGAAGTCGTCAACAGTCTAGGGAATCTTTCCATACTGAAGTAGTTAAAAAATGAACAAAAATATCTGTATTGCTTAGGTGTCCCCTGATTAGAGAGATGACAAGAAGCATCTAAGTCAGACCTAAACATATCTACTGCAGATACTTAATACTGAGTACACTAAAGGAGCATTTTTATTTTATTTCCCTGGATGTAAAGCTGCAATTATCAATTTCCTTTGACAATGAGTAACCCAAAAAATGTGCATCTTCTACTTCTATGCTATGGTATAGAAGTTCTTACCCTTCTTACACATGCATTAAATCTGAATGCACTTCAAAAGTACTGCAGAATTAAAACTTACATGCACATTCCCACTTTGGACAGCATTTGTCACCATTTGTTTGAGTAGCGAATCCTAAAACTCCACAGCTGGGTTGAGTAGCATTGTATGGGCAGTTCTGTGACTTATTAATCTGGATCAGTTGTCCATCCAAGCAAATGTGCTTTATACACTCACTCTCTGTGATTGGCTAAGGCGGATTCAATAAAAGACAGAGGTTACCTTTCATACCAAGTTAGTATTACAATATTGTATAGTTTTTGTTGAAAAGGGGATTCACTTTCTTCAGGCACAAAATACTTGTTGATCCCCATGATGCTGATGGAAGCTACAAGCAAAGAGCACCTTTGAAAACCTGACCAATCTGAGGAAAGATTAACATGGTTGTCCTACAATAAAGATGAGAACAGCACTACTGAATTTTTAAATTTACAATGAAAAAAGTTGAGAAGGGAAAATATGGACGGAAACAAGCCGGAATGGTAACAGGGGTGTCTGGGAAGATGTGCTTTAAAGAGGGCAATGTGACAAAACATTGACACTGGACAATAGGGAACACCATATTTTGCCAAAAAACCCATTCTTGTAACAGTGACACTCAGAAAACTGAGGCCTGAAACCCAGTGTAGCATAACATTTTAAAAAAAATATTATGCATAATGAAGTTATCCAAGGTTCCAAACGAAATGGATAACATAATCAGGCTCCCTTGTTTGATACAGATACTTTAAATCCTAAAAATCAAGGCATGGCTCACAATTTTATTTTTTAATCAGTGTGTAGAAGTAACTAAGGCATGTTCCAAAGCAGGCAGGTAATTATTTGTATCTACTCACTGTACAAGTTTGAAGAGTTGCTGTTTCTCGAGGCAACATAAAAGGTGATGCTGCAGCTCCTGCCATGGCTTCAGCTATTGCCAGTCCATCAGAAAATGTAGTCAAGCCATGAAGTGGTTTGGTAGATGAAGTAAACGAGGAAACTGATGGAACTGCTGTGCCATTTGGATGATCAGGTATCATTAGCAGTGAACTCACAGAAGGTGTTTGTACCTCAGATGTTATTTCAAATTTTGAAGTTTGAGTAGTACTGACTGATGATGGAGCTGTAGAAGAAAACACTTTTGATTCAGCAGGTGAATGTGCAGTGGACAGAATTGAAGCTGTGTTTGTGAAATGTGGAGAGTAAAACGTCTGAGGTGTAATGGTAACACCCTGAGTAAGAACAGACTGGAATCCTGTTGTTAATTCTGACTCTTCAGACTTCACTGTGTCGAGGGGCGTGGCTCCTTTTGCTTCTGAAGGAACAGAAAGAGAGCTGGAGATGGGCTCTGTGGCTGCTGATGCTTTGTCTGAAGCTGCTGATGCAGTACTGAGGTTCTGCCCAGCACTGCTTGGAGAGGCTGAAGCTGCAACTGATGAATGGGTCTCAGTCAAGAAGGCTGTCTCTGGTAGGATCATGGAACTGGAGGTGGTGGCTGCAGGTGTGACCTGCTTAGGCAACACCACAGTTTCCTCTGTACCACTTCCCCTTGATGTGGATCCCAACACAACAGGAACTTCTGTTGTCTCTGGTAGCAAAACCATTGAAGAGGTTGACTTGGAATCTGGTGAAGGTGATGCTCCAAGTGTTTGTCTTGAATCAAGGGATTTAGTAGATGAGGCCTGATGTGTGAATTTTAGATCTGTAGCCGCTTTTTGCGTGGGAAATGAAGGAAACGGTTCTTTTTTGATTGTTGTCGAGGAAGTGGCAAGCACTTCTGGTGAGAAAGGGGGAAATTTGGTGCTGAAAATCAAGTCAGCTGTTGTTCTAGCTGGGACTGTAGGCTGCAAGACAGAAGTTCTTGATACAAGCGGCTGTGTGACTGAATCAGTTAAATGCAAATATTTTTGAGTCGGTAAAATAACTTTAGTAGGACCTACTAAGGTAGGTAACATACTTGAATGAGTGCCTTCAGGTAGTGAGGTCTTTAAGGAAGTTAGCTCTACTGTAGCTTCAGTTGCGTTAAAGACAGGCTGTGGCTGACCAGAGGATTCTGTTAGAGACTCTGCAGGATACTGGTGAACTTGGCTCGTCAGTGAAGGCTCAGAGGTGTGATGACCAAGGTCTGTAGTCCTCTGATTAGGATAAGGTGGTGTAACGGTGGTCCTTGTGGTCTGTACTGGAAGTTTAGCTCCTGAAGATGTCTGCAAGGAGAAGGGGCCTGCTGAAGATGGAGGCAGGGATGGCTGAGCTGCAGCTGCTGGAAGTTTCACTGCTTTTGTTATACTCTGGACTGCAGGTTTTAACGCTGTAGAAACCATTTTAGTTTCCACTGAGTATTTTGGTGTGGTTGTTACTTCTGGTAGCAGTTGTGTTAAAGGTGAAGAAACTAATTTATCTCCTAGATACTGAGAGGTGGAGAAAGTGTAAGAAGACTTTGTTACTGGAAGTGCAACAGAAGGGGACAGAGAGGATTCTTCTTTGCCTGTCATTATTTTTATGGTTGTTATGAGCTGACTGCTGAATTCAGAGGCTGGGGAGAATGTGGCATCAGTGATATTCACTACTGATTTTTCATCTGGTACTGTTGTTATTGAACTTGATTGCTCTAATACAGAAGATAAAATAGAGAAAGTTGGGACTGGAGAGGTCTTTTCAGTTATTAACATAGATTTTTGTATAGTTGTTCCAGGATATAAAGAGGTTATTTCATGGGATGTACGCATGGGACTGAGAGTTGTCAGCGATGCTTCTTTTCCATCTAAAGGCAGTGAAGGAAGAGAAATGTTTAAAGAAATTGGAGAACCTGATGGAGAAAAAGACAAAGCAGGTGGCTTTCCAGTAGAGGTGGCAGTAATACTTCCTACTTGTGATTTATCAGGCTGTGTTGTCAACAATGTGGTTTCAGTCCTGCTAAGGAGAGCAAGTGGAGATCCAGTGATGGATGTTCTTTGAGGGGATTCTCTTTCTGTAGCTACAAAAGGAGCTGTGGTGGTTTTTTTGGTTTTCATTGCTGATGTTGTAACACTGCCTGAATATGCTGGACTGGTTGTCTTCATTGTACTTGAAACCAGAGCTGACTTGTATTCAATAGATATTTTTCCAGAAAACAAAGTTGACTCTGTTGCTATTTCGAGAGGGGATGCTACTTTGGATGTTACCTCAACAGACAAAGGTGTCACACTGCTAGTCTCAGCCATTACAGGATATTTAGTGTATAACATAGTCAGGAACTCAGTTGTGTTTAGAACAGTGTGTAAGGGATATCCTGTAGTTGAAACAGTTTTAAATGTTTTTTTTAATTCACCTGAAGCTGAAGAAGCAGGAGTAGGAGCAGACATTGCAGGTCTCTTTGTGGAAAGAATGAAGGATTTTTCAGTACTAGAACTAGGATGTGAATAGGAAGGGAAATAGGAACTTGACGTATGCTCCACATGAGATGTTATTTTTGGGATTTCCTTTTTATGAGTCGTAGATGATAACAAAGTTGTTGCTGATGATCTCTCTTGGGCTTGTAGAGTTGTCGTATTTGGACCTAGAGTTGTAGTGAAAAGAACCTCTGGAGTACCAGTCAGGTGTTGAACCATTCCAAGAGGAAGTTCTGTAGTTGTCTTTCCTACTGAAACAGGTGGTGTGGATGTTGGCAAAAATGTAGTCTTCACACTCTGCTTGGTTAAAACAGCTGCTGCTGCTGTTGTTGCTGAAGACACTGGCTTTAACAAAGATGAACTAGTGAGTATAGGAGAAAATGATGTCACTGTAACATTAGCTACTGTGGTAAAAGACTGTTCTATGCTTATTTTTGTCCCTTCTGAAGTTCCTGTTAAGTTTACTGGTAGTGCATATGAAGGCACTTTCACAGGTGATGTAGAAAGCTGTGGCACATATGCAGTAGTTTTTTCTGTTATTGATTCAAGTGAACTGGGTGTAAATGTTGTAAGTTCTTCTGGTTTTACTTGTGCTTCTTTCATGGGAAGCTTTCTTGTGGCCATTTCTGATAACTCCATTATTTTAGTTTTGACTGGCATTTCTGTTGTTCTAAGTATAAGTGGTGCCCCAGTAAAAACAGAAGTAGCAATTGGTTTGCTCTCTGATTCTGTTCTTGTGGTCACTGCATGTATAGCAGCTGCTGTCTGAGGTTCTGTAGCCCTCAGCAGTTTAGTGGAGCCACTACTGATCAGCTGTATCCTTGTGGAAGTTTCTGAACTGACAGCAGATGGAAACAAAGGAGAAATGTCAACAGAAGCAGACAAGCTTACATGAGATTTTGTGGTCTCAGTCACTGCTGTAGTGCTTCTCCCAGATGTAATTTCTGTTGACTGTGAAGAAATATTTGGTGATAAAGTTATGGCTGGAAGCGTTCTATTGGATGTAACAGCCAAAAATTCCAGTTTCCCTGTAGTTGCAGTGAGTTGCAATTTTGTAGCAAGTGTTGTTTCCATGTCCTCTGCTTCAGGTACAGGAGATGAAGCTATCTCTTCACTGATCACTACCAAACTTGCACTTGGTGTTAAATGTGGAACTGCTGGGGTTTGAATGCTGAGAAGCAAAGGTGGGCTGTCATCTGCAGGTTCAATGCCTGAAATCAGACACAAGAAAACAGTCTGAAATTCATGAATAATTATAGTGATGGAGCCAGCAGAGTTCTAGGTTAACTCGTATAACTGAACTTTTCAAAAGCCTTTAAACTTATAAAACTCATGGACAAATTTAAAAAGAAATTCAATAAATCATTTGATTGACTAATGTTACTACTAATCTAATGTTACTGAAATGTTTTAATAAGAACATCTTCTTAGTTTAAAATTTGTCTCATCTTTTTGAGGAATTACATTATTTTAACTAAAATGTACGTTTAGTGAACTCAAGGTTCACATAACTAAGGTCATGGTTAAAAAATGTAGGCACTGATAATTGAAATTACGACTAAAGAACTAATTAATTATTAAGCTAAGTCTAATATATGATACAAATAAGTTTTCAAACATACAGTCTTCAAAATACACGCATCTTTGAGTAATTTCATCCAGCAACATGTTGAGAGGACAGGCAGGGATGCATCCTTCCACTCTAAAAGAAAAACAATTTGTATTAACTAGTTGAATAGTATCTTCTGGATCAAGCATTCCGTTTCAGGAAAAGAATCTATATATAAAGTGTGTTTAAGCAGACAGTCTGGTTCATCTCAGTGTACTCCTTCAAAATGTCATTGCCATGACTTCCACTCCCACTCAGATGTAAGGGAAAGCATGAACTCTGTGACACTCAGCTTTTGAAATGAACAGTCACACGTTCAAGAGTGAATACTACTACTATAAGAAATACCCAATATTTTTACATGTCAAAATCTGAGTGTCAGTTTTACCAGATTTAGCACAAATTCCACTTCACAGGAAAAAGCAAGGCCAGATATAGCTGTTGCAATGACATAATGGAAAATCAAGGGCACAACTGTTTGAAACAAAGTTTTGACAACCTCTCTTCATTAATACTCTGTAATACTCCCAAAATGAAAGTTACAAATATAGCAGTCATTCCAGAACCTGGCAGTACACTAAAGGCTGAAATGTCAGGTTTATGTGGCTACAGCAGCAGGTTTTATTCCACTTCTTTTCTCTTTCACTTACCTTCTCACCCAAGAACACAGTCCTGATATATTAAGTGTACATTGGGGCCCTCGTATTCCTATTATCCTGCTTAAGTGCCTTGCCTAAATTACACATTTTTCCATAAAAATTCAGACACCTACTTTGGTACTGTCTGACAGTTTTTTCCCAAAGGGTCCCTGCATGTCTTGAAACAAGGGCTTGTGCAGGCATCATAACGCCACTCACATGTAGAACGGGACAGAAGCTTAAATTTGACATCTGAAATACAACAAAGATCTGTTATTCTTATATTTCTTTAAGCACTCACAGATACATATCACTAAGAGGCATGCCTTACATTCACTGTAGCATATACACACACAGTGTTTACTGGAAGACTTTCAAGTCACATAATAAAAACACAAATTCAAATGCACTCCAGCCCTCCTCCATCTCTACACAAAATGGTTTTCTGCACAATGCTGGATTAGTCAAGTGGCTCTTCCAACACCTGCAAGATTTACATGATATATTGGGATTCCAGTCCCTGCACTATGACAGCCCACCCCAGCTCTTCCAGCAGCAGTCAGGGCTGGGCAGTCACATTTCCTGTACAATTATGCCTGCAGAAGACAACCATCATCATATACCAAACCCGCTTAAAGTGGTAAACCCGAGCTCAGAGCGATGTTGTTCAGAGCCTACAAAGAGTAACTGCTCTTAAAAAATGCTTACATTAAGCACCAGAAAGAAAATGCTAATTACTTAGACAGCATTTCCATTTTTGTTTTTTTTGAAGTGTTTTTTAAGTTCTCCTGATCTTTGCTTGACTGAGATACAAGGAGTTGCTCTTGTACATCTTCTTGAAGACAGTAAAATTTTCCATTAAAATACTGAGAAACTTTTTTTCCTGTGATTTAGAGAATTTGCACTTACAAGTAATTATCTGTCGTTATTAACCATCAATGTCTTCTCTTAAAATACAATTAATTCTCTTAAAAATAGAAATCAAACTCAGACAAAAGGGTGTGTATATTGCCATCTAGTGTTACCCCTTTTACGTCTCATTTTATCCAGGAATGTAATTTGTCACTGCTTTTAAAAACACAATTCTTATGACAGTAAAATATGCATTTATTATGTTCTCATCAGAAGTTAAGTACATGTGACTGCATTCTTCTGTGACCCCTTCTGGTGACACCAATATAAGTTACATAAATCTTATGGAGGAAGGGAATTTTTTTCCGTACGTTTTGGTGACTGATTTCCGAGGTCTTACATGCATGGACTCATTGAGTGGTAAGGTTTAAGAAAAAAAGAAAATACATGGCAGAAATACAGAGTCTAAGGAAAAAAAGAAGATACATGGCAGAAAGACAAAACATATCAGAGACCTGTTGGCATGGGCAATCACCAAAAGCAGTGGTAACAGTAAATAAATCCAAGTTGAATGTAGTAAATCTCATTCATTAGTCTACCCTAGATTAAGCATGGGGAAAAATCCATAACTTTTAACTCTGGCCACAGAATTCATCATTGACCACAGAGTTTCAAACACAATAAAATATAATATAATAAATGTAAGTACAAGCATACAGAAGACAGACTGTAACCTGATGAAGAATGATAGTTTCTCAATTTAGCAGAACAATGGCCATGAATTAACACTTCCAAGAGCTGGGATTAACATATCATCTCCCATTCTCCAAATGAACCTTGACTTTTATGAAATGATAGCCACACATTCCTCTAGATTTCCTACAGACACAGCTCACAGAGTTTGGAGGTGTTGCATACCTTACGGTAAATCTCCACATAAATGCATAGCATTTGTTGAGTGTTTCATAAATGCTGCTTTCAGTCAAGAATGAAGTCATGCTTGTTCGCAAATTTTGTATCTACATCTACAAAAAGAACTACGGACAACAGAAGAATTTGAGAACCTGGTCATAAAAAACTTGGTTTTAAGGAGCTGTAGAACCAATGGACATTTAATTTTCCAGTCAAGGAATTTTAGAGAATTGAGTATGCCAGGCCAAGCTGTACCAGTGTTTTTAGTGTGCACATTAAAGAAGCACACCAAATCATCACAGCTAGAGTTGAGTATTTGCATGAATTGGTTTCCTTCTTCTCAGAAAGTTTTCAGGATGTCTCTGTAAACCTGTAACGTATGATGAGATCTGTGCTTTTTTATGAATTGTGGGAAAATTCTTTAGTGTATTAAGAAAACATCTTTTCAGTAATTTATCATATTTAGAGTTTTTGACTATTGTCAACCTAACTTCTGGAACACCTGAGCATCCTAAGGATCAAACCACTGTAAAACAAAACAAAACAAAAAACAGCACAAAAACACTTGCTCTGCACTGGTGCAGCCTCACCTCAAGCCCTGTGTGCAGTTTTGGTCACCACGATATTAAAAAGGACATTCAGCTGTTAGAGAGTGCCCAAAGGAGCAATGAAGATGGTGAAGGGCCTTGAGGGGAAGGCACATGAGGAGTGGCTGAGGTCACTTGGTCTGTTCAGTCACCTCCACCACATGCTTCCCATTTTTTTAATACTTAAATTCCTCTTCCAGCAACCAGTAACACGAGCTTACTGCAGCCTGTGCAGCAGCAGAGTTCCCTCAGCACAGAACAATGATATGCAGTTCACAGACAATGAATCAAGCTCCTCGTACCAGGCATGTGTTCCTCAAAAGGATTCGTCATGGCATTTGGACATAGCCATGTGTCTCCTTGTCAAGCCTACCAGCATTTGTCTCCTGTTGGGTGACACAGCAAATCCTCTCCAAAATGGTGACTTATGTCCTGGGTGACAGTGGCTCCAGCTGAGCCCACGGTTCTCTTACCCAAGAGGAGCTGGGCACATCAACACACTACAAAACCCCTTGTAGGGGCACAGGTATGAACATGGCCAAAGACAACAGATTAAAAGATACTTCCCAACTCCATCACTTTCATGCTTTCTTGAATATCAGAGAAGCATTTTCTTCCCTGTAATTTATGGTTTTCCTCTTCATGGCTTTCAAAAATAAAACTGGGATAACAACAGTAGTTGCTGCCATTTAATAAAGATTTTTACTGTTTTATCACTGACAGACCACAAGGTTCTGCTGAACCAGAACCACCTTTCTTAGTAACTTGGGCACTTCTTTTTGTGAGTTGACAATTCCTACTGTTCACAAGTCCACCTGACCTTAATTTTCTATGCTTTTACATCACAGGGACAAAATTTGCTATTGTTAGAATATCTGTAAAATGAATAATTCTAAGTTATGCTCAAAAAATGGCTGTTTACTTAAAAATAAACCCTAAAATTTAAAATATTCCAGTGTTAATAAAAGGTTGTATTTAAAATAAACATCTAAAAATAATTTTAAAAATCAAGTATTTGGATTTTCCTTCTTACCTAATAAAATTTTTTAATTTTTTGCTATTTTAACACAAATTTTTTAAAAAAATCTAGTAGGCACAAGAAATGCTTTAGAATTAGTTCTATTTATAATGGAGGCAAAACTCTGCTTGGTAACTTAGATTGCCTGTCTCCCCAGTTACAAGTTTAGAAACATGAAATCCTATCTACCCACTTAACACACACAAACGAGTAACAAACCCTGCTCATGACTTCTAAGTTTCTGCAATGAGAAATGTAAGCAAATATCACTGGAAAAATTAAACTTTGTGCCCAGTCAAAACATCACTGGAAGCAAAGTGTAATTACCTACCTCTCATCTACGTATGGCTCAGTTTACTATTACAATGTTAACGTAACTCTTTAATCTCCTCCTATTTACTCAGCCAAAAATGGCAGGTCAAATGTTTGTTTGTAGCATAAAAAGGAAAGATGTTATTGCACAGTAACCTCAGTCTGATTGCAGGGGCTACCACGCAGATGTGTTCAGTGGCACTCACGGGATTTGCAGGTACAGCAGCAGTTGCTCAGCATTTTCCAGCCCCAGGGCCCACGTCATGATCTTCTGGGCCAACAAAACACACGAGCTCAAATTAAACTCAACAGCAACTCATTATGAGTGAATTGGGACACTCCAGAAAATTAGTTCTACTGGTGGAAATGGGTAAGAGCAAATTGACGTTAAAATAGTCAGTAGTATCATGTGTAAAATTGACTTAAGGTAAAAAATGGTTTTGTAAAAAACTTTTTCACTAAAGTGAATTAAATTTTCAGTTTTGCACCATGTTTCTGAATGTGACCCAGTTAACTAAAATACCAAGATTAGAAGTGCTCTGTATCAAACTTAAACATTGAAAAATGCCTCTGTGCAGTGTGCCTATACTTAGTGCATCTTGGTATTTTAATTTTAGCTGAAAATTCTCTCTAAAACAAGCCTTATATTTACAGCAAGTTAGCTATTACAGCTCATAACTAGCATTATTAAATATTTTGTTGCAGAATTTATACGGGGCAAGTCACATTTTCATAACAGAGATAAAAATGGCTCATAGTGATCCTAAACAGATGAGAATTATATGGATGATAAAAGGTAACTAGTTTGAGCATATTATTTTTTAAAAGAGCAAGAAAACATCATCTATATCATAGAAAGGTCATTAATTCCCTACATAAACTGATCTCCCAGCAATCTCAAATGGGAATTGATCTCTCTTACACTATACCTTTGTGCTTGTCCATCTGTAAGAGTAAGGGTATTCTTTCGACTGAATGCATACCAATTCGTTTGCCAGCAAAAACCTTCCTGAATATAATGCCAAAATATATTTTGTTATGAAAAAGTACACACTACGTATCAAAACTCAGTTTTCTACTCAACTTCTTCAAATGTTTGTGGGAACAGGACAGCAGAAAAAGCAAAGTATAATGAAAGCAACCCAACTTTAAAGCTGAAGTGACTTCTCATGGCAAACACTTTGCAGCCTTGGTGTAACCCAACGTGACAGTATTTATTGCGATGAAACTGGAAAAGATGACTCGCCGGCTGACTTTAAACAGATAGGTGTCTATGGCCGTGATGATCAGGTCACTCAGAATTCTTCCTTTTGAATGTGCGTCACAGAGCACGAAGAAGTCTCATGAGGAACTCTCTGGCCAAGGGGATTTACTGGGCCTATTATTCTGCTCCTGATATTTATCCTCTGATTCCACTGGAATAGCTGTCCCCAGTTCAAGAGTTTCTGATCTAATATGCAAAGTATTTCCAATAGTCAGCAGGAAACCGAATATGCTTTTGCCTGCGCACTCTGGAGCTGGTTTAACTTTTCCATTAACTTAAACAAATGCTGCTGTATTTTTAGACCATGTAATTACCCTACATCAGCAGGCTGGCCCTTGTGAAAGTACACTGGAGAAAGATTGGAGCCCTATGCTCCTCTGCTTATAAAACACTGAAACCCAAGCCCTCGGATGTGGTGATTAATGAAATAGCTCCCGATCATTTGATCTGATCCCACTTGCTGAGGTAAATTGTTTTAGTTTTCCATTGGCATAAATAGGATTTTTCGGTATAATGACTGGAGGGTAAAGACTTCACACTTGAAAAGACATACCATTCTGTGTTAATGGACGACCACTGAGAATTGGAGCATGCTTTAACCTTCTTCATTCCTCCCTCAAAGATAAAAGACTAAGGAGATATTTTTGTTATGTCCCAAAAAGTTGCTTGCTTGAAATGTTGCACAAACATCCTGGTAATAGCATTAGCCCTCTAATTCAGCCGTTCAAAAATCTCAACAGCTCTGTGATTACAAGCATTTGTCAAGAGGCAGCAGACATTTGGCAATGACAAAATCTGTCATTTTTCTGAAGTTGGAGTGCGCCAGTCAACAGCTGCATTAGGCTGTCAGTGTAATGTACTGCGAAACGTCGGCAGATTCACAATGACACCATTAACACTTTAATTCACTGTTCTGATAACAAGAAGCTCCACGAGGCATACAGATGGCCTCTTCTGTCACAGAAATCAGAGGTTGCTTCAGGTTTGTCTGTGCCACAATTCAACATGGTCACTGTAAAACATGGTCAGGCCGTGCATTATTTGATATAATATTTAATTTTCTTTCTTTGTTTATAACACACATTTCCATTCCAGAGAATGAACAACTGATTTTAAAACATGGTATTGCCAGGAACACTTGTTAAAATCCTTCTGCTAAATAAATAAGGCATTCAAAACTACAGTACAAGAAAAAAATTTTAGAATATAATCACTTGCAGTGATTTTGGAATCATATATACTACATTTAGTTTCAGCAAGTTATTGTTGTCACTGGATTTTATAAATGAATATGTTTGATGTATGTAATGTGTTAAGGCAAGTAAAAGCTAATGCAAAGAGTAGTTACATGAGTAATCTGCTTTGCTTTATTTTATACGCCAATATAACTTCTTGCAGGTGACCTCCAAGGCCATCTTCATTTCAGTGCATGGTTCCACTTGTTTAAGAATATGTAAAAACTAATTCTTATTATTTCTTTTCCTTAGTGATCTAAAAAAAAAAAAAAACAAAAACAAAACCCAAACAACGCAGAGACAGCTTGACTGATGGGATTTTTTTGTGTGGTTTTGTCATCAGCTCTTGTAGGAGCAACATCTGCAGCCAACTCCTATGAAGGGATCTTCAGAGTGAATATCTTCTTCATTTCTGATTCTAATGTCTCAGTGGAACGGAACTATTATGGGAATGAGAATCTCGCAGGTAGGGAGAAACACCCTCACAGCAGTCTATTTTGTATTCAAAAAGGAAATCAACATCTGGATCCCCAAAAAGGGGTGAATACCTCCAGCTAGATGATGACTGAAACACTTGTGGTTAACATCCCAATAGACACAGCATCTCTGAGTGGGTAGTGGATAAAAGTCAAGGTGTTTTTCAGGAGAAAATGTGGTTTGAAAGGTGTAACCTACAGGCCATGTCCTTAGCACTGGATTACTCCTGAGGAGGCCACAGGGTTAGCAATGAGAATTCACTGTAGAGAAATCTCTCTCTCTCGGCAGCAGGCAAAGGAGAGAAAATGTTGTCCACACACCTTAAATTTTAAAGATCTGTGCTTTTCTATTCCCTTTGTGAATCCATTATTTATGAGTATGATAGTTCTACTCCTAAAGAACTTTCTTACCACCTCCACAGCAAGTACTGCCCAGAAACTATACACTAGGATATGTATTTCCAAACCCGTTTGGCAAATAAAACAAAATTGTGTGTTAAGCTATTTAATGTTTTTTCACAAGAAAACAGAATCTCATCTTCATTACAATCCTCAGGGAAAAATATTTTGAGCCTGGATATCTGGGAATTCCCACAGCTCCCAGCAATGTAGGGGAGAGGTAAGAAATCTCATTACCTCTGAAAATAACAACACCACTTAGCCTGGATTTGCACAGGGAGAAAACTGCTGTTCATAACATTCAAGTATAATTACCTACCTACAAGTTTAAAGAGAGTTGACAGTCTGAACTCCTCTGAATGATGGTACTTCAAAAGCTCAACTGAAGAGGTTGAAATGTGGATGAAGAATCCTGGTTTTGCAAATGACTCAAAGGAACTGTATCCTGAAAGCCACGTATTCTTGTGAATGACAAACGTAGATCTGTTGTGAAAATCTTCCGACTTTTTCCATTTAGAAACAACAAGAGTATTATTGGAGACCAGCTGAAGAAAATAATTTGGCCTCTCAGCTGTTTCAAATGAAATCAAGCTGGAATCTGAAAAAGCAGAACAGAAGACAGCACACAGAACTTATTAATTTGCTGATATATGCATAATAAACCGAATTTATTCCAACATACCACTACTGATTCTAGTAGCATGAGGAATGAAAATAGACTTTGGCCTTACCAGTGAAAACAGCCTGAATCTTGTAAGAAAATACCCTATGTATGGATTGCAGAGTGCTAAATTGTGATGATTATTAAGTTTTCTAAATACTCTATAATTCCAACAGGAATACAAAGCGATTGAAACATTTGCCCACACCAGGATAAAGGAATATAGCCCTGCAGACAAGCAGAACTTAATTTACAGTCTTTACTAAGCCATTTGTTTAATAAAAACTTTAACTCCATCTAACTAGCTTTAAAACTAACATTTGCCATCAGGAATTGATAGCTTAAAAGCTCAGTCTTTCATTAAAAATAAATTAAAATACTGTATTTTGCATTCAGCTCTCTAGCTCTCCCTCTAAGAACGTTACAGCAAAGTCTTTTTTCTGGCAAATGTTCCCCCGTGATACCTTACCCTGCAGCACCTCTGATTTCAGGCAGCCTCTGTACAGCCAAATGCAGGGCACCAGATCTTGAGCCTGTTACAGGCATCTGTTGCTCATAGAATTACTTCATTCTATTTTGCTGTAAACCCTTCTGGTCTCTTGAAAACAGCCACTAATCTACTGTAAAATCAACTAACCCTCCAGGACCGGGTAGCATTTCTTTTAAAAAAATGCTTAGAAAACAAATGATCTCTATTAAAACGATATATTATCACATTCTGGCACAACACTTCTGGAAGACCACCTTGTTTTCTGAGCATAAAAGCTTCAGATAATCTGAAAAACCCAGCAGTACTAGTGAATGCCTTTTTATGAATTGTCTGTAGCAAGTAGCTCTTTGATAAGCGACAAAGGACAGTCAGTGTGATTTTTAACACCTGCCATATGGCCAATCAGTGCATTAATGCCCCAAACTCTCCATGATCCAGGAATGCCTGAAACTGGTAACACATGCATTTTGCTGAGGTACCAAAGAATGTTCTATAGTGATACATTATATTGGTTGTACAAATTCCTCATGACCAAATGATAAAATGCCATTTGCTCAAGCTGGACCATAAGGCACAAATTCTATTTGCCAGGTTACATTCTGACCAAGAGATTTTTATAGGGGAATAGAACAGTAGGACTGACTCTTCTTTCCAAACACAAATTGGACGTAATGTACAAGTGCCTCAAAACTATGACTAATGAAAGAAATCTGTCCCCAGCTATTCTGGTACATGAGCTCTTGTGTCAGTTCTACAGACAGCAGTATTAGTAATCCAAGGCCTATAATTTTTTTTAAGTGTCCCATATCCCTCCTCTGATTACGCAAAGCCACCTTCAGGCTGTCCAAAGAACTCATCAGGGGACTCTGGTCAGTAAAACCACTGATACCCAAGGGCTCTGTGGGCATTAAAGCTGTGCATGCAAACAACTTGTGCATTTAATTCATGTCACAAATGCTGGCTATACTCTTGCAGGCTTTCTGCACGTGTCTGAAGGTGTGCAACACACCTTTCATCTGATGAAGAAGGAAGTTTCCTTCAGGGGGAACTTAAACTGGGACCCAAAGGAGACAGATGTGCAGCACTCACCTTTACAGAGCTCAGTTAGTGCCAAAGGGCATCTCTGTGAGTAGGGCAGACAATGAGTCATGGTGGCAGAGCACGGGAAGTGGGGAGCACTTTTCTTGCAACATTTCTCTCCCATTCTTTCCCACTTTCTCCACCAGAAGAGAGGCAAAGGGAGTAACACAGAGATTACTGGGTTGCAATACCAGTTTGGTGCTTCTGAAAGCTGGGGTGTGGGGAGGCAGTTGCTTTTCAACTGCTTACAAAGCTACAATCTAAAACCCACCAAAGAAAATTTTGGCAGACATTAAAGTGCACATTCAACTGACTGATAAAGCAAGGATTTATTTTTTTTTTTTTTTGACCTAGGTCTGTTCTTAAAGACAAGGGCAGAATTTGCTCTATTTAAGATGCTAGGTTTTTATGACTTTACCATGTGCTCTGGGTTTATAAAGTCCTGAAGTCAGCATAAAGCTCACTGCATGCCCAGGAACAACATCATCTTCTTTCACAGGGAAAACAATGCCATCCACCAATTTTGCTGCTATTACCAATTTTCCATCAAAATAGCTGACCAGCTTGTATGGGCCTTTTCCCAGAGCTGTGAAGAAAAACACAACTATTTTTCATGTCAAGTGTCACAAATGCTTGAGCTCTAAACACTAGGGCAGAGCACACAAAGAAAAACACATCTCACCACTCTGAAAAGAGATCTAGGTGCCATGCACTAAACTTAAATGAAAACCAAAACAAACTTTTTTTTAGAAAATACATGTTCTGAAAACTATCAAGAATACCTCCTTTCAATTTTCAAGATTGATGATTAGCTTCTCCTTTTTGTCCCTCTCATATGCTTGGGTTTCACAATCACTTTGAAGTTAGCTGGCCCCTGGGTTATTTGATTTAGGATCCTCCTAAACTATTTATATGTATGGTTGACCTGATTATACACCTCTCACTACTTTTTAAAACCTAGGCATATTGCAGAGAATAAAAGTTTGTTATCAACAAGCACCAAAAAACTCCTTCAACAGGGAAGATACAAATATAACCACTGAATTAAGACGGAAGAAATCAGCATCATAAGCGAAGAATGGTCATTATTTTATCTATATGTGAAAAAAGCCAACAACATGCAAAGTTATTTTACAAACCTTAAAATGCCACACCTTCTCATTTAGATCAAACATTTTTGCAGAAAAATAGTTTAGAGTTTATTTTTAAATGTTTGAAACTATTTTTGTTAAGTTCCCTGTTAAAATAAGGCATTTTATGCCTCACCTAAGCCGTTCACCTCATTCTAATTTTACCCACAAGCCAGGACATAGCAAGCATACATCTGAGATAACTGCAGCTATCAGCTGGGAAGTTAATAGCATTGACTTTTAAAATCTGTTCCAATAGGTTAAAAGTTTGGACTGCAATTTGCAGCTTGACTTCATTCTCTGGTTCTCCAAAACCTTTAAATTTATTAAGAGCTCTGAAATCCTAAGGATGCTGCATTACAAGGAGAGCTTTGGATTCTAATGGCATGAAAAGGTAGTCAGTTAGGACACAAGTCCATGCCCAAGTACACATGTACAAAGATACTTCTTCACCTTCAGTGCAGGTAGTTGAAAAAACGTCTTAAATTATTACTTAAAACATCCAGTGCTCCAGAAATATCCTTATATGTTGAAGTATCCCATCTCAGGCCCATCCAAAAGTTGAGAGACCACATCCACCAGCTGAGGATTTCCCTTGACCAAAGACAAATGGCTTCTGCTTCAAATAGGACTGGAACTATTTCAGTCTGGATTCATCACAAATTTACACAGAGAAAACTTCTTTCTGGTCTAAGACAACTTCTTCACCTTCCTGTCTCCAAAACTAAGTAATTCTGGGTCATCCTACTATAAGTTAGATAGACAAGAAAATATTCAGAATGGAGATGACTTTTTCTGCCCACTGACAGCTCTGAAACATCATGTATTGAATACTGATGAGCTGGATTAGCAAAGAGTATAAAAATATAATGAAAGAAGTATAGAATAACCATGTTTATTGCAAGGCTGGTTACATGCACGAATCTCCACTATTTCCACTAATTTCTGTCAGTGAGAATTCAGTAACAAATAAAGCTGATAACACACCTTAGATGTGTTATCATCTAGTTTCACTATCACTACAGATGTTAGAGGCAGTGCACTTTCAGTCCACATGCACTAAGATTGGCTATTATCAGAGCATATTTCTTTTATGAATCAAACAAACCAAAAAGAAATCTTAAAACCTTCAATCACCTCTTACATTCAACTACCCTTTATTTAAATTAATTTAAGTCTTAAATGGCAATTTAGATAAAATTCCCATGCATTAGTGATTTGAGTCCACTCAAAATCTTTTCAGGAGTCAGTGTATGAGAAAAGACACATTTCTTGGCCCTATTTTTTGGGCCTGGCACAGTGGATAAGTCTGCCCTAATTTAACTTGGTCCCTTTCTGAGACCTTTCTGGGAGTGAGCTGCTGCAATATTAATCAGAAGACCAAAATACTCCATGCCATGAGCTTGATAACAAGTTACAGCATAAACAGCAGGAGCCCTGACCTTTCCTCATGCCAGGCTGGCTTGTGTGTCACATCTGACTGTGCAGACACAGGCAGGGAGATTTGGAAATAGTCCAATATGGATTCCAGGGCTAACACAGCACTACAGCACCCAGTGCAGGTTCCAGGTATGGTCCAGCACTTTCTCCAAGGTTTGCACCCCTAGCTGACACCCACTCTAATGCAGCAGCAATGCTGGCTCTTGGGAACTTGAGACATACCTAAAAGGAGTGTTATTCCCCATCTGGGGACAAAAAGTTGTCATAGCTTAACAGCTGCCTCCCTCTGGAGGCTGCACAGGAGCCTGTGAGTGATTTAACAACCCACTGGCCTCTGTTCAGCTTTGAACTGCACTGCACCTTAAACAAGTAGTGCCTCTAGCACTTTTCAGTTGATATTCCATTAATTACTTAGTGATTTAATTGTTTCATCATCATCCATCACTGCAAAGAAAACTAGTTACACACGTTCTCAGGAGAGGTCCAGGAATTATGAAATTAAAAGCCTTTGAAAAAGCAAAATAGAGCAGCAAAACAGAATCTTGGCTAGTTAAACAATGTAACATTCACAAATGTTTTCGGTAATACAATTGGTTTTATACAAAGATTCTAAGACTTAAATTAAAAAAAAAAAACAAGAGTCTATTGATAGTTTGTCACTTCCCTTAGAACTTACCTTTGTTGAAATATTCACAATCATAAGCTAAAAAAAAAAAGAACAAAAAAATGCAGTTACAGGCATTCTATAGATAAACAGGTTTTCTATCCCCCTTTATGATTAAGAAGTGAGCCAAATGCTTGGCCAAATTAGATACTACACAAACGTTTATTAAAATGTTACTGCCAAATACTTACTGTACTTTAGATAAAACACTGATTTAAACTACAGAGATGTAAAGAAAGCATTGCTTCCCAGCGGGAAATACTAAGCTTACATACCTACAGCTGTCTTTTTGTGACCTCTAGTGGCTGTGGCTGAGCTTCACATTAAAACACACCTTCTCCATCAAAAGTTAAGAGTAACCCTCTCACTCTGAGGCCAGGTTTGCTGTGTGACCCTGAGCAAGCATACTTTTTCTGTACTCTCTCTGTACAACTGCAAAGCTAGAAAAATGCTTGTTTCCTTCCATTCTTGGCACCTCCCCCTCTTTTATCACATCTTTGGGGAAATTACAGCCTCCTGTTAGGCATTTCCACTAGAGAAATGTGTCAGAGAAAAAGGCCTCAGATTTTTTTTTAAATTCTAAGAATTGTTGGAGAGGAATACTAAGGTAATGACTATACCTAGATTAAAAACTTACTTGTTTTTCTTCAGAAGACTTTTATATTTCACACTTGCTCTGGGGGCTCTGATAAGGCACGTATGCTTTCTAGATCTTACTAAGAAGTAAAATTCTCCTGAAGATGGAAACAACTTGAGCTGTTAACTTTGCACCTTTGGTTTGAGGGATGCATGCTGTACCCTAATATAAACTTCCCATGACTTCTCCTTTCACATCATAGGACAGGGGATTAAAAGTAGAGAAGTATCACTTACAAACACAGGAAAAGCACATAATCCAGCTAGACCAAGATGAAATTGGGAGTGAGAGGCACTAGTAAGGCTTAGATTCGGTTCATGGCCCCAGGTAAGCTGGTGTGACTGATTTTTCAGGTCTGGCTGCCATGAATGCAGCCCTCGGCAATGCTGCTTAAACAAACTTACGACACACTCTGGGAGACCTCCAGTCCACAGCAACCCCGTGCTGGCAGCACTGATGGGCATAAGCTGAGACACTTGTACAGAAACACTCACAGTCACCACCTTGGTTACAGCCACAAGTGTCTGTCAGGCAGTTGGAGTAAAACCAGGTGACATCAATCTGGAAATGAAAATATCACTTATCGAAAACACTCCAACAGGAACTGCCAGCCAACAGCTTGGCACAAAGCTGTGTCTCTTTCAAAAGGCAATACATCAAACTTGGTTTAATTAATCAAAGTTCATTAAATAAAACATTAAAGATTTCACTCTCAATGCTTCCTGAAACATGAGAAAAATATTCATTGGGACACACCATAAAATCTTGTCCAGCACTTAGAAACACAATTAAATCAATGACCTATGAAGAACAGGCACATTAAGATATTTACATGGGCTTGTGTTTTGTATTGTTTTGTAATATTTAAGCCCCAAATATTTGTATTGTATTGTTTTGTATTGCTTTGTAATATTTAAGCCTAAGGTTTGTGAAAAATGTTATGAAATAAAAGACTACACTGACCATAAGTCAGTAAACTCAGAAATTTTAAGGAAGTTAGATACACATAAAATGTAAGAAATCAAAGTAGATAGAAAGCTCTTCTTTACATGTGAGTAGTTCATATTATCAGACAACTTCACACAAGAATTTGTCATTTTTCCTTACAGTATCTTCGAGTCTTGTCTTAAGTGACAAAATTTCAAAGAAAACTGTCAATGTCGATTTGCTTATTGAAATGTTACACATTCTACACGGATTTACATTTGAGTAAGTTTTCTAGGAATGAGTTCTTCCCATCTGACACTGCCTATTTAATACATTTATTTATATATGCATGAAAAATGTGCATGCCATGTAACACATTTCATAAAAAGCAAGCAAGTGGTTATGCTTACACAAGTAATGCTTGTGATTAAAAGGAAAATATCCCAAACTGGGTGAATTTTTGTCTTCATTAGTTACAAAGAGCTTCATGTCAAGAAGCAACGTTTCCCTCTGGTGCTACGTTCACTGTCACTTATTTATATACAGGACCACAACTCACCACTGGGTGGCAAGCCTCAAATGCTTCACTTAGTAGTATCCCGCATTCCTTCTTGGCAAACGGCTCTCTGAGGGGGTTCAAACTGCATGGATTCCGAATGTCAGAGCTGTCAACGCACTAAACCGGGAAGCAAACTGAAGGTGAGACATTTTTTTCACAATCACTTTCTATTTTTAACTTGCAAAGGGTGATGCAAAATGTGAAACAAATGCATCATTTATGAAACTAAAGCAGGACTAAGATATAGAATTAAAAGCTAATGGTAACGAAGAAGGAATGGAGTATTACACTATCAGAAGAAAAGTTCCACTGGTCTGAAAGCAGCAGAAAAATACTCAGGTACTTATGGGTCTAATCAGAGCTGCCAGGGAAGCACAACCTGCAGTATTTATACCTCAACAGTCTCACATAAATAACAAAGACCACACAGTGTGCATTACGAGTGTCAGAAATCAGATCTTCTTACCCTAACTAGTAGGAAGGTACATTTCTATGAACACCACTAGAAACATTACCTTAGAAAGAGTTCTAACTTTACAGCACATAGAATTTTTTTCCTTCCATTGCTATGGCTGCACAGTTCAATGTTTCCCGGCTAGAAAAAAATCAGTTCAACTGTCAACATACCCTAAAGTGAACTCAAAATTCTTCCATTATACAGAAATCCCACTACTTTACTTTTCAAATGTAATTAAAAACATTAAAAATATTGTTACAGCATTTTTCTTCACTCTCTAACACTGTCGCAAAAAAAGGTGATCCTTTTATTTTCTTTAACAGACTGTAACATCTTTAAGAACCACTGATACGGTCATTTGTATTGCTGCCTGAGTGGTTCTTCCAGGAATGAACTTCAATTGCATTTTAGATGAATTTTATGATATAAAAGCAAAAAATCTACTAGCAAAATATACTAGTAAGCATATTCTCTTTTTGCCATGTACCTCTACCGCTGTCCAACTGTTTCCAAATTCTTGTGAGTTTGTTAATTCAAAATTATCTGGAGTCCTCAGTTCATTTACTGTCTTCAAATCAAAATTTCCACACAGTCCAGTCAATTCTCCCTGAGAAAAAAAAATATACACACACACACATATATATAACGGTATTTTCACAAGATGAAATACTAGCAGTCATGACCATTTTCAAAACTTGCATCTTCAGCTGTTTTTAATTATAAATTTGTCACATTTTGATCCTTTTCCAGTTAAATTTCAGTCAAAAGAATTCAGTAACAAAGCTACGGAGGGAATTTTATTTTGGCAATGTCTTATTATGCCCTTTCAGTTATGTATCCCCAAGCCTTTAAAAAAAGATTATCTTTTTGTTCAGAAAAGGGAACTGTTAGCCAGTTATGTGGTTTTTTTTAAGCCTCATCAAAATGACATCCGCTTCAGTCATGTAAGGAATGAGCACTAAAGAAGAACTTTGCCCCAAAGATATTTGTCTCTGTTGTTACAGAAGTTATACAGAAAAATGTAACTAAAAAAAAAGATAAATGAGAATGAATATTTTCATTGACAAGCTAGCTGAATGCTTCTTTAATTTATTTTTGACAGTCTATTCTTGGAATAATTAGGTCTTATTTAACAAGATTTACATAAATATCTCAAAGAAATAGCAGTAAGAGTGTTCCACCTACCTGCCACTGATGACCCATCTGCACATGAACTGTTGTTCTCTGATCCCAAAGAATGGTGATATGTTCATCAGGAAAATGAACAACAGTGAAAAATCCAGCTTTCCATAACTGCATTTTTTGTAGGCCATCTATGTAACTAGATAAGCTCTGTTCAAAATAAAACAAAGGTGCTTATAATGGAAATAGTATCTTCATAAAATGTTCACTTGACAGGAAATGAAACCCTAAATAAAATTAACAACATGGTTCTCAGACACAAAGAGACAGAAGGCCACAGAGGGAGAAACGCTTAAGCAAAAGGAGCCTGGATTTTGAACGTGAACTCCATTGTATTTTTAGGATTTTCCAATTTTAAAAGTTGATTTTGTATCAAATTTATAGGATGGGTAATGGACTGACAATTAGAGTGTTAATGATTCATCTGGGAGGTAGATGAGTAGTCTTAAGGCTCCTGATTATGATTTTCACTTAGTTATAAGTAATTCTGTCATAGTCAATGACAGAATCCATTCTTTTTTTTTGAGAATGGATAGGTAAAAACAATGCACAAAGCAGCCTCTGGAAATAAGGAATTGTCCAAATATGTCCCTAGATCACGATCTTATTTACATAAAGCATTTTTCTCTCAATCCACTAACAATCAGACTGCAACTTATTTGTAGCATGGACTAAGATTGGTTTAATTACACAATATGTCAAACTTCCTTTTTATAGTCAGTCCATAAACTGTAAATAGTACTATAATATACTAAAATACCAAATGTTTACAGAATAGCTTGCAGTTTGGCCAAAACAAAAATGACAGGCTGTGGAGGATATACCAGAGACTGTAATTTGTCGGGATTTTTTAACTGTATAGAAATATTCCTCCTATACATTCCAGACCTGACTAAGCTCTTAGTTCTAGTGGAATTAATAGCAAAACTCCCATTGACTTTAAAACACTTCTATTTCTCCTAAGATATTAAACAGGAATTAAGTCTTAACAAAGAGCTACAATTATCTTACTTAACGTTTTTGTCAAATATAGACAAGATTTTGTTTAACGTTTCCATTGAACAATCCAGATGAGATCAGCATTCACTGTAAAGATATTTACACCTCTGCTACTGAACTGGTACAGTAAGTTTTTGGTTATGAGAGGAAGAAACACCCAGAGAAGTACATATGCAGCAGTAAGAACTGAAACTTACTGGATTCCCAGTTTCATCGTCAAATACTAAAACAGATTTCCCAACATTAATGAAAATGTTTTTTCTGCAAATGATTCCAGTACTAAAGCAGTCAACATTCTCTATAACGACAGAAAGGCTGGTCGAAGTAGTACCCTGAAGGAAAAAAAACCCAACAAATGTCCATTTAAAAATATACCAATATAAACATGCATATTGTTACATAGTTCAATCAGCAGAAGCCTCAGAGTATGTTTAGGTTATGTACGATTCAAAGCCTAAATAATATCAAAAATTAAAAAACAGATGTAGGACTCAATAAAATGCACAGACAGGAAGTAAGTACAATGGTAGTTGTAAATCCAGTTTTAGGGAGGTTTTACAAGAAAGTCTCACCTTAAGTAGGTAGACCTTACAAGTGCCAACAAAGTCAAAGGTGAGTCCGTCGAAGGTGCGGTAGTGCCGGTCCCCGTACGCCGTGCACATTGACGGGCAAGGCTGGAAGGTGCACTGGAATGATCCATGCCGGCAAATGCTGAAAAATTGATGACCAATAATGGGAATATCAGCTGCAAGTCCAGACAAATTATTACAGCTATTGCACTGGGAAGCAAAGAAACAAAAGCTGTGCAAGTGTGAGGAGCGTGGACAGAAGCATTTTTAAATGTTGGCTAGAAGCAGAACATGTCAATTAATTCTCTGGGGGGAAGAAAAGTACATATTGAACTCACATCTTCTAAGTTTCTTCTTCCATGAGAATTTAAAGGCTCCAGAATATACAGACAAGTCTCAAAACCCCAAAAAATACAACCAAGAAAACCAACAAAACAAAAAACCCAGCGCAACATAATAAAATTAATTCTCTAGCGAACACCGATAACATGCCACAAGGAGAAAGCCTTCTTTTTCAGCTTTTCACCAAACATTTTTTTCTGTACAAGCTGAATCTTAAAGTCAATAAGCAGCATGTCCTGTTACTAGAGTCATCATGTATTCTCTGCCTGAATGAGAATTCCACAGAATTATCAAGGAAACATTTCAGTAGCATTATTTTGGTGCTTAGGTTCCTTAAAAGAACCATGTTGTTGGACTTAGTCTTTTCCAAATGTCATCACTCCCAAACACCAGCCTAACCTTCTTAGAAGCTTATAGAACAGTTCAAGTTATGTCTATGGACACCTTAAGCACCAAAGGGTTTTCACCACACATCTGCAGAACGACTGTTCAGACCTTGCTGTATTCCCTTTGCAACATCAGAAAATAAGTGGATTCTCTTTGCATAACAAGACGCTTTGCAGCATTGGATATTACACCTCTTTCTGAATCACCCTCTTGCAATCTAAATAACATTTGCAGAAATGATGTAAGTTTTATAAATAATGGATAGAATTTAACTTCCTGCATCCAAAAGCAATCATTAAAATATCATTTCTATGTCCCCAAATGATTCAGACACTCAAATTTTCCTTGATATAGACAGCAAAGCTGGTGCCCTGGCATAGCTTTAGTATAGGTATCTTTATAAATGTAGGTTAAACTAAATACAACGTGATATAATCTTGGTACATGCCTAAGTTTCCTTCTAAAAAAACCCTATTTTTAATTTCCTCATTAAATGAATACTGAATATTTTACAACTAAAGTCTCGATCTGACTTACAGAAATACTGGATAAATCTCAAATATTAAACATATCATATACTGATGCAGAAGGCAGTATTGAAGTTTTCTCTCAGTATAAATTTTTCTCAGTGTAACTTTTCCTTCAAATTTCTATCACAGTGCCAGTACACTACTGTTTTCAGAAGGGCAGCAAATATCTAGACAATCTAGGCAGCTCCAGATACTGGTAGCACCAGGTTTCCTCCAGTTCAATTAGCAATTAACTTGCACCTCCATGGGGCCACTGTCCAGGTTTTCCAAGACTCTGTTTATCCCATCACTGATTTGGTCCACTGCTTGTGTTTTGCATCACTACATGCATCAATACACTAAGCAGATTGCTAAAATAAGTTCAAAATAGAACATGTGAGAAGTGTTTGCTGTACCAGAGCACAAAGAAATAGCAGCAGGACTTGCTAACTGCAGTCAGCTCAGAACAGTACCAAAGGAAGGAACCTCATCAAGCTGATGGAGAGAAAGGCAAACAGAAGAAATTATGTTAGCACTGGAAGACTAAGTGCTGCTTCTCATGTTCTCCTGAGACATGAGGTTTTTGTTTTGCTTTATCCAAATCCTTCTCCATATGCTGATCCCTTAAGGGCCTGCGCAGAAACATTTCTTCGTATGTAAAGCCTAGGGAGATCTGTTTCTTTATTTCAGGAACATATTTATGGTTGGAAGGAAGGGATTAAGAGGTACACAATGTCTTTAAAGTCCTCTACACCAGGCACATTTCATACTAAATGAGCTACCATTTAATCAGTTATCAGAATCTAGAGAGCCCTAGCTGGAAAAGCTGAGCTATCAGAATCTTCTGAACTTCAAACAGCTTTTTATAAAGCCTATTTCCAAGAAGTATTTGTTAAAGAATATAGGAGGCCCAATTCAGCAGCCCACAGAGAGTGACCAGGAGTTGCTCAATGGTCTCATCATGGTGACAGCAGACCAGCACATCTCCTTGCACAAACCCACCTTACCTGGCACAGCATCTCATCCAAATGTTGCTCTGATAGCCACAGCATTAGAACATTTTGAGTTTAATGCTGCCACTACATGCTAAATATTTCAGGTACTTGCACTGAAAAGAAAACCTGGGAAAGCTAGAACCACAGGTAAGTGAGACCCCAGAGCTTGGGTTGAAATCTCCTGTCAGTTCACAGGTAGTTCTGCCAACTTATGAAGTTACTTGGTTTGTCATGTCACTGTTCAACAGATAAATCAGATCAATATTTATGTTGCTAACACTACACCAAGTATGAGATGATATTTAGTACCAACACACACTAATTCAATGCACCAACCCCACTATATGATGACATCTACGAGTGCCTAAGTGTGTTTGTTTGCACAGAAGCACTCTCATGCTGTGCACCTTTCCCTTAACACATCAGGTACATCCCTGCATGCCCACTCAGCAGACTCAGAGATTTTTATATACTTTGTATCAAGCAGATCTTGTTGCAGACTCTCCTCTATTCACGAACAACTGATGGCCAAAAAGCCATTATCACTTAATCTGTCTCTGCTTCTGGACATGGAAGACTACAACGGCCATGACAACATTAAGGGTTTGTGCATGAATTAACAAGCCTGGCCTCAGGAAAAAAAAAGAGAAGGCTAAAAATCCAGTGTCTTTCTGCCTGCACTGCTGCTGCCTTTGGTCAAGTCTCATATAGATTAGATGGGATAAATTAATTCTCTCTGATGCAAGCAATCCCACACCAGGAGCAAACGGAGAGGCCTTTGGAAACAAGGGGGTGAATAACCCGGGTCGCTTTACCTGCCTGCCCAGTGGAGATGGCTTGTAAGTCGTTTCACCAGTCGACCAAAGGGCTACAAATCTCTTCTAGAGCAGCTATTGAGGACCTAACAAGAGGCAGAGGAAGGCAGTCAGCACAAGGCTGGAGGGGGCTCGATGTCCAGACAAGGCAGAGCCTGGTGCTGATGGGATGAGCCTTCCCTGGGCTGGGCTACCCTGAGCTGTTCTGGCCAGGAGCAGCAGCTCACCAGGGGACACCAGTTAAATGCTCCTGGTAAGCTACAAGGAGGGCACAAAAAGAGGGAACTGCTCTGCTGGGAACCTGGAGGCTATACCTCTACCACATCATCATGGTGCTTGGCAGTACAGCTGATTTTTCTGAAGCTCTGGTAAGACAAATAGCACTGCTTAGTGCCAAAAGCCTGCTACATTCTGCTTTAGCTAGAGAGGAGAACAGGCAGAGATTGTCAAGAAATGACACTGTTTCAGGATCAAGTAGGTGGGGTGTATTTTCACTCTCCTGTGAAGCTTATTAAAATGGCAGAAAAACACATCCTAGGGAGAATGCTCATGGAAACCTGGGAGGGTATGTCCTGCACTTACAACACTGGATAGTAAAAGATAAAAAGGAACAGGTGTCTGTGTGTGTTTAAATGATCCTATCAACCCCTGCCTGTCAGAACTCTCCCTCTGAACACTGATTAATTCATCAGTGATCCACATACACAAAATCAGTGACCACTTTGTCGGTTTCTTTGCTCAGTACATGATGTTGCTCAGTACTCCCCTTCATTTAACATAGCAGTGGATGCAGATTTAAGGACATAGGATTACGTTCTGGTCTCTAGACTGCTCAGATTCAGTGCTAAACATGAAAATGAGTAAGTAAAAAGCTTTCAAAAATGTCACTCAGGTGTAATATTTAAGGGATTTTACCTGTACTTTAGGAATACTAGCCATGACCTTGAAAATAAAAAAAAAAAATTTCTAAATCAAGATTTTTAAAAAATATCCCAAATCACTATTATTTTTGTTATGTACAGCATTTTGAAACAAAAAAAACCTGAACCAGTTTTAATAGCTCTTTGAAGAAATGTAAATACCAAGTCAAAGTAGATGATTTAGATAATCTGCTGTAAGATTTATGATTAAAACACACAAAGGAAAAATAATCAACCTACAATTACACAACTAAAACAAACTCATCACTTAAATAGATCTCCACTTACCATGTATAACAGGAAGAAATTACTTTGTCACCTGGATAATATTCCTTTCCTTTCCATGAGCATGGACATTCATCCGCATCCAAGCACATATCCCCATGTTTCACAAGACTACCAAAAAAAAAAAAAAACAAAAACAAAACCACTCATTCAGCAGCAGTATAGCTGGTATGTAGATACAAGAATATTTTCCTAAACTTTAAAGTTACTCCAGTTTTGTTATTGAGACACAAATAATATTTAAAGTCTTCTGAAACTGAAAAGGCATTGTTTTGTTAATAATTGTGTATGAGCAATTTGGTATCCTCCTTTCACAGATACCTGAATTCTTTATCAAGTGCCAGCACTTCAGGTACTAACCCTTCAATCACTAACTCTCTAAGACTGACTCATTAATATACAAATTTTAAGGTCAAGATAACTAAGAATTTTTAGAAATGCTCTAAATTTCACCAAATTTCTTGTAACTCAGCCAATTAAACTGCATTTGACTCAAGCCAAGAAATAATCCATGAGATGTGGGAGCCATCACAGCCCTTTATTCTAGTGCTATATACTCTTACTCTCCAAAATTATTGTCATAATTAGTCTAAGGATTTTAAATGAGGATTTCTGCTTGTCCTCTTCTTTTCTTTCCCTGATTTAAAGAGTTTTATTTTGCTGCAGTTTTTCTATAGCTGCAGTTACACCTCTTCCTCCATGAATAACTTAATCAGTACCAAAAGAGCTATCCCAGCTGCATGAAATTATTGTATTAATTAATATTTATTTCTGCATGACAGGCATCTTCATGCAAGCAATTAAAAATATTTAACAATTTTAGTGGCAGAAGTATCCTCACAGTCTTCAAAGGAGATTTTCACTATAACACAGCTAACCATATGCATAGCTGTTTGCAATTCAAGACTAATGCTATGAATTTGTGTTTATACACAACTCCTAGAAAATCAGATAAAAGTGGAAAACTACTTTTAAAAAACATAGGGAAAAAGATTGCTGTCCTAGAGAAAGAATAGAGGAACTCTTGCCCAGCAAGACTAAGTACTAAAATTAGTACTAATTTTAAAGCAAAATGTTTGTGGCTTTTTGATAATATTCAGAAAATCTGAATTTAGATAAAGAGAGATAAAGAGAGATCTCCAGCAGATTCTTCAAATAAACATCAGGAAATATACCAGAAGAATTGAGTTATTTTATTAAATAAGCTATCATTTCAGTGAGCCCAGGAAAGTTGCATTTCTTCCTAAACCAACTCATTTTTTTCACAAATATAGTAATGCTATTGGATGAACACAGCTATACCAATAAGGGACCTGAGGGTCCAATAACACATAGAACAGCTGTGATGACAAATCCATCTCTCCAAGGAAAGCTGTGAAACTTGAACTCTTGACAAGCTGGAGTGAGAGACACTGCTGCAGCTCCAAGTTGTTTTGATCCTGCTCCATTCTGTACAACATAAGAAGCCAAAGCAGCTAATATGTCAGCTCCATAGCAAAAGGATTCCTTACAGGCACCATGTGGTCTAGGATTATCCTTCTTTCTAATGTTTCAAATGTATTTGTATTGAGAAATGAACAGTCTCTTCAAACGAGAGGTATTTTTGGGCAGATAATGTTCTTTTTCTTCAGTTTGGAATCCTAGTACCCCTCTGTAGTAATTCAAATTTTGTATAGGTTTTTCTGTGTTCCTAACAGCTTCATTGTTCCTAATGTTTAGCACTGTCACAGCACCATAGACAGGATGCGATTGGTGTGAGGCACATCCATGATTAACAGGATAATAATAATAATAATTTGTTTCTCTGCTATCCAAAAGGAACTATTTCATCAATGAATTTATCATGGGTCATTGTATTTGCTCATATTAATGAGCTGGTAATTTGTATTTTACAAATTGTAAAATTTGTACTGTACAAATCTGTAATCTGTATTTGACTTAGACTCTTCTTCAGTGTGTTATGTATCAGACAGAAATTTACATCACTGTAAGGCTTATGAATGGGAACCTGCAGGACACCATAAACCCTCCTCCCCCATTAAACTGAAAAACTGCAATTTTCCTCCAGAGTAGGTGAAGTGTTCTTTGTAATCCATACTTATTTCAAGCACTGTGCCACTTGGAGACAATCAACCAGCTGTGAGACTGAAATTCCCACTGGTTTAAAGCTGCTCAGAACTGAACAGGGCACATTCAGACACAGAGAGATCACACTGACAAGGTAACACTAAATGCAGTTTTTTCCTCATGTTATTACACTGATTAAAAAAAAAATGGTAACAGCTTTTCTCTTGTAAAGCCAAGCACATGGATAGATTTCAATGATCTAAGAATTCTCCACAAATACCCTACAGAGAGGCCTTGCACAGCTCCTCTTTGAAGTATCAGACATTTTTCTTGATGCTTATACTGTCCAGCCTACAGTGAACTGCAAAGAGACAAGGACAACTATCCCACTTCACCCTGCTGAACCTTCACTTTCTTTATTATCTCATTATTATCTAGAGCTTTCTGCATTCACACACACAGATACGTAAATAGTCTTGGTAAAGGCACCATTAGAAGTAATGTCACCTGTGACTCAAACAATTCTTTGCTTCTGCAAAGATCCCAAATCTGGACCAAAACAATAAAAAATTGCTCTCCCAGCTTCCAGCAGAGCAGTTTTCAACAGTCTGTGTCTTGCACAAGTTCCTTCCCCTCTCTTCTGCAACAGCCTACCATCAACTGATTTCTGCATCCACAAGTACTTTTGCAACAACATTAAATTTGCCCTCTGAAGGTTTCACAGGTCATCCTACAAAGGTCTATACAAGAGTTTAAGGGAAGCAAAAAACAAACAAAATAAGCAGCAGGGAGCATTTGACTTGTCTAACCAGAAAACAAGGTAAATTTTGAGAGAAAAATCCAACGTTAGTAACATTACTGTAGCACCTAATGCCTTCATTAGTGTTCACTCACTGTCTAGACAGGGAGAATTTATGTATTCTGGCTGACTGTTTTGTTTTTTGTTTGGGGAGCTTCTTAAAATCTCCTCTTCCTCCTTCCCCTGGTTTATTATACCAAAATATTAAGTAATTTTATAGAGTGCTTGGAAAGTTGTCATTATTCTCTCTATACCCTTCCATCTTTCTGTATTAACAAATGATTTTGATGCTGAGATAGTCAGTTTCTTTTGCAGCTTCTGTCTGGATTGAAAACCTTCCTGTAATCAGTTCTTACACCAGCACCAGAATTTCAGAAAGTAACTCTGAACGTAAGTGAAGTCTTCCTTTAAACTAAGTGACAGAGTTCAACATTTCTCTTCTTAAAAACAAGTCAGAAAGCAGAAGATCATACAAAAAGGTGCTCGAGACCCTGAATGATACTGGTGGCTATTTACTGTCAATTAATACAAGTACAGGAAAAAACCAGATATTTATTTGCAGTTGGTATGAACTAAAAAGTGGGAGACCAAGAGGGTTTGTAAGTATTGCAAGAGGAAATAAGGAACTCAAAAATATATCAAGGAAATTTGCAAGCCGGCAAAGCAGGCTTGAATGCTGAATATTTTACAACTAAAGTCTCGATCTGACTTACAGAAATACTGGATAAATCTCAAATATTAAACATATCATATACTGAAGCAGCAGGCAGCATGAAATTTTTTCTCAGTATAAATTTTTGTCAGTGTAACTTCTCCTTCAAATTTCTATCACAGTGCCAGTACACTACTGTTTTCAGAAGGGCAGCAAATATCTAGAAAATCGAGACAGCTCCAGCTACTGGTAGCATCAGGTTTCCTCCAGTTCACTTAGCAATTCACTTGGCAATTAAGAGGATGGAAAAGAACTGGATTGTCTTGCAAGGGCACTGCAATAGATGTTTTCTTTGGAAATGAGCTCCTGCACCTTTAGCATTCTATGTCTACTGTCATCAGAAATAGAAACCAGCATAAAATCTGGTGTGGATAAATATTGATTCCTGAAACACCCAAACACGGGAACATTGATGCAGCCTTGGTAAGAGAATTGTATTTTCCTGAAGAAATAATCAAATGCACAGCTACGATGGTATCCCCATCGGGTTAATCCTCATTTGCTGAAAAACATTAAATCTCAACAGACCTCTCCAAAGCTCTGCCTAAACGAGGAGTAAAAGACTAAAAATATTTAGCCTGATAGCAGCAGCAGAGCCATACAGAAGAGTGCGGTTTGGACAGAACACAGTTTTTATTTTCCTGCTAATAGTAATATTAAATTTTGAATTTAAACTGAGGAGCTGTAGGTCTTCTGAAAAATTATACTAAACACACCCCAAAAGCACAAGATTTTTATTTAACCTAAGGAAACTTATTTTAAAACATAACATGGTCAATTTAATTACGTTAATAAAGAGTAGTTTTCTAAAAGTATTTGAAACTCAGCTCTATTCTTCCCATCTTAATTCTTCATTAATAGAGTTGTTTGTCCATAGGCACATTTAGAAGACAACAACATTCATTGTTTTCTTTTGAAAATTAGAAAGTTATGAGTTCCCTTTTTTTTAAATGAAACTTTCTAAGAATGTGTTTAAGCTTGTTATGTGTCACTTGATACATACACAGAAATAC
>VWZV01016591.1:148073-331643 GCA_013397155.1 Irena cyanogastra
GAAATACAATGATAATTGAGAAAGTTTTAGAAGGAAAATCTGGCATGATGTTCCTTAATTACAAAACTTCATTACAATTACAGGATACTACAGCTTTGAATTGACTAACTCTTGATTCGTGTATTTTATGAGAGCGATAAGTGATGAAAAAAAGGCAAAGCCATGAAAACTCTAATTATGTAAAGTTTCCTCAAACTAAGTCAAGTTTTTAGCACAAAAGATATTCTTCTGTGTCATAAATAATAAGTAGTCTCCAGGGTATGGGGGTGGGAGAAAGGATTGGTTTTATTTTTCCTAAATGTACATAAGAAAAAATTTGTCAGGCATCTTGCTTAAAAAGGTGGCCACACAGTTGTAAACAATTAAACATACAGTTCAAGGAAAAAAGAAAATTGCAATACAGTTGTCTTGTGTTCTTGAGATCCAAACACTCACAGAACATAAAAATAAATACACATACTTGGAATTATGGAGCACACTATGTTCTTAGCTATTCTAGAATGGTGTTGCTTTCTTTTTAAGATCCATCTGTTGACACTCAATAAAATATCAAGTTGGGTATTGGATGTTGCTGAACAGTGAGAAAATAAGTGACCTGGATGTACAGATAACCACTGCTAATAGCCAGCTGAGAATTAACTTTTTATGCCCTTGAAGTATTAGCAATAGAGGGAAATAAAAGTCACTGAAACAAGAAAAAATTACAATTTTATAAGCATGATAAGGAAGAGAAGTTTGGCTATGATTTAGAGTTAAAAATGAGCCATAAAAATTTTGAAACAAGTTTCAAAATACTGAAAATTTAGCAAAGACTACTCGATCTAGGTTAATTGTATAGTGGTTGGTTTAACATAGCTTTATAGAGGGAACAAGAACATAAAATGGAAAAAATGAAGATGCAATACGCAGATATAACAGAAGCAATAAAAAACATTACTAAAAAACTATAAAAAACATTACTATTTGCATTTGGGACAGTATGTATATCAAGCCATTGACATAACTCTCAGAATTTGTATTTACTATTCATATTTAGAGGCTGGGGGGGCCTTGGTTTTTCCAGCAAGATGGAATTATTATGAAATAGACATGGAAATTGCTAAATATTTCAGCTAATGGAAATATGAATGGATAACACGATCTAAAATAAATCCCGATGTATATTATTAAACAATCTCAGTCAGTCCACATGAAAGCACCTGTCTTCTAAAACTGACTGGGCTATTGTTAGAATCATAGAGCCATTTATGTTGGAAAACACCTCTAAGCTAATTAACTCCAACCACTATAATACCCCCACAAAACCATACATATTGCAAATACAGCACAAATTTTATGCTGCATAAAGTACAGGTAAGTTAAATCCAACTCATCCTGCAGTCAAAGAGTAAAATCCTGTCAATGGGGGAAGTGAGAAAACACAAGTAATTCTTTCAGCAAAGTGACTGCTTTTCTTGACAGCAACACTAAGAACAGGCTGTAAGTAGCAATGAACAAAAGCTGTTTTGGAGATCATTACTGGTCTGACTGGAGACCATGGAAAAACAATGGAATAGGACAAGCACAAACCAGCATATTTCCATTTGGAGCAAACACATCACACAACATCCAGAAATGCAAAAGATACTACTGTTTATTCCCCTCCTTCCCCTTTACACTGCCTTTTCTCTTTGTTTCTTCTGCAGTCTGATTAAGGAACCTGTCTCCATGTCAGATCATGCACATTTGGTATAGTTAAGGAGGAAAAATAATTTGATTCATAGAAACCCAGAAGCAGAAAATGTAACTCAAATGTTGTACTTCAAAAAAATAAGTAATACACTCTCAGTGCATATTTTTTCAAGTGCAACACAGAAATACAGAACATTTCCCTTTAAATAGTGACAGATATAAGAAAAAATATAAATAAAGTCTTAAAAATTACTTAATATGTCAGGCAAAGTAGGGTGATCAACATTAGAAAGAGAGTTCTAGAAGAATTAAATGTTTGATGTCAACAGCTTCTAAAATAGACAGAAAGTACATAATCAATTTTTGTACCTTAAAAACTGTAACCCATAGAATGATCTCCTGTAAATTTAGATATTTACTTAAGCATGGTTACCTGCATCTGATTTACACACAGCAGAGGAAAAAAATGAAGCAGAGCTGCACTATAAGCACAGAAAAAGAAGGAATGCTAGAAGTAGTGCAGTATTTGAAAAAATATTTCAAACTCTAATATTAGAAAAATGGACTGCAAAACAAAAATATGGCCCCTTTGAAATCTTAACATCACTTCTGTAAAAAGAGGTTCTTTCCTTCTGTGAAAAGTTCTTTTTGTGAAGTACCTCTCAGGGTATCACTGAGGAATAATCATCCCACTAAACAGATCAGAAAGGTCCCTCCTCCTCAAAAGCTTCCTAAACAAGTTTCTTAGTTGTGACATTCACTTTACTCACTTTTAAAATTATTTTACCTGAATCAACTAATCAAACACATTAAACTGAGTTCATTGCTACTTAAATCAGCTTAGCTTACACACAATGAATCAAGATAAACTGATGCAAAATCTCAAACAGGAACAAAAGCATGAATAAAGGAATGAAACTTATTATTTCAAGTAAAGGACTAATGTTAAGATCAAAGGAATTCCGTGGCTGTTTTACCCTTTTAAAGTAGACAATGTCACCTCAGTTTTCTGTTTCACCAGTAAGAACTGATAGCCCAAAAAATGGAATTCAAAGTTCCATAAATTGACAGTGCATTTGAATCCTGCACTGCTTGAAAGGACATGAACACAGGATGAGGAACTGTATAAAGGTGGTAGTATTTTACCCAAGTTTCTCTTCCAAAAATTTAATTAAAAATTTCTCATTACTGTGCTGCACTGGCTCTAAGTTGTTCAATCTGCAGCATGAATCATTGTAGTATGAATTCAGTGACTGACTTAAAACACTAGGGCTCTTCATTTCCAACTTCTATCCATCTTCTATCAAAAGCAACTATTACTAAAACTCCTAAACAATTAAGATTCATTATCTAAATAAAAAACTGCATAGTTAACACATAGCATAAGTCTCTCACTTTTCCAAAAGCCCACCAGAAAACCACACACCTTCAGGATCATCTTAATTGTTCCTAAAGCAACCTCCAATAAAAACATAAATATATAAGCAAGTCCTAAATATAGGACCACTAGAGCTGAATATTTAAAATATATCAGTTTTGACAAGTCTATAAGTGACTTTAATTTCCACTTCATCAGTACAGACGGACACTCCTAATTCAAACCCTAGGCTTGTAACATTGTTTCCTAGTTCTGCCTTAAGCAGCACTGAGGGTAAAATCCTGAAACACAAGAAAGGCCCTCCCTTTGCATGTCCTCAAAAAAAAATACCAAAACAACAAACTAAAAAAACCAACCAACCAAACCAACAAAACAAAACCAAATAATTTTGTGCTAGTATCTCTACAGGCAATATACTGTAGAAAATAATTTAGGTTGCCAAAGCTACAATAAAGACAAATCATCTTAATTTTGTATTTTTGTCCCTAGGAAATCATAACACTTTGCCTCTTACAACCATAAAACTGCTGTGGTGTGTTTTTCGGTTTTAATCGGGTTTTCCCTAGGTTAGAGTTGGTTCAGAGTCCCTCTCCAGCCCTGCCCTGGTATCTGGTACATTCCAGGGGAGCTGTTGTGTAATTGGCCAAGGTCCCAGTTTCTCCCACTCTATCCTATGCCCACTGTCTGTACCCCTCCACTTTCCCTACCCCCGTTTAAAAGTTGCTGCTCTGCACCCGGGACCCCACTTTTGTGGGAACCTCGGCTCCAAAAACAATAAACCGAGTCGTCCCTTTGTCCTTTGTCACTGCTACGCTTCAGCCAGGGCTGAGACTCACGGGACCAAGAGAAGGTACAGAGAAGTATCCTTAAAGCTGGACTAGGGCAAGAGCTAACCGGACGGAACAAAAGGTTCCAGGAGCTGCACCTAGCACCTGGCTTTATAAAACCATTATTATCAGAGCTTTGGGATCACCAACACCTGACACTGAGCCTTCCAATGCTAAAAAAAAAAAAATAATTGCTTACATTCTGGACCTAAATTAAACCAGGAAGCAGTAGAGATCACAAGCTCAGAGGCTATGCACAGGAAAACAGGAGAGAATAAAAAGTTTATATGATCTGAGTTTCCAGCCACATAGTGCTGCTGAAGGTAGCTTTGAAGTATGCCAGCCTGGTCCAAGAAGGTGAATAACTGCAATTCTGAAAGTATCTGCCTCCAGTTAATTTCAAAATCTCCCTTAGCACTGCGCTTTTTCAATATGGTACCATACTGTGAGTTCCACTAATTACAGGTTCCATTTCATAGAAACCATTTCATGTTTCTGAGTATTAAAGTAAAATGCCGAAATCCTGAGTAGCAATATTTTATCATGAGATAGAAATATCTACACATCACTCAGTAGGAGTGCACAGACTTCAGCTGAGCATTTTCAGCACTTCAAATGACTTCAGAGTTATGACACCAAAGAACTTCAGGCTTTGCGCTTCAAAAATTAAATTATTCAAGACTAGCATAAGTTAAATACAATTGTTATTTTTATAATCAAAATTCTCTCAACAATACAGTGCTTGATTCCACAACAGCCCATCTGTATGTTATCAGCATAAATCCTCAAGACTTAAGAGATCCTTTTGAGGGATAAAATACTGCAAATTATACCTATCAATAAATGAACTTGACTCCCTCAGCCAAATATTAAAATAAGAGGTTCAGTATTTGAAAAAAATCTAGATAAACATGATTCTGCTGTAACACATAGATTGAATAAAATTATTATTTCAATGCCATTTCTATATTCTTGGTTTTTTGATCATATTATGATATATATAATAGCATCAAAATAATGATAAATAATTATTATATTATAATATGTAATTGTTATATATCATAATTATGATATATAATTTAATATATATCATAATTATGATATATTATTTAACTGCACTTGTCTTTTGGTTTAGCATTTATTATGACTTTAACAGTTAGTGTTGTGGGGTAAGCCTTGACAAGTTTGATGTTCAGCCTTTGATATCTCAAATTGTTCAAGTAAAATTAATTACTCCATCATGTTTGTGCACCAAAAGATACCAATCTGTCTGTACTCACCCTGGTGGGCAGACACAACCTGACAGACAAGGAAGGTGTGCTGAGAATGTGAGGTTTAGCAGCTGATTCTCACAAGTCCTCTCTCTGCTGAGCTCAGGATCCACTTGTGGATTACTGCAGTTAATATAAATCTGTCCAACTGGGCAGCTGTGTGCTAGGGAGAAAATGGACAAATGCTTTAGTCTTCACACCTGAAATTTTGTATTCTGTAAATGCGTGCAATACGGATGTGTAACAAAATTATAACATCCATCTGCCTCTCCTCATATTATTTGGGGCAAAGCTAACCTTAGTTTGTCCTACTGAAGGTCTGCTATTTATCATGCAGCTGAGCTTATCTGCATTAGCAAGCAAAAAAATTAGGATTTTAAAGTATTGGGGGAAAAAAGTTATTCAGATCAAACAGTATTTTGAACAGTTTGGCTGATATAAGGCAGGAGCATTACTTTCAAGCACACAAATAGATACTTATGGAACCCCTCCCAGAAGATAATCTGTACACACTGCACTATCTTCCAGTTCAGAAAAGGGGTTCCACAGAGACTGGAGGAAATGCATTCATTTGGCTTGAAACATCTTCTCCCTCTCTCTTCACTCACCTATTTTATTGTTATCGCAGTTCATTACTCCATCCCTGCAATGGCTGCAATAGAAATACACAAAGTTGTACTGACAGCCAGGAAGGTCTAAAATAGTAATATGTTCTATTTAGTAATGCAGAATTAGTCAATAGAAAACAAATAAATGTTTACACTGTACATTATAACTGTGGATAAAGCGTGCATTGCCTTAACTCAAAAAAAACCATGAGTTAAACTCAAAACTTTTGCTTTATGCATGATGTCATTAGGAGTTAAGATGCTTGGTCTGACGAAAAAATACATACAGGAACATGCCCCCATACTGCTCCCCAAAACACATTTCCCCTGCATGAAACAGTTTAAAGCTACCTAAAACTCAACCTAACAGGAAAATTTATGCAGGGAAGCACTGAGAAAACTAACACTGTCTGCTCCTTTCTAGTTTGAGCCAAAATGGTCCAGCACTCTTCTAAAACAGTAGCAGCTCCTATTGCAACTCACTGTCAGGGAAAACTGTAGCAGTGCTGGCTGAGTTTCAGGTCCTGGTCTTCACTGAAGAACCTGAGGCCATGAAATCCAGCACTATTTTCCCATTCTTTTGCAATGGATAAAGCATCCCCAAGACTCCTATGGCTAGTCAGCAGATTGAGAATCAAATTCTACATGTGCCACAGCCTCCCTGTGAACGCATTTGGAGCTGTGTATGGACCCCAAAGCCCTGCAGGAAAAGTGGTCAAGGACTGCACAGAATCACTGAAGCAAGAGGAAAAGGAGTACCAAAGGGAACTGAGAGGGAGTCAACTCAAAGGCTGATATAATATCAATGAAATTATTTTAAAGAACTTGGTGAAACCAAGAGAATAGAAAAGCTATTCCATAGAGAAGAAATTCCAGTTTGAAAGTGGGAAGCTCCAAAGATGAAGCAATTGAGAGAAATAAAAGATGGGGAGAATATAATGAAGATTGTAATTGTTTCTAATAGAAAGTGACAGATAAAAAAAGACTTCATTACACAGGAATTTTTTTTCCAGTTCATCCACTCATGTATTCCTACATGATTCCTAATGTATAATTTAGCACAAGGCAATTGACAGGAGCTGACAGTCTGTACTTCTACATTTGAAAGCCTTTCCTCTCAACGGATCTGTATACAGCCTTATTAAAAAAACACCTCATGTAAAAGTTGTGACTAGATGGGAGACAGATCTCTAATTCTAGCTAAAATTCTAGTAGTTATAAACCAGTAGATTTTAATTTTATTAACAAACATAAGCTGCCAGATCCCAAGCAATTCCACTGAAATCAACATGAAGAGGATTTTTGTCTACTGCAATTCTAAAACAACTACATTTGTGGACAATCACATGATCTGCTTTCAACCATATATCCATCACATGGGTCAGCAAAATTAGCTGAACTAGACTTTTGAGGAGGAGGGTTAAAGATTTATCAGGAGAAGCCCCTTTCCTTGACTGCCAGGGCTGTTTGGCACATTTTGTAAACAAGAACACCTTGGGAGGGCAGGCAACAGTGCACCCAGCCTTTGCAGGGCCTCATATGCATAATGGGCTGCCTGGCACACTCCAGGGAATCTGCTCTAAGGGAAAAAAAATAAGCTAACTTGATGAGTAAGATATCAATTTATAATAATCAGTATTTATGGGCTGCTGACAAGAGTGAGAAGGAGTTTGCGTGTGCTCACTAAGTGGCCCCATTGCAATAGGAGTCTGACAGCACCAATCTCTAACTACAGTACTACTCTGATCTGTCACAGGCATGATTTGGTCTGCTCTGCTTTTAATTAAGTGCTGTAACAACTGATACAGGCAGTCAGAGCTCAGATAATATTTCTGAAAGCTTGTTATTTACAGAGCTTGTCATCCACATCACTTAACCTTCTCCAGACAGAAATAACTGTTGAAAAGGATGCATCTGGACAGAGCCAGGATCATCTAACAAGCTTTCTTCCTTAATGCCACAACTGTGATGATGCAAATGGAAGTGCAAGAGGACAAGGAGAAATGCCATATGTAAGGAACAAGAACAGAGATGCTTATTTACCATTGGCTGCAGCTGACAGTTTTTTGTGCTGTTTCTTAGTTGATAAAAGCCACATTGCTCTTTTACAATGATTCTATACTAGTGGAAGACAGATTCTTAATAATTCTTCATAAACGGATTTAGAATCTGGTAAAGGGAAGGAGAATAGCAATGAAGATCTATGGACAGTCAGGAAATGTCTGCACTTTTCTGGAGCTCTTCACATTACTATGGATGTCAGAAATTATTGCGGCTTTTCTTTCTGTTTTGCAATTCAATATATTGCATTACAAAACACAGCAGCCTGAAAAGCCTAAGTTCTAATGGACTTTTGTCAAACACAGAAAACTGATGCAGGTTTATTCTGTATGTTTCACTAAAAAATAACTAAAACAACAAAAAGAAAACCCAACAAGCTAGCCAAAATTATTTGATAGAGCTCTTAAAAACATGACACAATTTTGTATCTTACCATTTGCCTAAAGATGTCATGACATTTTCTCCAGGAGGATAGTCAATTCCTTGAAAATAGCATGGGCATTCATTTCTGGAACAGAGGAAAAGCGTGTAACTGATGAACCCAAACTGAAAAAAGAAGGTAAAATTCCCATTGATTTAACTGCTGTTCAAATTTCAGTTGCTTTGTTTGTTTTGGTGAGGGGTTTTTGGTTAGCCGGTGGTTTTGTGGTTGTTGTTTTTTTAAATGCAAGAAATGGATCTCAATACTGCCATATAACTCAAGAACATGTCAAACCATATCAGTAGGAAAATGGAAGCTTATGCTTTGTATCTCTTACATGCCAAAAATCAGACAGAAAGTAACAACTAGCACTGATGTTGGATGAGTGTCCATATTACAGAAAAGATTTTTGATCAACATAGACATCAGGTCTGTTTAATTCTAGGAGACCCTGTCAAGTTTACAGATTCGTATAATCTACAAGGGTACAAGTTAATTAGTTTTCCACTCTGACTTGCAAATATGGTGGTCTGAAACAGGGAGTGCAGCCATCAGAACTGCAACTTTACCCACCTCTGTACACATCGCTCAGCCTTGGTATCCAAATACATTCCAGAGGGACAAGCACAGCCTTCAACGCAGTCATTGCTGCATGTCTCTGGCACAGACAGCGCTTGGCAGGTTCTGCCACAGGTAGATACACAAGTACTGTACTCCTTTGTGTCTTCACATGAAAGAGCTGCCCAAACAAAACTGATCTCTCAAATTACTGTGCAAGAGACTCAAGTACCTCCCAACAGTTTTCTGATAAATATCACAATTCTTTTGTTCCCAATCACATTAAATTCCATTAAAATTGCTATCTTGGCACTACACTCTGTAAACTACACAGATGTAAATCCACAGTAATAACAAGTGCAATGAGTCTGTGCAGGTAATCCAGATTTACACTGTGGAAACCAAACAGCTGAAGACTTTTTGCCTCTAACTCTTAAAACACTTGGCGTTTGTGCATGGGCATTTGGAGATGCACAGCGCCTTAAAAGAAAATCTTAAAAGCTTTAAATAAAACACTTGTACTTTGCAGATGTTGCAAAATACCATATTAAATTTTCTTTTATATATATATGTCTTTTATAAAGCTCTACATGTGAGGGCCCAACATGTCCTACCAGTATCTTTCACATCACTAGAAATTAATATAAACTAAAGAATTTAATATTATCCTTTGCTTATGGAATAGATAACAGATGTTACCTTTATGTATGAGGATACATATATTCTATATTCTTCTATTCATTTTAAACTAAATAACAACAATACCAAGTTTCAACACTTGCTTCAGCACTTTGTGTATTTCAGTGTCACTGATAGTAAGAGAATAAGCCAAGATTGTCAGACAGTGGAGGTCAACAGTAATCCAACTAAAACTGCTAAACACCATCATTCTTCATCTTGTTCATTGAAAGAATTAGATAAACCTAGCATCTACAAGGAAAAGAAATCTATTTATGCACTTCATGAATAATATCTATATGGCATAAGATATGCAATGCCATGTAATAAGGACTGACATATTTTGAATTTGAATTCTGTATATATTTGAAGCCACTCTGACTACTTAAAAATATTTATAGCATTTTGTAAGTCAAAACTACAGAAAGTAAATTATAAAGGAAAAATCCTCTACAAATTGACAGAAAATTCTTTAAAAAAAAAAAACCCTTGTCCTGTGTGCAAAAGGACCCACTAGAATTAATCCTTTTCTCATTTAAAAGATTGTATTGATTTAATTTTATTTGCTGATTGTCTCAAATAATTACTGTCTGAGGACTTTAAAGTCTAGAAGTGAAAGGAAACTCACCACAATCTGGGACAGCTCCTCTGAAATCTATTACAACTCCAAACCTTTGGCAATGATGAGCGTAATGGGCCAGAGCAGAGCAAAAACAAGTCTGTCCACATTTGCAAGTGTCTCTTCTGCACTGCTCAAAATAGGGAACAGGACTCAAATAGGGGTAGCATGGAGCAAAAAGATCTTTCGTAAGGATGCTACAAGCTTCCGTTGCGTAAGAGGCTACACAAATAACAGATTAAAAACTGTTTCAGTGAGGGCGTTTAAAAAGACTTGGAACAAAAAGTGTCTTCTATACAATGCAATCAATCATGGTTATACACTATTGCCACATAAATCTTTTTATCTTTGATTTCTATACATCTGTACAGAAGGACTAACATTCATGTCCCAATCTGTTACCAAGAATGCAGCTTCTTGGCACTGCACACTGTGTAAATACTCAAAAGACAAGTGATGTTGTAGCAGGAGACATGATGATTCCCTAGAACTGCTGAAATTACAGGGAAAACCTTAATATTCCACCTCTACATCTTTACAAGTGTTTAGTGTCCAATATAAGAAGTGGTAGGAATTGATAACTGATGATCTACAAAGTTCATCATTATTGAAGGATGACTTAGTGACCATCTGTGGTCCTCACAGCATCAGCAACCTGCATATTATCCCAAGTGGATATTTCCTTCCAGCTAAATCTATAGGCTGGCAGTGCAGTAAGCATCTTTCTTCTACTCATTCTCTTCCATAGTATTTAGTTTTTTTCAGCATTCTCAAAAATGAATACTGCAATAGTTTTGAGTCTCCATCTTAACTGGCAGCATCACCAGTACAAGACATTCCACCAAACTTTTATGCATGCTTAAGTTAACACAGTTTAACTGCAAACCAGAAATAAAAATTACATATTTCAAGCACCTCTGCAAGTATTACAAAATCCTCAAACAATACACAATGTGATTTTTTTAAGGGATTGGACTCAGCTGCCTCTATACTACCCCTAGGTACTAATTTATTTAATGGGTATGACTGGTTATTACCGTATTACTGGTTATTACTGTACCTGATCCAACTAGGAAAATGGGCACAGGTACTAAGTAGAGATGCATTTGTCAGTAAGAATTTGCCCTCGCTGCCCACCTGCCTGCAGATGCACATCACACGGATCCACCTGTGAGCTGTCATGCACAAGAACGCACGCCGATGAAGTTTTCCATGTGTTTCCAAACAGCTCTGGAGTGCTTTCTGTTACTCCAGCTGGAGATCTTTTACAGAACAGAAGTCAGTCAGAAAAGGTATAGTGAATTGCAGAATGGTCTCAGTTCTTGGGCCCTCTGATTCAAGCTCCTCTTTCACTATTCCATATTCACTCACTCGCCCATAAAATTGTAATCGTAAGTTTCAGGACTCCTCTTTTTTATGCAGGTAGAGGCCCAGAAACAAAAGAGAAGATGTCCTCTAGAGACTTTGTAAGGAACAAAAGATCAAAATAGACTAAATTCCATTTTTATAAGAAAGCAGGGAGCATCACTGTCCTGATAGTTTGAACTCCCTTGTTTGTCTTTTTGGTTCCTTAGCAATATCCAATCCAATTTTAATCTCTCCTCTACCTATACTTTCCTGTCTGTTGCTGACTTTCCAGACCCTTTATTCTTCGTAGGAAAAAGAAAAGAAACCCAAACCCAAGCCTCCAGAAATATAACTGCAAAAACAATTGAACAGATACCTCTGAGGCCTAGGTAACAGAAGCTGAACAATAAAGACTTAGATCGAAATAACCAAGGCACAGTAATGTTGTACAGAGAGAATGCTCAAAACTGTGCATTTAAATATGGAGCATTGTGCTTGAGGGAAAAGATTGCATTAGGCACACAATCAGGAGTATTGCCACTGCTAAAGCAGCTGGGAGTGAAGGTGTTGCCTATGGCAAGTCTCCCAAATCTGCTGTGGACCAGGTTGATTGTGTGCATATCAAGATGGCTTGATACCACAGCCTGTGTCATATCTGAGCACGACTTCTAAGACCCCAGGTTTAAGGGCTTTTTTACAAATGTCAATTATTGTACAGCTTCTCATTTGCATGAGAGCAATCCAAAAATACATCACAAAACTACACGTCAAACAAATATTTTAAGTAGCGTTACATAAATAATATCTCTTCATTGAGATGCTATGTATTTCCTAGTCTCTTTATAAATAATAGTCTGATAATACTTTTTAATCTGTAACATAGAAACTGTTCAAAATTCCACTGGTATATTTGTGTATCTGTCTTTTTAAATGGGAACTATAATGGAAAGCTTTTCCATTTTTCAATTAGTTTTGCATTAGAAAATACCAGCTGTTCTGACAGCATAAAATTCTGCTATTATTTCCTTTTCTTATCCTGTTGTGTCCTAAATTTGTGTTCTTCTCCCAGCTCCATTAGGCTACTCTAATCCACTGGAAGCCAATTCGTTCTTTAGTGTCTGTGAGACATCTGCTGCAAAGAAACTGGGCAAACAGCAGCTTTGGCTATGGTGCTTGGGCAGCTCTGAGCACCTCTCCCTGCATCACAATGAAGGGAAGCTCAGGCAGCAGCCAGTCCCTGTTGCTGGTCTGCAGGCACTGAACAATGGAGGCTCTGTCAGAGACAGTAGATTAGGGCTCGCAGGAGAAAATAGGAGCTGGAAAGAGATAGAGTCTTGCAGAGAGGCAGAAAGTTCTGTATATAGGCCACTCTGTATTTTGGACAACAATTTTGGTAAAATAGCCCTTGTGCATCATAAATTTCACCCGAATTTTATTCTTTTGAGCAAAACCAGGCTTGTTGTGCTGTAGCTGAAGCTACAGATTTTCTGTTAGCAAACTGAACCCCACTATCCATCTCACTAATGAAAAACTTCAAAATAAATTATTCTTGGTATCTATCCTTTCAGCTTCAGTACACACTTGATCTACCACTCTAACTACCGATATTCATATACTGGCAGATAGAAATCTTGCAGCTCTGCATACAAGAAATCATCCTCTGTGTTTTCATTGAAGGTTCCACAAAGGCCCACAGTGTCATCCTTCCACCGTTCATCCACTTGAAGGTAAAGCCTCAGTCCTTCTCTGTCGTAGAGGATCTGTAATCCAATCTGGGTCTTGACTTGCAGAAATACAGAGGAGAGTTTCCGTATTTCGAATAACTCTGGGGAGTAAAAACAGAGATGATTGAAAGGCGAAGGAAACCTGCTTGAAATTTACATTTGGTTTCTTGTCATTTCAGTGGTGTTAGCTTATATCACTTTTATGTAGTTTTTTTCCATATTAAGGCCCTATTTTCCTCTAAACATTGATTTCTCATGAAAGGTTATACTGATTCAAACTTTAAGAACAAAACAGGAAACTCATGAGACTCGCCACACTTTTTAAAAATGCATTGAGAGTTCACTGAAATATCCACATAGGTAAACTAAATGGAATCAGTGTAAAGATATAAATATTGCAGACCATTTTTTTGTAACCAAACTAATCCTAAAACCAGAAACATGATTTCTACGTTAAAACCTTTTTTGTGAAATTCTCAAAGTGCCAAGGCCTTGCAGACATCAAATGTACTAATGATTTACATATAAAACTCTCATTAAGATAACACTAAATCTCACAGTCATATACACTGATGCAGAATGCCAGACATCTTCAGGACAGAGGGATTTAAATACCCAAAGCAAAAAGAATCAAAATAAATTTTTGGTCTGAAAATCTGTAGCTCATCTCTAAGGGGCAGCAGGGTCCTTTCCACTTAAATTTACGTGAGTTGCTTACAAAGATGGGAGAAGAAATGAATCAATTCAAGGGTCAGAGGAAACAATTTCCCATCAGCAAAAGAACTAAAAAACTTTGCAAATGTGAGGGATGGCATTTGGACCTGTTAAAATAAACAAAACCTTAAATGTAAGAAACAATTAGCCTAATGCAGCTACTGCACAACTCCTACCATTAGTGCAAAAAGTACATCAAAAGTTAATTGGTGAAGCATTGCATAAGAAATGGTATTGACACTAAAATATGCCTTTCAACTTCAGTATGTCAGCAATACTGACAGTATCACAACACGCACAAATGTCATTGAAACATTGCTCTAGTGTTTGATAAAAATTATATGCTTATGTATTATTCCTTACCATCTGCATAAGGCAGGTTAATTTTGTACTGGTCATAGATAAAAACATCTCCTGAATGAGTAAGGGTCACTTGCCTCTTGGGGTCCTGCTTAAGAATAAGGCTGACAGATTGGATACATGATCCATCCTGGTTCTGCAAGTGAGAGTAAAGCAAACAAGAAAAGTTATACTTAGTGGGGACTGAAAATTTTAAGATATATCCTGCTTCTTAGCAGAGTGAACTTATGAAACGTGCAGCTTTAGAGCTAAGTAAGAAAAATCAGTATTCTGAATGATTTCCTGTATGTACATAATAATGACACTAACATGCTATACAAATACAGCACAGAAGTGGGATTTGGAAAGAGAAATTTAAACAATTCTCACGTAGCTCAGTACCATGACACACACAATTCTTGAAGACCTACTGAGGCTGAGTTGATACTCACTAACAATGCTGCACTATCTACAGAGCAGTGCACCAAACTCCACATGTATACTTCAATGTGCCCCGATATACCCAGGTTCTTTTAAAGCATATTTTAAGATATAAAATTCTTTTAAAGACAAACATTAATGAAAGACAAACATCTTGTGAATCATTATTTAAAGCAGCACTTCAGTTCACTATTTCTGTGGAGAGCTGTAGAATAGAGCATGTTCATAAGCTCTGTGGATGAATATGGATATAAGAAAGGCAGCATCATACCAGCATATAATACCACAATATCCAACTGACCCAGCTTGCTTATTGCCACTACCACTGCTTATTCTTATTTGCATTTCACTTCTCCAAGCCGAAATGTCACATGGAAAAACACATGAATAGGAATACTGCATTGCAGTCTGGATGAAACACTCAAAAAAACCAAACCAAAACAAACAAACAAAAAAAACCAACAACAACAACAAAAAAAACCTAGACCAATCCTATTTACTTTTTTTACACCCACACTCTTCAGTGAAACTTAATTTTCAACAGTACCAAAAGCAGTTAATTAACTGAAATTCTGCAAAAAATACACCTCTATTAAGTAACATGGGAACATGGTGATGAGAGAGGTGATGAACAGAATTCAGTTACAATCAAAATTTTCAGGACAGGACGTCCACTTTCCAGAGTAACTACAGCTTCCAATGTCAGTATGGAAAGAATGCTTGTTAAAGCATGTACATTAATTAATTACAGCAGATTGACAGATTTTTCTTAACAGGATGAATTTGATCACTATTTAATTTTTTTGAAAAGAGAAATGTTTTATCAAAGAGAATACAGCACAGAGGTGGATCGAGAGATGACTTGAATTTCCCCATGTCAGCACTGACCTTGCTACATGCTAAAAGATATATGAATCCCAGTCTACATTTTACTCAGTCATTTCTCTAGAAGAAAAATAGGTTTCTGACACTCCTACTACACTCTAATGTCTGTACCATAGCTTGAGACACCAACTTATTTCCACTAGCTTAGTGTGGCTGGATAAAGTTAAGAGACTGTTCATTCCCTGCCATCTACAGACAAAAGGGGGAAGCACCCAACTCCTGTTTCTTCTGTTCAGCCTCCTTCACTTCAAGACCTTGTAACCATTTAACAGCTATTCCAGAAAAATGACAAAAATTGGGTCCACTCTTGTCACACTATTTGTTCATTTTACTCTCATCTCGATTATGCATCTTCTATGTCTCACTATCGCAACAAAAACTTCTCTCTTATCAACACCATTTTGAGCACAAATTCAAACCAGACACATCTGAAATCACTTGGTCAAAGAGCAGTCTAGGTCTCCCTGCAGAAAATTCCATGTTGATTGCATCTGGAACTGTGCTGCAGCCAAGGAATAACTACCAGATGTGCTGGAGGCTGCATTATTCAGCCACACTGCCTCCAGTGAATGAATGACTAACAATGAAACAGTGAAGGTTTAAGCATCTTCAGTGCTGAAAGAAGATAAAGGCAAGATAACTTTTGGACAGTTGCACAGGCATCAAAATTATACTGCAAATAGCACCATTCACAGTGTAAAGAGGTCAGAATGTTCAGCTCAAAGATTCACACTTTTATTCAGTTCTCTCTGACTTTCACTAGGAATTGTCTAATACAGGGCAAATGTTGCCCTGCTTGTTGAAAACAATGCCTAGAGCTGTAAGGACAGTACCATGTGGCTCTGAAAGATGCTGAACTAGCAGCAGAGCAGATCGTCTGTCAGCTCTTCAAATACCATGGACACAAGAAGACACAGTGGTGTGTAAAGATAAGGACATACACGCAGAATTTCCCTGTCTCTAGATAATAATGCAACAGTGATCTTTCCCCAGCAGATGAAATGATAAAACAAAACCTGAAAATAGGAAGTTATAAAAACTGGAGATATTTCATCAGCTAAACCAGCTCCCCTGGAGTGACAGTGAAGACACGCACCTGCCTTGCAAAGTCCTGCGCTTGTAGCTCATCTTGGTGTCTTTCGTCTTTACTAAGAAATTAGGTTTCTGTGCATTTCATTCAGCAGCAATAGCTACAAATTGAGAATATTGTTGGTCTTTTAAGAAGATGAAAATAAAAGAATGGAAGGTGGCATGAAGAGCAGAGGAGAAGCAAGAAAACAACCCTCCACAGCACATACATTACTACACACTACTAACAAAAACTTTATTATTCTTTCAAGCTTAAACTGAAGGAGAAATTCTGCCTCACAATTGTTCTCTGTTCCAATAGACTGTTTCTTTCAGAGCACTGCCCCACCAGCTTTTGGCAGGTGTTGCCACTGGAATGGCCATTTCTCTCACCAGACACTTAAAAAAAAAAATCTATATTGAGAAGACCTTCTCATCATACAAACTACAAAGCCAGTGAGGCTGTCACCTGAAACTCAGATAAGGTTAAGCTGTGCTGATCACTTGACTGATTCTCATTCCAGAAAGTGCTTAAACAAAATTTCACAGCGTTTTGAAATAACTTGTTGCCTGATGACCGTTTATGTCACCAACTCTAAGACTCAGGATGACTGGATTCTTTGTGATTCAGAAAGCTAAAATCTCACTAGGTATTTTCTTTCTACATTTTCTAGTCTGCTTGAATGAGATGGGAGTGATAAGGCTTTTTTAAAGAAGTACATAAAATCTCAAACAATCAAGAAATATGAGATTCCACATTACAAATCTTTTAGCTTCCCATTTCAATTCATTAATTTTAATAAATGAGAGAAAAAAGAGGGTGCCTAGGGAACTGAAAAGCAGTTCCTCTGCCAAGTAGTACCAGCTGGTTGATAATTAGGCACTTGAATAGGTACACCGAAGACCCACATTCTTGCATTATACTACAAAAACTGTTCTCACCACCTGTACACTGATAATTAAATCAGCAGCACATAGCCCTGAGACATATCCCATAATCCTCTGATTGTTGACATCCAGAATGTTTTACTCAGACCTCTGTAAAATCTATACCTGTTAGGACTGATCAGGTTACCTTTGTTAAAGGCTAGCTGAAGTATGAAGCTGAGCATGCAGTAAAAGCCCAGAGAATCTGGTTTTTTTCACCTACAAACCACCTGGACACAGACACATTAAGCAAAGTCACTAAGTCAGGCTGAAGAATGCAAGAGTTATTGCAAGGCACTTCATAGTCTCAGCAGTGAGGCAGAAAGCCAACTAGATTGGTAATCACCTTCCCCAGCAAAAACTAACCACAACAACCAAACCAAACAGCACAATTCTGTCTGTTTTGTACAGAGAGAGAAGTGTTCCTAACACAAGGGAATGAGACACACATACATACTCCGCCCATTAACCCAGCAGATACTGCTGGGTTATTCCAATACAAATTCCACCTATTGATGGGCTTTCTGATAAAAACCTCGTCAGGCTGCAAGGTACCTTGCTATGAGCTTCTGCATGAAGTCACTTTGGCCTCAACTCCTCTTTGATAAAAAAGTTGCCTAGACAGTTTCTCTGGGGATTTCCTTTGCTTTTCTTCCATGATACAGCACAGCTGTGCTATACACTACCACTTTTCTCAAGCTTCTTGGACTCTGCAAAATTCTAAGACTATGAATAAATGACTGACTGAATAGATGGATGCCTATGCTTATGTTGTGTTTCATGTTCTTGTTGTGTTTTATGTTCTTGTTAATTTTTTTTTTATTAAGATGGTACTAACTTAATCAGCTTCTCAGGATTCCAACGTTAGCACAGAATGAAGCCAGCCCAACTTTCTGAAATAACACCAAGCTAACTAAAATATGCACTTGAAGCAGGGAATTGTAACAACGGCCAAATACATCTTGAAACAGCCTCAATCTTCCTATAAACCGGAAATACTAGCAAGATCACAAGAATAATGCACACAGAAGTCAAAGCCTAGAAGTTTTTTAAATGTGCATGTCCCAATCACAGCCCTCACTGTAACACTTCTACCTCAAAGAGCTAAAGCCTGTTAGAGTGTTATACAGCAATTTTATTTGCTACTCAGGAATGCACTTTTTCAAAAGTGGTAACTTGTAGGCCCTGTCACATATCTCACCTGGTATCCTGATATGCTTCTCCTAGAAACCACAGAAGAGACATTTATTTGTGGATCATCAAATTCCAAAATATATTTGGTGTCTATCCAGTTAAGCTATTTTTCTTACCTCCCAACTGCTACCACTGAAATAAGGGGACTCCCTGCCCTCAGTCTCCTATCTCTTACCTGGATTGCAAATAAATAATTTCTATCACAGTAAACTTGTCAGTGCAACTTTATTCTAACTTTCTACTTAAGTCTTTTCTGTCATCCAGAGAATTAGGTTAAAATGCAGAAATAGAAAATAGCTACTGAAATATGCCTTTAGAACGTGTAGCATGACAACTTCATTTCCCAAAGGAAATCTCAGGTACGTGGAACAATAGAAACTGCAGATAAGAGTGACTACAATCATTGTGTAAAAGGACTTAGAGAATCATACATTTATTTAGAACAAAAAAGAAAACTAATGTAGTTACCTCCACAGAAGTACCAAGCAATGGCACTAAATCTAATTTTACGTGAATTATGTAGTAATGTGGGCCTAACATATAGCAATGGTCTAGAATTACAGCAAAGTCATATTTAAGGCTATGTATGTATGTACAGTTGCCTGTACAGTTGCACCTAAATAAAAATTACTACAGAAGGTCATTGGAGACAGACAAGATACAAACTCCTTCTCCTATTGCAAGTCCAGCAGCTTGGTAATCACGACTTTAATATAAATGTGGGCCAATTCCTGCCCCTACACACACATGTAGAACTCAAGACAGTGAGAAAAGCCTGACTCCAGAAAACAGCTGAGCTCAGTCACCTGCACTTCCCATATCATGTATGTATTTTTAAGATCTGTTCTATCTTGACATAACTTCCTGAAAATTATAAGCCCTATCAAGACTGAAAAAATGAAAACTCTGTAGTCAAAACCCTTACCAGTGTTCCACGCCTCACACAGAGTTTTATAATACATGCTCAGAAATGCACATACAAAATAAAGGAAAGAATGGGTCTTGGACATAAGGCAGACAAAATATTTGGTGATGCCTGTGCACTGCTTCAGAAACTCTGAAATATAAAATAGGACCACTCTTAGAACTACCTTTAAGAGCACCCTTAGTATACATATGCACAGGCTTTTAGCTCGCTTTTCTTCTTTAATGCTTTTTCCCCTCAGTTAATAGACCCTTCAGGACATAAATGTTACAAGAAGGCTGCAAGTCCTACCTGTCCACAATGAGCATTTTGCAAGGATACGGTGAACATTCCAGACGAGCGGCTCTTTGCCAGGATGTACTGGCAGGTGGCCTGTAAAGTGTATCTGCGCCCATCAAAGGTCATGAAGTGAGTGTCTCCTGAAACTGAGCATTCAGCTGAAAAACATCATCAATAATGCACCTAAATCTGTAGTAAAGACAGTGTATTCTCCCCAGTTACTACTGCTGTAGAGTTCATACACTCTGATACATTCTATTGATGCCTCAGGTTTTAGCTTTTATATTTTTTAGATTCTGCACTGCTTTCGTGTGTAATTCTGGGCTTCATATTGGGGATAGTAAGCTCTCCTCACAGAGTAGGTAGGCAAAACAATTCCTTCTCTAGCTGGGGACCAAGGACAACTGATCCAAATTTCAGGTCCAAGAGCAAAAACAACAGTGGACTGAAGACAAGGACAAGAAGGATGGGACTTCATAAGCTAAAGCTGTAATTGGACAATTAACTCCAATATGCAAATAGACCAGAACTTATAAAAGTGTGAGACCTCATGACCAGTTGTCCATTTTGTGACCATTTTGGGTTCACCTGGGGTGTAGCCCTGGTTGGGCTCTTGTATTGCCCAAGGCATATCCATTGAGGCCTGTTAATAAATACCTACTTTATTCTTTGACTCTGTCTAGTCTGTGTTCTAGGTCAGCCTTCACAAGGCATCACTGTAACATATAAAATAATATTTATATTACAACCAGGTATTAGAAACAAAAACTTTTTTTTTTTTTTGTTCCAAGTTAGGAACAAAAACTTTTCCTTGCTTTTGTTATGGAATTCCTACCTGATGCCAGGCCAGGATACCTGAACAGCTCCTCCCACCAAACGAAGGAAATAAAATCTGCCAACCATATGTTATGGGTATTTGATTTTTGGCTCTTAAAACTAATTTTCAGAAACATTAGCACATTTAACTGATAAGCCAAGCCATTTTAAAGTAATATTTACTGAAGTAAGACTTGAGTTATCAAACAGTTAAGTATTCAAGATTTTCACATACCTGGACATGTAAAATTTGTACAGATCCACTTTCCTTCAATGCAGGTGCTGAAATAAAAACAAAGTTTTCATACTTTTATTCTGTGAATTATACACAGCTGTCCTTCAGTTGTTCTTCCTGCACTCCTTCTCTATAGAATGAGCACCAAGTGTCTCAAGTCTAACAACAGAGTTAGCACTGTCTTTATGACTGGAAGCTTGTGATGAGGACACAATCACGTGAAATTTTATCCATGCACCCAGTGTCACTATCATTTCTTTTTACCTCCTTAACAACCATTAGAAAAGTTAAGAATTAATAACATTGAGAAGAATAAAACACAGTAATTTCAATCTTATGACATTTAAGGATAAGAATTGTTAGGGGAAAAAAAAGTTGCACATCTGCAAGCTCATCCATTTTCAACTGTTAAGGTGGTCCAATAAAAGGCACTTTCTCTTGTTACAAATTTTTCTTTCCTATTTATAAAATTAACTTGGAAATTCCAAAACAGCAGCTTAATGTCAATTACATTAGGCTCTTTATGTCCAAGTGAGACAATACAAACAGGAGACAAAGTCAGCATAGTTCTGTTAAGATTTTGAATTCTAGATTATTTTTAAGGGAGCGTTCAAAGTGAAAAACAGCACTAAATATTACAGTATTCTCTGCAATATTTGTCATTTTCTCTTCTTCTACATTAATAGCTTAATAGTTTATCTTTTCCTTAATTGCAAAACATACACAGAAAAGCAATTTTTATGTAGAAACAGTGAGTACTTATCAAGTTTATCCAATTTCTAACTGAAATAGGCCTTGAAGAAGCTGTTTCTTATTATGATTAAAGGATTTGATTCACAATGCAATAAGAAAAATTACTCACCAGTTATTACATTCTTCATAAACCACTGAACCCATTTCGAAGAAACTTCCATGGTAGTCACAAGGACAGTCCATAGGCTTGACACACAATTCATTTTCATAAATTAAGCCTAGAAGAAATAAAATAAGAAAAAAATGAAATATCCATGACAATGGCTGACAGAGCACTAACAATGATATTCAAGAACAACACCAATGGTCATTGATATATGATAATAAATCTCTAGACTATTTGTTAGTCATTTTCACCAAAAAAAGTGCATTTGAATTATATCAAATAAACTGTATTACAGGGATCGAGTCACTAAATTTCTTGAGATACAGTAAACATAGCGAAAATAACAAATATTTTTATTTGTTAAATAAAAGCAGAGGGAGAAGAAACCACACACACACAAAATAACAAATCCAAACATACAGGCCATGCTGCTTTGAGTACCGTCAGATTATTTTTTAACACATTTACAAGACTTTGCTTCAATGGGCCTTATTTTACTGATTTTTTTTTGCCTTTTTTTCCTTATTACTATAATTATCATTATTTTCTTACCAGAGGAACAGGAAAAAAAAGGCTTTATCAAATCATAAAAGGCATAATTTATGACAAATATGATTAAACTTATAAATAATCAGAGTACATATAAGAAACAGGACCTGAAGATCCATGGCATAACTTTCTCTGTCCTCTTTTAGATAGAATTCAGCACTCAACAGGAGCCAATAACTAGGGGAAAACTGGATATCAACATCTATTTTGGTGATGAGGGCAAAGTTTTGCTACAGACCACACTGCTAAATACCTCACTTGCCAGAATCACACAACAATCTACAAACCTCAGTATCAAAACCTGTTTCTGGCCACAGGAATGAGGTTTATTTATGTCGTGGTTCTGAGCTTTTCTAAGGACCCTGACCAGGAAAAAAAATAAAACAAAAAAATCCAAGCCACCCAAATAATCCTCCCCCTACCAAAAATAAACAATCAGCAACCACCACAATCAGGAGGATGCCTGTCCTGTAACAACAGAGCAAACCCCATTTTTCACTGAAATTGTGTAGCTCTACAGTTAGAATGTGGATCTGAGCTAAAACCTATTCCTACTTTTTATAGGGAGGAAAAGGCTCCTCTCAGTAAGGAAAACAAAGTCAGCTACCCACACTGTTTGGCACTCAGTTTATAAAGAGCTCCTGCTTTTAATCTAGGCAAGTCAAAGAGGGATGTAAACCTTGGGAGGAACAATCTGAGTGTTGTTTGGAATCAGGGTGTACCTGAGAAGCAAAACTCACCATCAGGGCAGTAGCAGCCATCAATGCAGTGAAGCTCACTGCCAATGCACTGGGACTGCTGGTGACATGAAACAGGGCAGCAGTTGATGCACTCACTGTAGGTCAAAGGCTCAGCACAGACAATGACTGAAGTACAGAAACAGGCAGAGAAATGAAAAGGTGTAGAGCTACTGTCACAGGGCACAAATGGATTGCACATGTTCCTTTCAGGTATCTGTTTTCTGGTATGCTGGTTGAGTATCTGTTCTCTAGATAAACATTGTCTAAAACAATGGCTTTCCTAACACACAGAGAATTGGTACATATTTACATATTCACATTCTCTCCATTAAAGGTGCATTAAGAAGCAATAATCTTAAATCATGCTTTCTCACAGCAGAGCTATTTAGATTCTCAGACCATCATCAGAAGTAGTCAGGACACCCATTAACAGAGGATTTTTTGGAACCACAGTGGAAATCTTCTGTCATGGATGACAAAGCAGTTTTGGTCCTGTGCTCCAGGCAGGCAACCAAATTAGATAACCTCTTTCAAACTTATATTATGTGACTTGTAATATGAAGTCTTATGCAAGTGCAATTTAAAATTATTTTTAACACTCATGACACACACTTCATATATCACAAAGCCATGAAGACTTTGGCAACATTTGAAAGGGCAGCTCTGTGAGAATAAAATTTGTTAATCACCTTAAAGAATCACATTGTAACAAGCTAAACACTTTTAAAAAATTCTGTACAAATTGCACATATTAAAGAGAAAATCCATTGTGTTTATGTAGCCTTGAAGTGAGTTTGACTCATAATTCTTAATGAAGCTATTAAGTGAGTCCAAAATTGGAGAAAGGTGAAGAACTAAAAGTATAAAGGGCACCCTTGTCAAAACACAAGGACCAAGCAGCATTTCCAGGCACAAGAGCACGGGCATTACCACACTGCTGGAAGTGCACACGCCATCCATGGAGCGGCTTTCCTGCCTGGGCACACGCTCTGGCATACTCAGTGAGCGCTCGACACCAAGTTGCATCATCAGCTGCTGACCTTACACAAAGAGAAAGTGAGATATTATTTTGTACTCCAAACAAAATTTAAACACACACTCTCAGCCTCATGAAAGCTCCTGCATTGCATTCACCCATGCTGTTTGAATCTACTTCAACAGTATTCTGGGATACTATGCTGTTGGACTAGGTTAAAAGACTTAAAAAGATAAAAGCTTTCTGCCACCCTTGAAGAGAGATCAATATGAGTATCAATACATTTGAGACCTGACACTATTTACCTGAATAAATCCACAAAAAACAGAAATACAACAGTATAAGGAGACTTCATTAAGGGTCTTAATTTTTACAGGAGTAATATCCTGCAGAAAACTCACAAGAAAGAAGTGTAAGATTTCTACCAGTGAGCCACCAGGGTGCAAGAAATGGAAATTATCTTCTGACCTGTCTTATTTTTGTGAAGTTTAACTAGTCAAAATAGCTCAGACAAAGGAGTATGGCAGGTTATGAAATGTTAGCATAAGTTCAAATGGTTATCAAATCCCTCTTTTCAATGGGTTACCATACAGCATGAAGAAGCCAAACTGACCCATTGACTATGACTTTTCATTATAGTAAGAAGGCTTCAGAATGGCAGAAAGCACCTAAGGATGTTGCACACTCAGAATCAAAACAGATGACATATTCAAGGGAGATACACTAACACAATTGGAAAATATCTGGGCCTGACTTTGATCATTCTTATATCAAAGAAAATAGGAACAACAACTCCACAGAATTCCACAGTGGTAAGCTACAACAAGTGAGAAAAAAAGTAAGATAATACAAGAATCTTAGATAAAAAACATATAGGCAGAGAAAGTCACAAATCAGTTAATTTAACATCTATAATTCATTCTTATGATAAAAGGACCAAGGTTTTTTTTTATAATTGCTTTGAATCAGCCAAAAACATTCACTTACATGCAGAGATCATTTGTGCAGCTTGCCATAAAAGAAAGAGGACTCACGTACTCATGACATTGTTTAAATGGGGGATGTAACAGGATATTACACAGAGCATATGCCCTCTGAAACGAAAGAGACAGCTGCTGCAATGAGGTTTTCAAAAATAAACATGAGCAGAATAAAATAGAATGCTGTGGAAAATCAGAATAAACATCTGTCTGTGTCTAGGAATCACTTTCCTCCCACCAAAGAGAAGCAGTGTTTAGCAACACATCGCTCTCCAATGTCAGAATTTCCATAACATTGGATCTGTCATCCAAGGTCATACCAGTGGTAGTAAAACATATCCCTTCCTCAAAAAGGGCACACAATTTTGCAACTAAGCCAAGATAACCTGAAAAAAGCCTTTATTTTAATTAAATTACACAGTTATTCAATAAAGAGCAAGAGAAATAAACCATAGCTGGCACTAGCTTTAATTTCAAAGCACTTTAATTTAAGGGTTATATCCTGAAAATACTAATTAAAAGGAAAAACTACTTCGAAGTCATGGAAAAAAGCAACAATAATTCTCTTTTTAAACATTGGCAAATGAACTGTACTCTGACTCTGGTTTTGCTTCCCGGCTTCTTTCTATCTTTCCTATGGATAAATTCTAGAAGAATACCATATTTTACAACTTGTCACTCATTCGGCTTCATAGTCAAACATTTCTGTTGGCTACTATGCAGGGAGTACAGTATTTGAACAGATCAAGAATTAAATACAGCAGAAAAGGCGGGGGCGGGGGGAAGAGGGGTGATGAGAGGACAAGGGAAGACCTGCTGCAGCAAACATTTTAATTAATCTCTCCCCAAAATTGTGTGAAGATTTCCAGTCTCCCTCAAAGCTTTAAAAATTGTCAAATTATTCATTGAAAACTCAAGTCAAATTTTTGTTCCAATTAGAATCACCAGCTATGGCAATAATCCTTTTGTGCTGATCCAAACCTGCAGAGATTCATGGCTTTGTGTCAGGCATGGTGGTTCACTGAGAAGAGATTTATCCCAATCTGGTGCTCCTCGTGGAGGATTTTCCTGCCAGCTCTCTACGAATTCTGTTACATCATCTGTCAGTTTTCCTAGACAAGACACACACACAGAGTCACACAGTGACTTCAAAGAACAACATGTTTCTACAGGAATTCTCAGGGAAATGTTTCAGTAACCAAAGGACATCAAGAACAGAATACCTAACCCCGCCTACTACTAAATGAATCAGCTGAAATCAATCTGATCCTTCCAAGAAGCAAAAAATACTTTTAGGAACTACAGAAGTAGACTTTTGGATGGCAGAAAACAGCTTACTCAGGCAATTTGGCAAGGAAGGGATTTAAGGGAAAAGTCCATCAATGGAATAAAGGAAAGAAAAGGTTGAATAAAAAGTTTAAATAAATTAATAAATAATACATAGGTCTGTGCTGCTACTTTACAATAGAACTCCCAACAGGGAGTCCAAAACCCAAGAAAGATGAGGCATTCCTTAGTCACTGCAATGGTACAAAAAGATTGTCTGAATTAGGCAAATACAGGCATGACTCTTATTTAAGTAGAAATGTCCATACTAGGGTTAAACCAACTAATCCATCATTATTATTATTCACCTTGGACAGGTGGTGACATTGATTACTGCTTGGATTACCCACAAATGCATATCTTACCACATCTTTACTACTACTGCTGCCCAAGCCAAGTGGATAAAGGTCATGCACAGTGAATTCATTCACTTGTGCTACCAATGTAGCTTTAAGGGATGGAGACACTGAGAAAGGTGAGAGGAGAGAGGAGTCTCTGGGGAAATGACCCCTTGGTCTTGGTATTAGTAAAAACAACTTTATTTAGTGAGAAAAGTATTACTGGGGGTAATGACTGTTAACAGGGCAGGGGTGGTGCTTTCTGAAACTGAGCAGAAAGCATGAACAGAGGAAACCACATCCACTCTGAGCTTTGAGGTAGTGCTCTAGAAATATCCTCCAGTTAAAGAGGAGGAGCTAACAGTTAAACAGCACAAAGCAATGATTTCCAGAAGTTTTTATGGCCTCACTTGAGATACTTTTCAAAGGACCTGATCTTTTCCCCGTTTTTTTTTCCGTACTCATTATATAGATGCCTTCACTCATTATTTACTGAAAGCCAAACCTTTTGGAAGTGTCTGAAGTTGACACTGAAAGATCACTGATTATTTCTGAAAGCATTAGCACAAATGAAATGCCAGATCAAACAGGATTGGACAGTTTTCATTAATTTGATTTACTAATTATTGATTTATTTCCAATAGCAATACCTCAGGCTTCCACAGGCCACAAAATTTCTAGAAGGGCAGTGAACATTTAAAAACAGGTTTTACCCTTCAGGTCCCAGGAAACTGAAGTACAAATAGCACTGTAGGTAATTGAGTAAGACAGCTTTAAGATCTTCCTCCCTAGAGCCCCATTTACATTGAAATTGGTACTCTTCACTAAATATCATTTAGTGGAAGTATTTCCACATCATATTTTCCATTTCAAAAGTCACCCATCTTAAATTTGATCAGCATTACATCTGAAAACTAAGCAAAGTAACATTTATTTCACCAGGAAAAAGAAAAAGGAAAAATAAACCACATTACACAACAGGAAATATCTTAAATACTCACCATAACTAGTTTCCATATCATCCTGCAGAATAGCATTATTGTTTCCACACAGTCCGTGGGTTTTGCCCAGGTACTCTGGTGCCATTTTGATGTACACGGCAGATGTACCATCCCAAGCCAAGGTAAAGGCATACTGGTGCCTCACCAGGAAGTATCCAGCTAGTTTCTGGATGTGTAAGTTTCCAATAACATAAGGTAATTGTACTCTGGAATGACATATAGAACCAAAAAAAATATTACATTAGAAAACATAACAATTAAAAATAAATTATTTGCTGATGCCTTCCTCATACAAATAAAAATCCCTGATGTAAATATTGAATGACTCCACTAAAAGAGGTGATTTTGCAAATAACAATAAAAATCATGAATGCCAATGATTATGCTTAATTCTATATACCACTAATTTAGGTATCACCTTTCTCAGACACTGCTCTGTAAATGGAGAGTAATTATTGCAGCTGTGGTCTGGATGCTTTTTCAGCCTATCAAGGAATAATTTTACATCTGTTGTCAAAATGGTACCATCATATTAACTCCAGTGCAACAATAGCATTAGAAACATGACTGCAATTACCCAAATCCTTTATAGGTGACTTCACTGCTCATCTTGATCTGTTCATCTCCAGAAAAGAATAAACTAATGGACCTTTTGCAGGAATAAGGAGAAGAATGGCATTCAGGATCATTATTCACCTGCCAAATAAAATCACAAAGTAAAGGTTTTAATCAAATTCTTTGTAATAAACATATAACAGATCTAATACCTCCGAACCTGCACTCAGCATGGGAACAAAAAGTTTGGTCCCCTTCTTGTGGAAAAAACAGAGCAGTGTTTTCATAGCCATGGTCATGGAGTGGTCTTTTCACAGCTTTGAGTGGACAAAGCAGGCTTTGAAAGGATACACATCAGTCTTATTCCAGCTGTTTACATTCTATGCTACGGTAACTCATAGCCGGCATCATGTTAAAATCACATCTAGATTACATTTTACAACCCCCTATTATCATCTTAAGTTATTTTTACTCTCCTAAATTAATTATTAGGATGTTCAACAAGTTCAAAAGAATATAGAAATACCATTCCCTACCTGTATGGAAAAGCTCCGTTCATCTAGTTCAGCGTGTCTCACAAGGGCGTACGTGGATTTCCCAGGAAAGTAATAATAGAGCCCATCAAAAGTTTCAAAATTGTATTGGCCCCACGTCCTGCATATATGATCTCTTTCAGCACCTGTGTTATGCACTAACAAAAGGAGAGTCACTTGAGACACAGCGCTGGTTTTTTGATACGAACAGGAGTTGAGATGGGGCAGTGCATGCGACATGCTGTGAAATATAATGACATAAAACAAAGGAGAGAGAAAATACTATAGCATGAAGGGAGCCTTCAGGCAGAGAGGAGTCATTGTAGCTGTGGGAACACGAGTGCAGCCCCAGAAACCCAGTCAGATTTCCTTCTACACACCTGTCTGGCATCTCGGTCCCGTCGCATTAAATCGACTGCAGTCGCACAGCTCTCTGTAGACACACTCACCTCCATTAAAACATGTAAGTGAATCTGTGTGGAAAAAATCAAGGCATGTCAAAAATAAATTCTGACAGCTTTCTTTCTTAAGACCCAGTTCTTTCACTGAATGTAACTCTGAGAATGACAGGAGTTGCTAACTGAGCATTACAGTGTCCTGGAGAATCTAACCAGCCCCACAAAAATCAAACAGTGTGAAGGCTTCAACCCAATTTATACAGTCAGATTTATTAATCTATTTCACCTTTAGAGAAGGCAGATCAAAATGTCTGTGACATCTGTTATTCTGATGTGCTTTCAGTCCCCTAAGCAACCAAGAGAGGAAGTGAACAAGTACTGCACCACAAAGAAGCTCAGTGCCTACATCCACACACAAGTAACACCTTGTGGGTAAGCTCTGCCAGGAGGAAAGCAGGCTGCCTTAGAAATACTTATGTTCTGATCCCAGCTGTGTGTCTTTACCTGCCTGCCCACCTTCCATCTTACAGCTTCCAAGTACACCAACCACAAGCACTTTCCATAAAGACACAGACCCCTGACTCGCAATGACAGTTTTGGGTTTGGGCTTGGGGGAGGGAGGAGCTGTTTTGTTTTTAATCTCCATTTTCCCTGTGAAGATCCCTAGCAAAACATGACAAAAGCTTTCAGTCTAAAGAAAAAATGTGCACAAGCAGAAACAAAGCTTCCTGTTACTAAATTTAAACTTCACTTATTAAATCTTTTTTTAAAAATTGTGATCCATTCACTTATTTTGCCAGCATTTGCTCCTATAAAGTTTGTTTAGGAAAGGATTTTAATTTTAGTAATTTGCTGTTATGCAATAATAGTAGTTTTTGTACTTTAGAATACAAACTGAGACTGCTTTTGTTGCAGAAAGACAAGTTGCTCAGAAGAAACTGTTTCAGGAAGATACAAACTGAAGGCTTTGCCTTCTTTTCTTTATCTTTACAAATACATCATTCTTGAAAAATAATCCTACAATGGTTTGGGTTGGAAGGGACCTTAAAGATCATCTCTTTCCAACCCCACTGGACCAGGTCTCTCAAAGCCCCATCCTGTCCGGCCTTGAACACTTCCAAGGATGGGGCATCCACACCTCTGAGCAACCTATTCTGGGGTCTCACCACCCTTATAGTAAATAATTTCTTATTAATATCTTATCTAACCTAAATATCTAAATATCTTATCTAAACTTACGCCCTCTCAACTTCAAGCTATTACCATTTCCAATCACATTATAAATACAAGTAATTATTTGAAGATTTTCAAAATATCCAAACAATTGATAATCCAAATATTTTTGATTCCCTTGCTTTCAACAAGCTGTCTCCCACCCTCCAACAAAAAACAACAACAAAAACAAAAAAAAAACCAAAAAAACAAAAAAAAAAACAAAAAAAACCCACAAACAACAACAAAAAAACCCCACCCAAAGTGAAAGAGTAAAAGGCAATGCTTCTTTGCCTGGTAGCCCAACTATCCTGCTCCTTTCTCTGCCTGGCCAATGTAAAAAATAATGCAAGCACCATGCAGAAAGGTCCCTACTTACACAGACTGAGCCATCTCATTTACACGCTCACAGTGACCAAACTTGTCAATAATGCAAAAGCCTGCTCCTCTTGTTAAGAGAGGCAGACACTGATCTCTTTCATCTTGAGTGTTTTGAGACCTGTGTAACTAGAGCTGCGGTCTCTGTTCTTTGCTTCTCTAAGATCATGCCTTGTTGCCTGTCCAGTTACAATAATGTGCAATTAGGCTGCAAGTCATGTCCCTCTGAGCTGTAGAGGAAGTTAGCCCCCTTTTGATGTTTCAGGTTGAGTGATTCCACTCCAAGCATGGCTCAGGTAACCTGCTCCAAGCCATGTTTGTTCAGATTGTGCAAACAGTCAGCTGACCTGGGGACCCTTGCTGTCACTGTGAAGTACCTCCCTGGCCCTCTTTTAGAAAGAAAGGGTGTTAGTCAAACCTGAATCAAAAAATCAAATTACCCAATCACAAGCATTTTCTTCTTTATGAAGATCTCCTCTGTGTGTATGATTCTAAGAAAATATTATGATTTCACCTGCTTATTTGTTTATATCCCTTTTTACATTATTAAGTGTCTTTCCTTACACTGCATAGAACACCTGTGTGTGCAAACATTAGTTATCCTTAAGCAGGTAATGAGGAAAGCAGCATGGTTTCAGATCACATTTAGTGCTCCTACTACTTTAAATGTGGCCTCCTTTAATCATCCCATTCTGCTCTATTAGCACAGAAATACTTCCTAAAGTATTCAGAATAAATATCCTGTAACAAGGGGTTCATTCTAATCTCTGTCATTAAAGGAATATGAGCTCTCCAAATAAGCTAACCCATATGACCACATCAAAATTTTATCTCTTCCCTAGAAACGTGAGAAACATTTTAATACTTGCAGAAAGGGAAAAGACATCAAGACTAACTGAAAGTTAAAATTAGGAAAACTTATAGAGGAATATTTTGTCCTCCATTAACCTGAAAGTAACACCTATTAAAAACTCCTCAGCTCCTCTTTCCCCTTTGACATTATGCCAGTTGAGTGCACTGGGCTAGAATCTGAAACTGAAAACTGGTGAGAATTTTCCAGCAGAAAACAGTAGGCCTAAGTAGCATGATTTGACTCCATGTAACTAATAATGGCATTTCTAACCAGTGTTGCCACTAGAACCTGCAGATCACCCTGGTAGTTCCACCAAGCAACCAGCCTCAAATTCCTTTTTTACCAAAGAAGATGAAGACTTGGGATTATCTTGTAAGACAGGTCTGAATTCTTCTCTGCTGTTCTCAGCTTAAACACTCTAACCCCCTGTAATTACTGACTAGGCTGCAGCCCCGTGGGCAGGGTTATTTTAGCCCCTCGAGCACATAGGCCTCCTTCTCAGTTCATTTTCCTTTTAAATTCTTCTAAGAGCACTAGCAGAACCTTGAGCCCATTATTTATCAGAGCCTTTGAAAAAGTGTGACTGTAATCCAGCCTACATGACTGCAAGCGGTTCTGCAGAGCAGTGTCCAAGCTTCACACAGACATACCTTAGCAGCATCATGATAGCTGTTTCAAAGGCACCTTGCATCTTCATCAAAATACACATTTATTTTGAAATATTATTATTGATCCTATGTATCTTGTGGCTTTGCATCTCTGATATGGTGCACACTTAGCTTTATCTGCTATCTTACATTACTTCTTCTCCAATGAATACTTAAAATCTCTTGGACTGATTTCAGTTCCAACTGAACTCTATGTCCTCACTTGCTCATCCATGATTTGGTCTTCTGATCCAACATGGTCATTAGGAATAAAATAAGTAATTTATATAGTGTGGAGCCATATTTCACCATAAAGTGAGATAGAGTCACTAAATAAATGCTCTTCTCCTGGAACACAAGGAGGTAACTGCAAAGAAACCTTCTCTATTTATTCCACACAAAATAAGACACTAAATCAAAGAGACATCTAAACCAAAGTTTTTTTCACTTTCACTCAGGAAAACATCCATTTTCAAACACTTGATTTTTTTCTTTAACTATCACATGAATACAAATGCTTGAACTCAGGTCTGACCTCACAGCAATACATCATTATCACCAGTACACTACTAATTCTTGAAGATTTGTGCTTGATGTGTACCATCCTATGAGTATTTTTCTGTACAACATTAAGTATTTCCTAGCGCTACTATTTTTTCTACTATTTAAGACACAGCATGAAAAAAAAAATTGCTTAATTCAGCATAGTAGACACAGGTTTCCTTCCAGGGTATTCACTACTAGATTCACTTGGACAGAAAAATAAGTATGAAAGATTAATGTAGATATCTGAAGTGATGAAGTTGCTTAAGCAAGATAGATACAAGATCCAGCCTATGCCTTCAGTTCTTATGATTCTGCCTAGATATCAACTTGGACCCAAACAGTTTTAGAAATTTGGAGTAATTTACAGAAATAAGCAGGAATTCTATTTTTCAGAATTCTTTAAAAATTACACATTTTTAAAGTAGCTATACAAGATTTGAAGAATAGTTCAGTTGAAGAGTCTGAAGGTAATCACAGTACTAAAATAATCAATTATTTAAAAATCAACCAGTTTTATTCTTGAATGGAAAGGTGAAAAAGCAAAGCAGATCTGGATAAGAACTTGCAAGAAACCTAAATTAGATCTAGAGCCACACATAAAACTGTAGAATATATGCTTAAAATGTAACAGTTAAATTTTTATTACAAAGTCCTGTATTCTGTAACTGCACAACCTCCACTGCATGTTTCTCTAGGTGCAAGTTTTCAGGTGTTCCTTCAGCTTTGGGATAATTAATACAACAATTTCCTGCATTCTTTTTTTCCCTTCAGCTTCATAGTCCTTGAAGGCACCTGCCTGCAGTGGCACAGGTTTTGCCTGGCACACAGGCTTCAGCAGAATGCAACACAGCCCAGGGCCGAGTACCTCCTTGCTCTAGGATGTAAAATTTTCCTCTCTGGGATTCTGAGGTGAATCAGGTGGATGGAATTTTAACACTTCCACTTCAAGAGCCTTCCAGTTAGCTGCATATTTTCTGCACTGGTGCATCTCTTGAAATCAGTTCTCAAGCACACATTGTAAGGGGTAAATATTTCCTATGACTTCCATGACTCATGCCTGCTACGCCATTTCAACACAAGAAAATTTGTAGTGTTTATAATGTTATAAATTCTCAGCAGTAGCCTGAATACTTCCAGAAATAATTTGGTTTGCTTGTCCCAGGTTCTTAATATGCTTTAGCTCAGGAGTTTGCTGTTTGGGTCTTGGGGAATTTTTTACATTTGTTTGCTATTTTTTTTAATTTTGAATGAATAAGATTTGCATAGAAGCAAGTTGAAAGTTTAACAGCTACATAACCTACACATTAACTTCAATTATTCTGATATACATTTCAAATCCAATGCTCTCTGGCTACAAGAAACTAACTAACAGAACTTTTCCCTTGGCATCTGCTTGTGCTACAGAAAATTTTTTTGTTCCAGTGACAGATAAGACATGATATCACTTTCTGAAATGCTTTCAATTGATTAATACTACACAGAAGTAAAGAGATCCCTTGCAAAAGTCATGAGCCCATTCCACATAAAACATGTTGGTTTATCTTTATGGAGTTACAGAATGCAAGAAAAACTGGCATTGCAGGAACAATTGACTGCAATACAATTTCATTATAACCACAGTTCTACAAGTATTTCAAAGAACAATTTTCTTAGAGACACTGCTAAAGTAGAGAAAGCAGCTGACAGTCTACCTTGGTGTTCTGGTTTGGGTTTTTGTCAGAAATTTGGGTTTCTATTTGTTCAGGTTTTTAAACAAAGGAGCTTTATTATTTCATATATCCCCAGATGTTCGCAAATCCCACTCCATCGACAGAGTTATCACAGCCCACATCTCTCTTTAAATTGGAGAGATCAAAAGGAAAACTATTTTTCTAAGTATTAGGAGCATTGTACAAAACAGGTGAGAATTTTTTTTTGTTTGCATTTTTAATATGTCTTTCACACATAGACAACAATAGATTCCATTTGCCACATACTTCACTGTGATTTAAAAAATGAAAGTTCCAAGTCTATGCATTCCACTGTTTAAAAGAGTTTAATAATGCTGATTTTATTTGCCTTCAAGTATGGGCAATCACTGATAATTTTTAAGGCATGTCTTCAACAAGATTGCCATTCCAAAACAAGCACATCAGAAATGGAAAACCTATATGGAATATTTTTGCCTCACAAAGACACAAATTCAAAAGAAAACAAAAACTTTGTATTGTTACATCTACAGAGAGCAATAGAACCTAATTCTTGCTACCACAACCGCATCCTCCTAGAAGCTTAGCCATGTGATGAGTTAACATGAGGAATTTGTAAATATTTTGTTCTCCCTAGCTCCACATTTGTTCTTCCATTTCTTAAATATTAGGCTATTTAAGAAACAATAAGCTTGCACATAAACCCTTGACAAAAGCTCTTTAATAGAAGTCCTGCAAAGGGTGTATGTGTGCGGTTTTTATAGCACACTTGAATAGTAACACAACTTAGAAGCTTTGTTCCAGATATGAAGCAAAAAATGAAACCTACTAGTCCTAATTAAAGACATTTTCACTAGGCAAAGCCTAAACCCAGGGAAAAAAAACAACTATTATGACAACAAATTTCTTAGCATGATCTGCATATCTTCTCTTTGTCAGCTACTTTATTTAGTATTTAAAAAAAAGGCATAACAACTTCTTGGTCAATAAGATGGTGCAACCCTCAAAAACAGAGTGCTAGGTTTCCAAAGCAATTTTATCATACAATATCTATGATTTTTTTCAAATACTGGAGATTCATAGGCAACAATTTTTATTTGAGCAATATTATGCCTCCCTAAACTCTTGTATCATTCCTCCATGTTCAGCTACACACTTGCCAAAAGCTTCCAAAAACAGTGTGCACTGAAGACATTAAAATGTTTTGGAGATGACACAACCCTAGTCACAATTTATGAGTCCATTCCACACATCATCCTGCCTTCTGGGCTGTAAAGCTGTGGGATGCAAATTGAGACTATTCACTATAAGGCAGGTCCCACATTCAATGCAATCAGGTTGACTGAAGAGAAACTAAACTAACTAAAATTACTCTGAGTTATTTTGCCTCATTCTTCTTCTTTGTACAAGACAAGCTTGACTCAGACCATTCTCAGAGTTAACACAGAAAATCTTCACCCTTTAGCAAACTTTAAGCCTGTTTACTTCCATTCTTAAAATAAGATTAATCAAAAAACCAAAGATGTACATACCTCAAGAAAATGCCCTCCATTGCAAGCTGATGGCCAAAAGGACCTTACCTTGGTAACCCACAGATGGTACACACAAAAAGCATCTGCAGGTTACCTCAGCAAAAACAAACAAACAATCTCCAAGCACAAAAAAGGTACAGGACATACAATTTATTGGTATATGAACATCAATCCACATTTTAAGGTATACCACTATAAGAGAAGACTTCCTTTCTGAAAACTCTTTATTACAAAACATGCAGTTAAGAACAGTCTTTTAAATTATCAAAGCAGAACCAGGTGGGAAAAGGTGAACCAGTTTCACCTTAAAGCTAGGTGAAACTCCATGACAAACTTCCATACTCCTGGGTACCTTTGAAACCAAACAAGGTAGAAACTCGTTATCATTAAGACCTTTATCAGCTATTTTAGGATATTTTTTTTCTTCCTAAGAATGACTAAACAATGCAGAAAATAAGGGACAAGAGAAGCCACTCTATGTAGAAATATAAATAACTTACTGGACGGGCCACATTTCATACTGTGAATTCTCCTGTTCCAAGACAAGGACATTGTTGTAGGTGAAGTGTTATAAACTGCCAAGCCAGACTCCTTTCAGAAAGAACAAAGAAATCAGCAACTATAAACAAGACACCTAAAAGTCTCTTCAGTCTGTCAGTAAATTTACCATTTTTAGTAAGACCATTGCTTTGTATTGGCTTACTATGAAGTCCTCAAAAAACACCATTATAAAGTATACTCTACTCAAGTCTCTAATATTTTTTTTCTTCCTTCCTCCTAAACATACTTCTCACTGAAACTTTCTGCTCAGTATGGCAGCCCAGAAAAAAGCAATTTATTACTGTATCTTGAATTCTTGCTGGGAGAACCTAAATCCAGGAGCATTCACTATTATTTGTGGTTGATTTGGTTACCTGCTTGCAGTTATGTGACATTTTTTCTTTGCCGAGCTTTTCCCAGAAAGAGCAGGGAGAAAGCAGATAGAAAGGTGACTCCCTCTGAGGGGCCACGAACAAGGACTACAAAGCAATCCTTCCTTTTCCCACCCGCAAACAAGGGAGTGGGAACCACACACCCTAATTACATTTCAGCAACGTGCCATGAGCGACACAGTCGGGCTGCCAAGATAAACCACATCCAAAAACCTGAGTGCTGAGCTGTAGTGACCCGATCCTGCCAGCTCGTTTACCTCCAACTAGAAGCAAAAAGGCTCCCACAAAGCAATCGTTGCTGATGAGCCAGACCAGACCTCAGCTTTTCCTCGAGCAAGGATGCTTTGTACAAGACAACTTCTTGAACAAGCTAAAGCTCTAGACACAATCACACAAGCTTTTCTCGCTGCTTTAACACTAAACTTGTGTTCAGGATTGACAGTCCTCATGGCTGGGATAAAATACACATTCGAGGGCAAATCCTGAAGAATTACCACGGGTAGAACAGCCATCGAAAATACAGATTGTATCACAGCAATGTACAGATACATTATTGAGGCAAGATATGAGAAGCGCATTATCCTGACGACAAGCCGAACACGTAACCCTCTGTCTCGCACCGCCAGCCCCCCTCAGAGGGGTATCCCCGGACAGCGGCGCTGGCAAGCCTGGCACCACCTGAACTCCTCAGCCTCACGAGTCCTGCATGTAATGTGGTGGGACTCTAGAACTCTGTGGTGAAATACAGAGCGGTAACTGCTCTCTTTCCAGGGCCTGCCCGGCGGGGAGCTGCACATCCCAGTGGCCCTGTCTCTCCAGTGAGGTGCCGTGGTGTCCGGCCCCGCGGTGCCCGCCCGCCGCTCCCTCAGCCCGGCCCGCATCCTCACCTGCGCCGCCGCGGCGAGGCCGTCCCTACTCCGGGCTCCCGCGGCGCTTCCTCGGCTGAGGGGGGGAGAAAAGAGCAGGGTTGGCTCGGCCCGGGCAACGCAGGCACCCACCCAGCTCGGAAAGGGTCCGCTATGCCCCGACCGGCTCTTACCTGGGGAGCGGCAGGTCCTCGTCGGCTGGGAGCTGCGCCCGGGCACCCCACGGAGAAAGGGCTGGAAGGCAAGGGCGGCAGATTAGTGATGGCCAGGACTGCCCTGTCCGCCCTCCCATGCCATACCACGCCGTTCCCCAGCCCGCGGGACACTCACCTGGGGGCAGCCAGGCGCACAGCAGCGCCCCGAGGAGGAGCCGGGTCTTCATCCGAGCAACAGCAAATTCCCGCGGACCTCCGACCGCTACGTGCGACCCAAACTCATCCCGCCCTCCCAGGCGGGGCGGCCAGGGGGTTTATCCGCCGCCCGCCCCCCCGCCCCCGGCCCGGCACCCACCCCGGACACCGCCCCTCGTCCGACGGCGGCCCCGGCTTCGTCACCGCTGCCTCGCCATCGCCTCCTTCCCTGGCCGTGCCGGGCGCTGATTCCGCTGCCTCCACACGTTCACTTCCATTTTTCCGCCCTCCAGGCTTTTGGGGGACGGTTCGCGTGCCGGTATCTCGGCAGCAGCAGCCGGGACTGCCACTCTAAGCACCCGCTCCGGGCCAGAGGAGCCGGGGCTGCTCCCACGGCTCCTGCGGATGAGCACGGCCCGGAGCCGCCCGCTCCTGCTGGGAGCGGCAAATCGTGTCCTTGCTCGGCACGGAGCAGTTGGCCCACTGAAACAGCTGTCAGGACCTGAATAACGGCAGGCATAAGTGAGACATACACGGAACGCAGCTAACGTGTATGAATGGTTTCCATAGCTTCTGATAACTTTTTTTTTACTATAAATTCACACTCTAGAGTTGTCTGTGGAGCCTTTTCCATGTTTATTCCTCTTCTTTTTTCTTTCTTTTTTTCACCCTTTATGATTAAATGTGCTTCCTTCCATTCTGTTTCTTCCCTTTTCTCTCCTCCTATTACTGTTACCTTTCCTGTTATTTTCCCTTTCCCATCTGCTGCTGTCTCTCTCCCCATCGTTCTTCAGGTTTGCATATCTTATGACAGAAGCTTTAGAAGCTGCCCATACCAGGTGAGAAACTGTCTCAGATAAAAAGGGGCCTTTTCTGACTGCTTTGGGAAGTCTGTTAACAGTAAGTCATTAAAAAGATCTCTTTTCTGCCTTTGTAATTTGTCCCTGTGGATTGTGTTTCTTGTGTTTCATTTCTAATGAAATGATGGAAAACCAGTGATGTTTTCACTGAGAATTCTGTTCCCTCCTGTAAGTGTTGGAGGGAGAATGTGCTTGAGAGAAAAGAACATGAGGAATAAAAGATATCCTTTAACTTTGACACAGCCTTTTCCAAATAATCCCAAACAAATTTTTAGAACTATGTGCTATTCTCAGCCTGTATCTGCTGAGTGCAGCATATGCTTGGCTTTGGTGCACTTTCACTGATTCAAGTTACATTAATGGAAGTAGAGAAAGTAGCTAAAAGCAACAAGGATCTGGTTACACAACACACACTTTAATGTATTTCTTTGCCTATTAAATGAGCTGCTCACATTTTTCCTTTATGCCACAAGTAGCAAACCAGAATTGAAGCTAATTTAGAACCAATTTAGATGCAATTTGACTTCTTCCTAGGAAAGATTTAATTATCTAAAAATCCTAACCAGTCATAATTGTACCATCTTTTAATATATGGTGCATTTGAAGCAATGAAAACTTCAGAACCATCTGATAAATTTACTGATTATCCAACTTCCAGTTTTGGAGCATGAAATAGCTTTGTGGATTAGTTCACTTTGTGGTTACACACAGTAAAGCACAGGAATTCATGCAACAGCAGACTAACAGCTCACCAAGTTTGTCATCCTTCACTGTGTCCTTTACATGATGATTTGAGCAATTTTCACATTACCAAGTGAAGTTAATTCCACAATTGTTTACTACATGGAGGAGTTTCTGACTCCTGGGAAATTTATCTATATTACAAAAACCAGTTACTTTCTTTCAAATGTACATAACTTTGAGCTTGTATAAGATCTATTCCTGTAAAGCCTTCTAGAAATGATTGATAGATAATCAATGATTGTTCTAGACTATATGTAAATTTTAAAGTGACATGCATGGGTTCTAATGCATGCTTTAAATTTTTTGTGTCTTCTTCTTTCTCTTTTCAAATACAAGATAGTTTTGGTTTGCATGTGCATGGCAGAAATTCTGTATGTGTGTTTGATTCTATATTTGTGTGGAGAGAATAGCTTTTTGGTATTGTGTGGTACTGGAACTTAGGTAAAAGTGATTTATGTATCATTAGTTGCAATTTTAAGAGAAAACTGTTTTCTGAAAACGACTGTATTTATTTTTATACAGGTTTAATATGTACTCCTCTCCTATTTCTGACATCTGATATGAGAAATAGGTAGTGCACATACAGCTGAAATGTTCCAATACAGCAAAACCATCTGAAAGGACTACAAGCAGTTTCTAAGGAGCCAGTACAGCTTACAAAAGTTATCACGCAGAAATAATAAAATAAACACAGAGGGTGTTATGGCAGTATGGGGATTTTTAAATCACACTTTTATATGTATTCATACAAGTTTCCACTCAATTGGAAGGAGGAGAGGTAAGTTACCTGTCCTTAAGTAAACCTTGCTCTCTCTGGAGTAATGTGGTTAAAGGTGATTCTGCGTGGAGACCAAGAGACTTGGGTGAGCAGGTATCCTCCACTCACTACCCTCCTGATTGAGGAAATCTATGATCTCGAACCATAGCAGGGAAAGTGGGAGAAGAACCAGCTCAAGACAAAATAATATGAAAGAGATTAGTCTGAAATAGGTTCCTTTTCAGGTGCTCCGAGTTTGATTCTTCTGCAGTTACTCACAGCAGCCACGTCAGAGGCTCTATTTGTAAGCAACAACGTTGTGTTAGTGGGAAAGGCTGGGGGAAGCCTGATTTAGACAACGGTGCATTAGCGTCACTCTGCCTACCAGAAATAAAAAAGTTGAGCTTATTTGCCGTACAACAATTTATTGAAGCAATTTTTTTCTGTTTGTTTGGGCTTAGATGTTTTATTTGTTTTGTTTTTAACCCAGGTGTTAGTTATGCTTTAAAGTTCACATCTTCGTGCTTTCCTTAGCTATTAATGTTACTGACATGCGTCCAAACCTACAAATACAGAGAGAAAATTGCTATGGGAGCTGAGTGTCGTTGGACGAGAACCAGTTGTAAAAATCAGCCCAGGGAGGAGCCCAGGTAGCACATCGCGGGGCAGGGGGCCGTGTACGGATGGGTGTTTATTTTCCTTTTACTTTAACTGTTTCAGCCGCAAGCCTAGGCCGGCGCTCGAAGGGCTGCTAGCGGTGTCCGCCTGCTCGTCCCCTGCGATGTCGGGGATGCTGGAGGCGGCGGCGGGCGGCAGCGGGCGCGCCTCCCACCGCCCCGGGGCGCGGCCTCGCCCGCGCAGCGCCCGCACCCGCACAGCTCCCGCAGCCGCACCATGGAGCGCCGCGTTGCCCGCGAGTTCCGGCACAAGGTGAGGCGGCGGGGACGGTCGGGGCCGCCTCCCCGGCTGGAGCGGAGGCTGTGGGCGGCACAGCCCCCCTGGCCGGGCACGGCTGTGCCCCGGTGAGCTGGGGGCAGGAAGGGAGAAGCTCGGGGACTTTGCCCTGCCCTGCCAATGTCGCGGATGGCAGCCTCCTGGGAAGGGACGGGTGTTAAAGCCCTCAGAAAGAGAGGGAGAGAAGAGGAACGTTGCCCAGTGCACGAGCTTTTTCAGGGCTTGGAACAATTTATTTTTTGTTTAATACCCGGCTGGAGCCGGTGCTGCTCGGGGCAGGTGCTGAAGCCCAGGCGCTGGCAGTGCCCGCGCAGTCCTGCGCGCACCCAGAGAGGCTCGGCCCGCTCTGGTTCCACCTTAATGTTTCCCGGCGCAGTTGTTCGCTCATGTGCTAACGCACTTGATACATGGAGCGGCTCGGGCAGCCTGGCACCGTCGTTTTGTCATTTACCCGGTTAAATAAGTGCTCGGCGGAGCGCAAAATTGAATGAGCGAAGAACGCTCAAAAAGCTCTAATTAAGGAAAGGAGGAAAACAGTTTTACACGAGTAAAAGGTGTTTTTGCCAAGCCATTTAGGACTCTCTCAGATTAGGGTTTTCTGTAGTGTTTTGTGGGGGGATGTTTTGTGAAGGAAGTTGTGGTTGATTTGGTTGGGGTTTCTTTGGGTTTTTTTGGTTTGTTTTTTTTTTTTTTTTTTTTTTTTTTTTTTTTTTTTTTTTTTTTTTGGTTTTTTTTTTTCTTTGAGCATTATANTGGGTTTTTTATCCACTAGGACACTCAATTTCCACAAAGCAATGTGATGTTTTGTAGCAGTACCTGGTAATAAACACATTAATGAAAGGATTTGTTAGGATGAATTAGAGAGATTGCACAAAAAACCCCTCTATATGTCAAACTGGAGTTCAAAAACATTAAGGACCTGGATATTCCATAATGATGACTGTAGCCGTCCAGCACATTGTTTCTGCCTTGCTCCCTATTACTGTATAACTTAACAGTGGGTTGTGCAACATTTCTGTAAAGACTCTGGTTTCTAGGTGGGTGGTTACTGTCTCGAACTTTAAACCTTCTGCCTTTCATTGCGGCTATAATTCATAAATCATTCAAACCCCACCCCTGATAACGTAAGATGTATTGTCAGTGTTGCTGCAAACAGCTGGGATGCAGATATCAGTGACAGCTTTATCTGAGTTAGAAGACATTGAAACAGGTCTTTTTTTATTTTGTATCATCGTGCTTCTAGTGACCTCTGTGGCATCCACAGTCTTGGATGCTTACTTTTTCTGTGACATGCTAGTGACAATGCTCCCTACAAGATCTAAATTTCCTGAGTTAATGGCCATGTTTTTATTTTCTTTTTTTTCTTAGTTCCTTTTTGCTTAGCAATTTTAATCAGTTTCCCTACCAACCAAGCAGCAATGTAAAATATGTTATATATGCAAACATATTGACCAGTTTTTCCCTTTCTTTCAACGGTTTTCCAAAATGTAGCTTCAACAGGACTTCATCCTCTTCTTTGAAATCTGGCAGATTGGGATAGTGCTAACATAGTGCACTATCATCTGAACTTTTTCCACACCAAAAAAAAAAAGTGCTTTTTCCTCCTCACAGCTTCTATTCCACTGAATAAACTTAGGCAGGCTTCTTGACAGACTTCATTTTCGTATGTACATATGTAGGTGCAGATTGTGTGCTGACTTTTTATTAATTTCTATGAAAAACAGTGCAATGTATGTAGTGAGAAATAGAGCATAAGCAACTCTTTGTATTCTAGGATTATCAATGATACAACTACTATGAAGTCTCTTTAAATAATCATAGAAGGGTTGAGTGTGGAAGGGACACCTGGAGGTTGTCTGCCCCAGCCTCTCCATGCCCAGGGCTGTGTCCAGATGGTTTTTCTTAAATGTCCTTGGTTTAAAAGGTGTGAAATCATCTATCCCATGACTCTACAGTAATTTTCTTGAGAAATAGATACTAAAATACTTCCGTGATCCAAGTTATACCATGTCATCCCTAATTTATTTTTTTTAAGGTAGTGGGGGGCCCACTATCTTAAAAATATATTTTGGGATTTATGAAATTAGAGTCAGCTGTTAGAAACTGGGATTATGATATTTTGGGATTTATGAAATTAGAGTCAGCTGTTAGAAACTGATGATAAGTCCAGGTAAAGCATATGTCCACAGTAAGACTTTACCCCAAGGGGTTAAAGCATTAGGAAAATGGCATGAGATGCAGGTGGCTATGATGCCGGGATAATTGGTGGGATAGAAGGCAGCAGGAGGAGAATGACCCATTAGTAGGGGTGGCCCAGGATGATTAACCCAGTTGTAACATTCTGTATATATTAGAAATCATATGGGTGTTGGGTTTTGTCAAGACGAGAAGGAAGCTGCTGGTGTAGGATGAGAAGTGGAGGAGTCAAACAGAAAGACTGAATATTTTGCCAGGAGAAATAGCAGAATTTAGATGTGGCCCTCCATTTTCTGAGGGGAAATGAGGATGTATCCACCAGCAAGCATATCAGGAGAAAAATGGAATGCTGTTAATCTTTGCTTTCCCTGTCAGGAAAAGGAGATGATGATGGTTTTTCGCTTTGCTGTGCAGTGCCTTTGATGCACTTAAACATTTAATATTCTTTGTGGGACACAGCTCATACAGTATTTTAGCTAGCATTAGGGATTGAGCTCTGTAGTTTACCTGTTAGGGAACCAAAAAATAGATGCTGGAATTAGTTTGACCTTGAGTTTTACCTTTACAATTAGTCTTGCCTCGAGTGTGTGTACAGTATCACTGAAGATTTGATTGCAAACATTTTATTTCCTTCTAAGACAGACTTTATCCTATGTGTTTTGAAATTCACTGTGAATAAATTGATTTACTCACTGGTGTAACTGTAAAGCTATCTTGACCTGCATGTAGCTTTCTGGCCTTTAGGTGTTTTGAAAGTGTCTTTTTCCAGAGGAGACAAGTAACAGAAAACCACCTGTATGCAAAGTCTTGCTGGCTTTAGAGAGCCAGGAGGTAGAAGTAATAGAAAACCATTGGTATGTGAAGTCTTGCTGGCTTTAGGGAGCCAAGTGGAACAAAAGGAATATGAAGCATGTATTTAGTTTAGAACATAATACAAACCATTGCAAACCTGGAAAGAAAGGGCCTTTCTTTAAGTATGCAAATTGCTTTTCAGTCTTCACGTCACAGTAATATTACCCTTTAGGTCAGATGTAAATTTTTTTCCTAAACATCAGGCTTGTCCAGATGTAAAACTGATGTGATATGACCTCTCACTACAAGTAAGATTAGTGGGGGTCTCGCTATCACTGAATATAAATTGAACTCCTCATGTAAAATTCGGGTTTGGTTTTCTTTTGCTTTAATTTACTGTAATTATCCAAGAGCGGGCATAGTAATATGACACTGGTTTAAGTAAAGGTACTATTAGTGGGGGAGGAAAGAATAACTAGCAAGTTCTATCAGTTAAGAGCTGGAGCAAAGAGGAACAGAGGTGTAGCAGTTTGCATAATGCTATAAGTGAGCTCCTGAAATCGGTGGTTTGGACGACAGCATAGAGATCATATCTCGGCCTGGTGGTTTTATCTGTGACAGCATGTGCTACATTAACGAGTGGCCAAAAAGGTTTCTGAAGACATTTATTCAACAGTACAGTGATTATCAGGTAAGACAAATATGATATTACTGCAATAATACTACTGCTGAGGGGAAATCTGGCATACAGAATATATCAGCATTCACCACCTTGTCTGATTGTTGTCACACTAATTTTAGAAAGTGTAATTTTAAGTGTGATATTGTGAGATAATGCTCTATTGCAAAAACACGTTTATCTTTAAAAAATTCTTTCTCCTTGATGAAACTTTTGGCCTATGGCTTAAGAATCTGCGACAGTCTTTCATGTTCAGCATTTGTGGCTATTAAGTCAGAGATAAATGATGATGTCTTTGGGTTTTCAGGTCAACCTATTAATTGACAATGAAGCGGAGAAGGATTACCTTTATGACGTGCTGCGGATGTACCACCAGTAAGATCTAGCTTGATATGTGTTGGCGTAGAATTTTGCTAATATTTTTAAATTTGAAGAATTAGTAGTCATGATTTTAAATAGTCTTTCTATATGCTACTAGAAAAGTAATTGAAACAAGAGGTTTTTATCCTGTTTAATGCAATTTTGTGGTTTCACAAAAGGAGAAAGGAGCATGTCTGTAATCACTTAGAAAGTTACTTTGGTTTTGTGACTTGGCAGTTTTTTAAAAGAGTTTGGTGGATTCATATCTGGGAGGTGTATGGGGGGAGGCTCCCACATGATAAAACTCTTCTTAGGAATCAGGAAGAGAGCATTAATAAAATTCATTAATATTTCCAAGTAGTGCTTATTTATTTGATCCAAAATTTTCACTGACATCGCTTTTCAAAGTTTTTTGCTAACTTTTCAGATAAAAATTTTGCAACTGTCCTTCACAAAGCTGGAAAAAATTAGTCTTGGAATCTGTTTGGCATGTTTAATGACTCTGGCTTATTATAACACAATGGTAAAAAAATTGGAAAGGTGATAGGCCTATTACCAATCCTTTTGCTGAACTGATTTAAACCACAGTTGCCTCAGACTTGTTTCCTTGCAAATGACATCAGCCTATGATCCACTGTTTTTCAGAGAAGATGAGAATATATTTTCCACTACTCATAGACAAGTGGCTCTCATAGACCTTGTTTCCATTCATATTGTAATTAAAACTTCTCAGCTGAGTGAAATGTATATGTTTCCATCTGATGTTTGTAGTTATGGCGGTATTCAGCTGCATATCTGATTCAGTTTCACTCACGTCTGTCTAATTGCTTTTCCATTCATAAAGACTGTTGTTTGGACAGCCAGTTGGTTCAGCAGATCTGAATTATTTAAGATCTTCTTGCAGTTACAAAATTAACAATGCATATGGCAGCTTTTCTTCAATTTCCACAATTGTGATGTCTTGGGCAAAATTTTCACAATCTCTGTAAATATATAATGATGATGTATCACTTCCTGGGAATACATTATGAAATATCTCAGGGCAAAAATATGTGCAATTACTGTTGGAGTTAGCACTTGATTTCTGCTTCACTGTGAATAGTATTTACAGAAGTATTTGACCTCTCATCCCATATAGGTATTCCTGATCTGTATTTTCAATGCCCATTCCTCAGAAATATTGCATCCCAGGAAATGAAAATTTAAAGAAATGGAACAGCAAATAATACGGAAAAAGTTAACTGAGTATTTTATAGGAATAGCTCCACTGAACCCTAGCTATTCCTCCACTCCTGCAGCTGTACAACAAAGTATATTTTGTAGATTATAACCATCTCAGTGCTGACAATTTCAAGGAGACCACTTTGCTCAGCTGTCACAAAAGAGATGTTCACAAGAGTTTAACTTCTGTAGTTTTTGTGGGTTAGTTAATCACCCTTCCGATTTGAATTTGAACAAAAATTTGAACTTAAACAAAGTCTTTGCTCTAGCTGCTGAATATTGTGATTCTTTTTTTCCCTGGATTGAAAGGATTTGTCAGTCCTCTAAGTTCAGGAAAGGAAGGAGCTTGTAGCCTAGATTTACTTACAAGGATCCCTAACTAGTAAGGAAACAAAAATCTATTAGGCAGGTATGTCTAATCTGAAAAGTTATTTTCAAATGATTCCATAAATCTTGTGGGTACTCTGAGAATGAAATTGGAGATGTCATCTATCAACATCATGTGCATGACCTAAAAAAAAAAATCAAGTGAATGTATAGAGGACTTCAGATGTTTTGAAGCAAGTAATCTTTATTTACAGAAGGTTTGGTTTCTCAGGGGCTATTTTGCTTTTGTCAAACCAGTATCTGCATAAATATCTTTTTGGTAGCTTGAAAGCTTTGGTAGCTTGCAACTATTGAAGCCATGTGCACAACACCTTGTAAAACAAAGCTTTTTGTGGGTGTGTTGTTTACCTGTGTTTGTTTTGTCACTGTGTTTTTGCAGGTCTATGAATCTCCCAGTGCTTGTGGGGGACCTACAGCTCGTGATTAATGAACCAAGCAGGCTGCCTCTGTTCGATGCTATCCGCCCACTCATCCCGTTAAAACACCAGGTGGAATATGATCAGCTAACACCCAAACGATCAAGGTAAGAAAATGCAGAACAACAAAAAAAAATTCAGCTAACCTAAATACAAGTAGGAAGTACTGTGTTTTGAGATATAGTCAGAGTAAAATATTGTTCATCTGTGTAGAGTTGGGCATAGTCATTTTACTTTTGCTATATTTGCCAGAAGTACAGCTACCTGTACTGTACTTAAATTGTTTGCCAAGTAGTTTAATCTAGTAAAAGCAGGGTAAAGGAGTGAAAAACAATCTTTTCTCATTTTTCCTGCATTTAATAATAATAAAAAAAATCTCATACCTCTAACCCTCTAAAAGCAGTTTCAGTGATTGCGAATGACTTCTCATATGAGTAAACTTGATGATTTTAGTTAACACACATCCATCCAAACTTCAGTGAACTTGCTTTTTTTTAAGAGAAAAATGTCTAACTTTCATATTAAACATTAATGAGATAAGATGTTATGCAGCTGAACACTCAAGTGTTTTTCATTTTTGCAGAAAGCTGAAAGAGGTGAGATTGGATCGAATGAATCCTGAAGGGCTTGGATTAAGTGTAAGAGGTGGAGTGGAATTCAGCTGTGGCCTTTTCATCTCCCAGTTAGTTAAAGGAGGACAGGCAGACAATGCTGGACTTCAGGTAAGAAAATTCTATTCATGTTAGGTGCTAAGGGTTGTTCTTTAACAGTTAGAAATTACTTTTGCTAAGATGCTCTTTGTCTCTTCTAATAGAATTCCTAAGATATGTAAGGCAATGCCATGGTAAATACCAGTGGTGAATCAAGTCATTAAAAATGTTAATTTTGCTGGTTTTAATTATATATAAACTTTTTTTTTTTGTTTGGGATGTGATAATTTTTGAAGGTTAAAGGTTTTTCTGGAATGTTTATACTTCATGAGTAGCAACAGTTATATATAAGCAGATGGAAAGAAAGATCTCTAGGCTGTGGAAGAATGCTTTAAGTTGCCAAGTTCTGATTAAATGTAGAACAGATCATGTAAATACTAAAAGTGCTAATTCCATTTTCACAGATACAATTTGTGTAATGAAATGTTTACTTGCATTTTATGTAGAAATTGTGGAGGTTGCAGTTTATGCAATAAAAGATAGAACGTACTTTTGACTATTCCCAGTGTCCTCTGTACTGCGTAGAATTGCACTTTCTGTGATTCAGTTTTGGATAAATGAACTTGCCAATAAGGTTGGCAAAAATAATTATGTGTAGAAATACTGCAATACTTATGCAATTTGCATTAATGAAGTTTTGGGTGTTTGGTTTCTTTTCGAATGTGGCATTGCTTAGTGAAGAGAGAAGTGAGAAATTGCTGGCCAAATGTCTGCATGTTTGTATCAAACTTTGAATCTGATAAGGTGTATTAAAGGTCTGAATTTCTAACTGGAAAGGCTAATATGCCTGGCTACTTTTAATTTGTCGAGTCTGAATATTTGCTGTAAGTGTTGATGGCTAAGGATTATGTTTAATACTAGTCCGAAATATATTAGACTAGCATGATTCATTGCAGGGTTTAATTAAGCTAGCGTGTTTTGTAGATATGCTTCAGTACTACCTCACAAATCTCTTAGATGAAAAAATAAAAATAAATATCTGTCGACGAGGCAGTTGGAGTTAGGTTTCCATGTTCGTGTCACTCATGCTGAAACCTTTCTAAAATTTAAACTGTTCCTCTTTCTGTTTGCACGCATGTGCATGTCCTTCTGTTTGTACATTCATACCTATATATCCCATTCAAAATCACCTTCAAATTAGTTCCATCTTCTGTCAGCCTGCTCTGCCCAGGTGCATGACTGGCATGCATAACAGGTGCATCTAGGGGGATACTTTAGAAACTCCTTGGAACAAAACCTCAAGTTCTGTGTGTGGTTAGAACCAAGAGGGTGTAATAACTCAGCACAAACCTTGTGCTCTATGTGTTGTCAGCCTAATTTGAGCGTGGGATTTGCCAATGGACAACTGCAGAAAAGGACATTGATGCAGCCTCTCAGTTTGCACTACAAAAGTTCATGTACCTCTTCTACATTACACAGCAAGAATGGGAAGTGTAGTCAAAGGCTTCTGGGCTGTGGTTAGCTCAGTAGGAGAGACTCCATCTGCTTCCTTCCTCAACTGCTAAAAACTTGAGGAATAGGTCAAGACCAGTCACTTACATGGCTTTAGTAAACATCTGGAAAATATTGGAAGGCACTAATGATGATCAATAAAGGACTTAATAGCCACTGCCTTAAATTCCCATTCTATTACATTGTTGTTAATGCTGTGTTGCAGCTCTGCTTCTCTGCTTGTTTCAGACTAACATTTTGACACGATCACAGGATAAGGAGTGATGTCCAGCTGTTGTGCTCTTATTACGATGTCAGTTTTCCTGCTTTCTCTGTACACAAAAAGGCCCCATGGCTTTCTGTGACCGAGGTCATCATAGGACATGTTGGTGTCAGTGAGGAGGACAGTAAAGGATCTTTGGGCTGGAGTGTGCAAACTCTATTGCAACTCAGAAGGTTGTTAGGGTTTAGCAGACAAAGTAGGGACAATAAGGGGAAAGAACACTTGAGACTGCCTCTGGATTTGTTAGGGTTAGATTATATGAATTCATATGGATAGATGGTACTTCACAGCTCCTGTAACTGCTGGGCTTCTGGTTTTTGATATGTGGTGTTAAAGCTCAGCCTAAAGTGTCTGAATAATAGGTGGCACTAGGCACTTTCTGAACCTCACTGAATAACGAGACCTGACAAGGCAGCCCATTGTTCTAAATTGCTGTCTCACAGTAAAGCCAACTGCTTCTGAAATTTCACCCACCTGATTTGTTTTAACAAAATCTCTACACGTTTTCAATCCCAAAAATGTGGTCTGAGAAAGGTATAATGATTTTCTATTATACCATCAGTTTTACATCCTTCTGCTTTTAAAATTTCCAGTTAAAATTGCATGATTTCTCCTTGAAGTACTTTCTAAATTGCATTAAGATGACCGAATAATAATGAAGGTTCTCTGTGGCACTTGTAATTTTGACGCTTTTTTTGACTACAGTTTCTCTGAAAGGCACAAGTGTTTTGTCCTTCCAATAAGAAATGGACTTCATCTCTCCCCCCCACCCCCACAGCTTTTTGATACTTGTGTGTGAGGATTCTGCTGAATACAAAGGGATTGGTGTGAACGATGAAAGTGGAAGCAGTATACAAAATGGGAAATTTGAAACAGTTGATGTTATTATAAGGAGCCCTTCAATTTCCTAGAAGCACTAAATATTATATTTCTCATATTAAAAGTTAGAAATAATAGGCGTTTTACTTGAGAAAAGTTAGGTTTGCATCTTTTTTCTAAAAAGTCTGTCATCTCTCTGTTGGATAGGGAAAGGGGAAACTGTGATATAATACCAAAATAATTGTTACTGTTCTACTCTGCTCAGTACTGCAGACTTTTATCTCTACAGCTCTGATTCATTAGCTTGGTATACAGTGATACCTGTACAAAAGTAACAAAATACATGAAAACAGCTATTAATTACCCCAATATTAGATACCATTGTTCAGGAAAAGCTGTTCAAGTATCCTAAAGAGAAGCAGTTTGCTGTATGCCTATACATCTCCTGTAGTTCAGCCTAGATTGGGTTATTTGTAAAGCAGCCTCAGTCATTGTCAGCAATACAGATGCCATTAGGTTGAGTGAAGAGTGTTGAGTTTCAGAAATAAGATGACAGTCTAGTAAAGGAGAGTGTTAAAAATATCTGTATGGGAAAAGCTCATTGCTGTACTGGAGGGAAAAATAAAATACGCTCTTGTGTGCATTTATAATTTTGCAAGTGCCTCTTGGAGATGAGAACAGATTTGACTCAGTGAATGCTGACATCCTCAGAACAGCACGAGTTCTGCTGGTACAGAAGCCCCATGATGGCACTGTCATTTGCAGCCCTAAAACTGGGGGGCTTCTGTGTGTTAAGGCATTGCAGTCAATAACAGTAGGATAGGTTACCCTTTTAAAGAGTCGGGTTTTGCAAACCCAGGCTCCATGGTCTGTTACAGTCCGCATTATGTGGAAGATGTGAGTAAAGGGGGGATCTTGAACTAAAAGAAAACCAAACAAAAAGCCCACCTTCCTCCTTCACCACATATGTAAAAGCAACAGAAAATGGGTAGGGTGGATGGACGTAGTTTTGAACGTTTGGAACAATTTGGTTAAGTGAGTAACAGCAAGAGCTATCAGGAGTGTAACTATAAACTGCAGACCTCATGTGCTCTTCTTGTCTGATTCTGTATTTTTACCACAGGTTGTATGTTCAAAAGCCTTCATTACTGACCTATTTCTGCTGTTACTAAAGATTATTTTAAAAACCTGACTGTCAAGCTCTTAGGAGTGCAGGCCATTGCCCTGGATGAGGGTTTTTTGGATGCCCAGCAGAGGGAGTGGATGTCCCACTGGTCAGGGACTAGGGACCACAGTCCTGTTTTGCCTCTGCGAGTGTGTTCCGTTCTGCAGGACCGTTTTCTTTGCTTTTGTAGCCCTCTGATATTGTGTTGTGTCAGACAAAAATCTTCAGCTTCAGTGGAAAGTGTGACCATAAGCAATGCTGGTATAGTGGACATGTTAATGTCTTGTGTGGCATTGCAGAGCATGAGACACTTCCCAGAAGAATTAGAAAAGCTTGTGAAAGAAATAAAGGTGATACATTGATGGTTTTTTTGTTTTTCGTTTGTGCTTTTTTGTTTTCAATTTGCCAGATCACAGTAGGAAGATTCAAGTCCTTATTACAATATGAAAAAAGACAGAAGGTGATAGCATGCCTGATGTCCTGTCACCCAATGTCATGTCTCTGTGCGTGTTAAAGTCTCTAGAACACAGGCTATATTGAGGAATTTCTACTTCCAATTCCACTCAGTCCTCTCATATAAAATGAAAGGACAGAACGTCTCATAAAGTAATTGTAGGTTTACTTTTTTAAACAAGCTTGATAATGCATTCCACCCAAATTTTGTTGAATAAAAATATAGTTGCTTTAGCTTTGCTGAAGCTTGAAATTAGCCTAATGCAGATACCAGCATGGAAGACATAAGCCTAAAGTGAAATCTGGGAGCTTGACACTTGTGTCTTTAAATGGAACATTTTAGGCAATCGTTAACTAGGGATAATTCTTCCGTGAAACCAGACACATCGGTGAGGAGGCACCCAGAGTTTCATTGACTGAGAACAAAGTCCCATGCTGCTGATATTAATGAGAAAAGTCTCATCAGATTCATTTTATATAACAAAGACTCACAATAGTTCAGAGTAAATGCTACTGGAAAGGGCCCAAAGTATTTGGCTTTGTCCATGTGGAGATCAGAGGTATGAGATGATACTGTTGATGGTTTAAGGTAATTTCATGGTAATCATTTGTGTATTTTACTGTGCAGTGGGTTGATCTGCATTGATAATGGAAGAAATCATGCTCTAATTTCCATACAGCTGCATCATGTGGTTCACGCCAAATAAAAGTCTTTGCTTATGGCGCTGTAGCCAGGACCTGGCATTTTTCAGTGTAATCTTGAGCAGATAATAGGGCACTGCCTTAAATGAAGTAGGCAATGTCTTCATCACTGCTTCCTTCTTAGCCTACCTGAATAAGAGGATCATTGGGCAGAGTTCATAAACACTTAGAAAATTCTCTTTAGTCATCAATAGCATATCAAATTTGCCTTTATATTAGAGGAAGAGAAACTTTTTGGTTGTACTTTGATAAATAAGATTTGAAATTTTATAGAAGTGGCTGAAAGCACCCTGTTTGTTCTACACTATTGAATGGAACATTGCCAAAGAATGTCCTTGGGGTGCTGCCATTGGATTGCCAATAAATGTTAGTGGGGTCCCCAAACAGAGAGGTAAAATCCCTTAAAATAATGCATTTTCTCAATCCAGAATCAGGCAAGATAATAAGACTAAGTTTAGTTTCCTATTGATCAAATATATTAAGGAAGGTATCTCAGAAAACATATGGTAAAAGCCAACTTTTAACTTCTGAAGTATCAAAGAAGAAAATAACTCCAAAATTATTTGAATTAAAACACAGACTCTTGTTTTTAAGGTAACCTGTGGAGTGCAAATCTGATGTATAGTAGACAGTATTTATAAAATTCTTATTTGTCCATTAATTTGTTCTTTTGGTGTTTGCTATTAATTCAAAAGAAATACAAGTAAGTCTGATCTGAATTTCAGAAAGTATTCATGAATCAACATTATGTAACCTTTGCATCACAATGGTTGCCAGATTGTATTCAATCTTAAAAACTTTTAAAATTATTATTTCACAATTACTTTTTCTTCTCCCTTCCATTTTTGAGGTTGGGGATGAGATAGTGCGCATAAATGGATACTCCATTTCGTCATGCACACACGAAGAAGTCATAAACCTCATTCGTACAAAGAAAATTGTGTCCATCAAAGTTAGACGTAAGTAACACAAAAAATCATCCAAAGTATCACCAAAGACTGCTATTAATGGATTGCTGGTGGTCTGTAGAAACTTAACAAAATATTTTTCTTTTTCAGATATTGGCATGATACCTGTCAAAAGGTAATGGCTTTTTATTTGAAAACACATTATTCATTTTCACACAGCCTCTTCTATCCAAAGAATCTGCGTTTAATTATGAAAATGCGTGAATGCTGATTAAAATATCACATCCTTTTTAATGAACAGGCAGATGTCTTGCTTGATTAATCTGATTTTATACCAGTTGCCTGCTTAAATGAACCAATTTCTATTTCCTCATTTGTCACAGATATCTCCTGGAAATTTAATTATCAGTGCACCTAGCTTAACAGAGAGCTCTACTTCTTCTTTGTGTATGTAGCATTTGATGAAGGCTTCAGAGTTTAGAAAAATTTAAAATGGTTTTGGTTTTCCAATTTGTGTTGAAAAGCTGAACCTTTAAGTGAAATGCTTGAGAAACGTTTATGACAGGAGATGTCACTCTGCATAGACATTTGTGTAAGATGTTCAGGTGGTTATGGTTCATTTTACAGTCTTCTTCTGAGCTTCCTAAAATTGTTTCACTTGAGATAGCTTTATCAATTTTATATTCGACTTTTACTAGCCCATATAGTATGCTTGTTTAAAGTTCTATTTAAATTGCTGGAAAATAAACCAAATGTGAATGATATTCAAAGAAAGTTGTGGATGCAAAACAGAAGGCTTCATTCCAAAGTAGTTTCTGGAATACATTGACATTTATTTTGTCCCATTATTTAAAATTATTTTTTCCTTTCAGTTCACCAGATGAACCCCTTAAATGGCAATATGTGGATCAGTTTGTGTCAGAGTCTGGGGTAAGAGATCAGTATTTTGTTAAATGTCTTCTGGGGCATCTGTAATGGTTCTGAAACACTTTCTCCTCTGACCTTATCAAAGAAGCTATTGTATGCATTACTATAATGCAATATCTTGTTGAAAGTATTCTGTGAGGAATATCTTTTGTGATATGAAATTATTCTAGAGGTATTAGGTAAGGAAAGGGCAGGACACAAATGAAATTGCTTTTACTCATTAATTGCTCCTTCATTTTGCTTGAGCTTGTTAACTTCCCAGGCTGTAGTTCTACTGCATAAATCTTTTTCAGATTGTTTGGCCTATTTTAGGCATATAAGTGGAGGAATTACAACTTTGAATGCAAGTGACTTCTAAGGGTTGCAGAAGTGAAAAGAAACACCACAATTACTGTTCTTTTGCTTTCAGGAAGAAAGACTTACTTAAATAGTGAGCCTTATCATGTATTTCTCCAGCCCTTTTGTTAGAGAACATCTAAATGATTATTTTTCCATATCAATTTCCCCTAATTTTCCTCCACTCTTTTCTGGAGACAAAATTTGACTATTTAAGTAATCTTCTCCAAACAGATAAGTTCAGTCTTTCACCTCAGCCATGCAGCTCCACTGAAATGACTCCACATTTATTTCCAGCAGACTAGGCCCTTGGACCCTTGAATAGGACCTTGAATCTTATCTTGATGCTGGCTGAGATTCATCCTGGCTACATGAAATTTTATAGTAGTCTTTATATGAATTCAAGACAGAATTAACATCTTCAGCATTGTTTAATCCCTCTACAGGAAGGAAAGGGCAGTGTTGCTGGACTTGCTTCTTCTGGAGGGAGAGACAATAAAGAGAAGAAAGTCTTCATTAGCTTGATTGGTACAAAAGGCATGGGATGCAGGTGGGTACAGGTTTTTTATTTAATGTCATTGTTTTTTAAATTGAACACTCAAGGTAGTTATTTCCATCCTTCTTGGATATGATGTCAGGAAAATAAAGATCCATGCTGGATCAGGAAGGCAAACTGTAACAGCAGGATATCTGTAGCACATATTACATATTTTTAGGCAAAGTGTAAGTATTCACGTTAAAAGTTCTGTCATGAAGAAAAAAACGTAAAACTTTAAAAATAAGAGCAGACTGAAAGTGCCTTAGTACAACTTGTCATGGAATTGGATCTTTTAAATGCTTTTACATTTTTAAATACTTAAAAGTGTTGCTTGGTGATATAACAAATTCCAGCACTATCCACTGTCAGTCACTTCTCTGACCCTTTTCAGAACTAAAACACCATCACAAAGCTATATCCAGCTCCTAAAATTAATGTTGAATTTGCAAGGGTTTTTAGAAATATGATTCTGGGATTCTCGGACTCCTGTCCTTGCAATACTTATGGAGGTTTTGGAGTAGAAGGGATATTCTAAGATTTCTTATATATTTAGAAATATATAGTTGTAATTATCAGGACTTTTGTCTCCTGTAATTTGGAGGATGTAGAAGTTTTTGAAAAATTATTTCCAAACCTGGAGGGGTGGCTCAGCATCACTTGTTGAATATATAATCTACAAATGTAGTTTCTCTACATAGGCCCAGCTTAGATGGCAGCTTAGAGTTCCTGAGCTAGATGTTGGCCTCTGGATGAAGCATCCTTTTTGCTCCTAATAAATAATCCTAACAAAATAACAATGTTTTATACATACAGTATCTTGCAATTCAGTGAATGATCAGTAAATTTCATTGTGTTACTTGCTCACTTTCAAATATCATTAATGTCCCAATCCTTTAGACAGTGTAGGTATACAGAATACATATAAGGCAAAATACAGAAGCTTGAATATTTTTCTTTTGGGTTTTTCTTTTAGATCAGTTTTGTGATGTAGAGAATAGAAAAATAGGATGATAAACCATTGTGTGCATACTGGTATGTTTTGGTGTTTATTCCAGAGTTGGCTAATACCATAAATATTCTTTAAGCAAAAACAAATTATGAGGAAACAGCTAAAACTACTCACTGTATTACACTGTATTCCTCATAAATATTATTCTATAAATATTATCCAATTAATGTTTGGGTTTTTTACATTTCCAGTATTTCCAGTGGTCCAACACAAAAACCAGGCATTTTTATCAGCAATGTTAAGCCGGGCTCTCTTTCAGCAGAGGTGGGCTTAGAGGTAAGTTTGCCACCTTCCAAGGTAGGTACCACAAGGAATTCTTGTTTTGTATTCACAACTTCGAGGATTGATGGAGTTTTTTTCCTCATGGGAAAGAAATATCTGGTGATTACATTTCAAACAAAGCTAGTTTTCTAAAAACACATGAGTGACCTGGGTCAGACCAATATTCCTTCAAGCTCAGGATTTGATCCCAAGTAGTGGCAATAGCAGATCCTAGTGTAGGAGTATGTGCAAGCCTGACCAGGTTCCAGTCTGTTCCCCTTGCACTCTGATGGTACCCGTGATTGTTGTGTGAAGGGTGTTAGACAGCACACCTCTTTCTGTTTACATGGAATATATGTAGTAACTTAGCATCTCTACTGAAATTTGCATTAATTTCTTTAGGTTGGTGATCAGATTGTTGAGGTGAATGGAGTGGACTTTTCTAATGTGGATCATAAAGAGGTAAAATCAAGTCTTCTTAATTCCCTGAATTTGTGGTAGTCTGCTTATTAAACATCTGTCCTGTTTTCCTGTCCACAAAAAGTATGTTTTGATACTGGGCTACTGACTCAAGGGGTTGTGTATTGAACATGGGATTTTGGATATTTGCATACCTACCATTCTGTTTAGTTCTGATAATTCCAGCCTTGGCAACTAGAATTATACTGGCCTTTTATCACCTCATTTGCACTGATTTTTGTTTTGTTTTAATCTGCAGGCTGTCAGAGTGCTCAAGAGCAGCCGTGCTTTGACTATCTCTGTGGTAGCAGGCGCTGTAAGTAGTATATTTGTAAAAGCAGGACCTTTGTAAGCAGAAAACTGCTATGTAAGTAAATAAATGGTAAAAATAAATGGGTAATACTAAAAGCTGTGTTTCTGTATAAGGTCTATACCTCTGTCAAACTAGGACAGTTTTGAGTGGCATGTGATTCTTTCATATCACACCAAGTATTCTCAAATAAAACATGATTGTGGGCCAATGCAAAACCATTCCCTTGACAAAGAATAGAAATTAACTTTATTGTAATGGTCTCTCATGTTTGAGAGTTTCTTTTCTAATAGATATCTGCTTCTGCTGAAACATGAAAGGTGAATTGGATTGGAGACAAATAATTTTTAATCCTGAATAGCTGATGCCTTAGTCTTCTTCCAAATTAGTTATTTTTGTAACTGTTTATCTGGTCTCATTAGTGTATTGACACACTGAAAATTGCTCAATTTTTTGTTTCCACTGTTCTGTGCAAACAGAACTATAAGTCTTTGGGGTCTAATCTAAAGCCAGCTGAAATTAATTAAATCTTGCCTCTGACTTCAGTGTGACTTTGAATAAATGTTTTAATGTTTTTACTGCTTTAATCCTTCTTATAGAAAGTATGTAGTTGTATACAAGAGGATAATCAAGTTCCATAGACTAATCTAAGATCATGTTTTCTAATTGCCCTGCAACTGAATTAAATAGAGAAAAAAAAAGATTTAATAAGTCACTTCAGCTACTTCCTAAGGGCTATGTATGCTGTGTAGCTACATTAAGGAATTAATATTTATTTGATCTACTCTTACATTAACAAAAGATTAAGTTGTCCAGAGGCACTGTAGACATTGTTTAAACAAATACGCTGGGCTAGTGGATTAAGCTCCAGGAATTCAACATTCTAAGGACTTAGTTTCAACTCTCAGTTATGTTAACAGCTTTAAAACTATGAGATCTACCTCAGCATGCATCACTGGGGTGGTATGCTTAAAATGGCAAATTGTTGCTATGGTACTCTTCTGTTCCTCGCTCCTTCACCTTGTATGTCTCTTCTCAACAGACATCTTTGTCTGGAGAACAGATAGCTCGAGGAAACAGTTTCCCTACTATGGTGCAAAGACCTTCCCCAATGCCTGGTTTTGTTTAAGATGTATACTTTGCTCTTTAGAGATGGGAAAACTCCTACCTTCCTAATTAACATGGGATTTTTATTTCAGAAATGAGAATTAGATTAATGTTATCAAAGTTGCTCAATAGCAACTTATTGCAGTATGGAAATATCTTTCTTGAATAGAAAATACTGCTGGTGTCTTAATTATAAAGCAAATGAAACAGGAACGAAACCAACTGAAATACTTAAACTAAATATTTTGGGGATGTACATTCCCTATATTTGGGTTTCTGAATGATGACACTTTTCTGCAGCAGCCAGACATAAGAGCATTAAAACACAGTAACTGTGTAGCTGTCTTCACATTGAGAATCATTCGGTGTTCTGTTCTCTGGAATTTCATTGCTCAGTGAGATTTCAAGAAAGCATAATGTGAATTTTTTTCCTGAGTGACACACTGAGCATGTACTCGGCTTGACCCCTGTGGTGCTGTTGCTGACTTCAGCAGTTGGAAACCTCGTCTGAGGTGTTTGGTACATAATAACTTAGAGGCTGAAACTAGAATAGCTCCTTGGGGTAAGCAATCAGGTCTTTGAGGATCTTTCAGGGTGTCTTCCTCAGGAAGAGCAATGTGAGGAAATGGCAGATGTGCTACTATGTAATTGTGTTTGAATTATTTCCTAGAAGAGCTGCATTCATGAGATATTTTAACAACTGATGGGGTGGTGGTTTTGATTGCAGGGAAAGGAACTGTTCATGACTGAAGAAGAAAGGCAAAGAGAAGCACGTCTCCGCGAGCAGGAACGCCAGGAGTTAATGCATCAGAAGCGGCTTGCACTGGAGACCAACAAAATCATCAAAGAGCAGCAAGAGAAAGAGAGATTGTGAGAACTCTCTATAGGACAGTCTGAAAAATTTAGCTTGGATTTAGAGAGGGAGTGGAAGACAGGAGCACATAATTATTTCTGTGATGCTTCTCACAGAAGTGAGAAGATTCTCAACTTAGATTAACTTTGTTTTGCTTTTGCAGAGTCTCTGTTGATAAAATGTTTGTCCTGTGATGCTCTTGATATTCTGGGCTTTCAAAGCTGATATCATTCAAAACCATCTTGGGTAGAAGGGATCACTTTGCTCCCTGCCTGTCATACCCCAATGATTCAGTGTGATATTCATTATTTTCCTGATGCTATTCACTCACGTGTTATTTTTAGCAAGACAGAAATTTTATACTCATATAACGACACACCAAAGTCTTGCCTCAGAAGGAAGTAGTGACTTAAATAATTAAGTAGATGATATGCCCTTATTATCCAGATGGTCAGGAATATCCTCAGGATTCCTAGGAAACCATACTGAACTTTTGGTATCTTAAAGATGACTTTTAAAACAAGATGTTTTCCCCCAATACAAATGTATTTACTGTCTTTATCTTTTACTAACTGTATGCTGACACACTTTGTTCAGGTTCTTACTCAGAAAATACTATTTTTATCATGTCCTAATTCCTCTTAATATAGAAGAAAGCTGGAGATTTCCCAGAAGGCTGCAGAGGAAGAAGAGAGATATCGCAGAGAAATAGAGCAGTGAGTAAAAACCTTACACAGGCAACGTGCCACCTGGAGAAGGGTTCCTTTTGTATTAGATCTGGCTGAAAACATTCTGCATGTTGCTTTCAAATAAAATTGTGTAGTATTTCCATTTAGCTAAATGTAGGCTACAGTACATATCAGGAAAGATAAAGAATAGGAAAGTTAAAGAATAGGAAACTGATCTGAAAATCAGCACCTGTAAACATGAGGATTATAAATAAACATGAGGCAGTAATAAATTCAGTGTAAAGTTGAAGTTGAGCGCTTATTTTAAAAGTATTATTATTGTATAGAGAAACTTAAGATTAAGAAAGTTCTGTGTCCCAGAACTTGTTTACTTTGTTGTCACTGAAACACTACATTTAATTCTAAGAGAGAAAAAACAGTACTGCTAAGAAACAGATCAGTACTATATTTTTAACTTAAGCATTCTTTTACATTTGGAAGTTTGAAATTAACTAATTGTTATCACAGTAATAAACTTTCCTTCTAAATGAAGGTGAGAAATTGCATGAAAATGCAAGCTGCAGAATAATATCAATTTTGATTCAGCCTTTTAGGGCTATGACTGACCCTCAAGTCTTTGGCTTTGCCCTTTTGACAAATTAAGGGAGTTTTAATTAATTAAAGTCCCTTTTCATGTAGCTGATAGAAAAAGAGCAGGGATTTCTGAATTTGTAAGGTGCAAAAAGAAATATATCCCTCAGCTGTCACAAGAGAAAAATCCTCTGGCAGTCCTGCTGTGGGCTCTGCAGCAGTACATGGATGAATTCTTACGCATTTCCCTTTTCTGATCCCGAGGAGTTGATAACATACTGTTCTTTATTTGTGGCCTATATAGAAATTCCTGCAATAGCTGAAAGCTGCTATAAAAGCAGGCCATCCCAGGTGAAGGATGATTCTGTTCTCCAAATCTAGATTGCATCTAGATAATGGATGTTGGATGTCTACTGTGTTGTTCTCCACTACGAGCATCTTTACTCACTCAGGGAGGGCTTTCATGCCCTGAGGGCTGCTCAGTGTAAGGTCTAGCACTTCCTTATATAATTTTTAAGTGTTGCTTGGGCATTTTTAAGCTTTTCCATATCACCATCCAAACTGTTAAGTCAGTGTCAATCTCCTGGGTAAGGAAAAGTGATAATTGTAGTAGAGGAACCTAGATGAAATCTAAAGCTGAGATTTAATGAGCAGTTGTGGCAGGCTAAAATACAATAATTTTCTGTAATAATTGTTGGTTAGGATCATGCCTGGCCTTCTTTTAAGAATCCTCTCTGCAGGAATTCCTTGTATAAAGTCACTGTGCCCTTTTTTGGTATCTTACATTTGAAAAAATTTCAAATGTGCCTAAATGGCAGAGGTCCCTAACTCTATGGACTGCAAACTACATTGTAACACAAACTTTTTAAAACTAAAATTAAATGAAAAAACATTGTCCATTGTTCCCTGACAATGCCTCTAAATTTAAATAGTGCGATCAGCTAGAGCGATTAAAGAGTGTTTTGACACAATGTGAATATTTTTTCAATTTACTTTAGCTAATTTAGAGATGCAAAAGATAATCCAAATATGAATAGCATCATATAAATCAAAGACCTGGTAAATTTTGGCACCACATCATCACTTCAAGGCAAGCTATAATCAAGAATAGATCTTGGATCATTTAAGGCAACATATATGAAGCTACATGTTGTCAGGTTATTCAGCACTTCTACTGTGACATACTTGGTATTTGCTGAATTTTTGTTTGAACTGTCTTTTTTCTCTGATCATGGTGCCATACTAGGTAATTTACTTGTATTGCATGCTCTTCTCCTGAATTGTGACACTCTCTGCACCACCCCCATTCTCTACCTGCACCCGTCTATTCCCCTCTCCTCTCTTTTTTTACTTTTTCCCCTTTTCTTTACTAGAATACAGAGTTTAATATGGTTTCAGTTTCAACAGTATTTATTTCTTTTTGGGAAGAGTCACTTTTTATGGCAGCCCTGAACTATGTGTTTAAGGAGAGATCATCAAAATAGGTTTAAAGATAGGGAGAGGGAAGTCACAGGTTTTTTAGGTATAATTTGTCATTGTGACATCTGATTTAGGTGTATGGTAGATATTCTGTCACTCAGTGTTTCCGTTTTTCTAGTAAGTAATTCCAGTCCTAAAAATGAAAAATTGCTAAGTGAGAGATGCTTTTCTACTTCATTAAAGGTGACACTAGGTACTGTAGTGTGTCACTCATGGCTTACTATCTGTGCAGGTGTTCATATAACAGGCCTTAGAAATTGAAATATTAAATAAGAATATCTTACACTGTATTTTGCAAATTATCTTAGTAAATGAAACAAATGAATTCAGTTATGAGGAAGAAGCAGTTTATTATGCTTTATATTCAAGAGAAAAAACAGATATGCTGAAAAATTATAATGGTAATGAATATTTACTGGTGTTGTTGGTTTGGTACTCAGAATGTCTAACTGCATTTGTTTCCTCTAGGATAACAGCAGAGGAAGAGAAATTTAAAAAGGAGTGGGAAGAAGACTGGGGTCCTAAAGAACCACCCAAATGTCTAAAAACTGTAACTGCAGAAGTGCACTGTGCCCCTCGTTCCAAACACAAAAGTAAGTAATTGATGCCTCCTTCTATTTGTCTCAGACACATCACTGAGCTCTATGGCATATACCACCAGTTTGCCTCCAAGTTAAGCTAGCTATGAATTGGTTATTTTCAGAAGGCTGGAAGCATATGATAAATCGATTAAATAACTCTTACTTAGCAAGTTCATACCTTGCAAAATCTACATCGATTCAAATAGTCATGGTTTTTAACAATCAGCAGCAGGAGAAGTAAAAAGAATAAGGCTTACTAAGAAATAGTCTGAATTATCAGCCTTGCGTGTTTGTTGCATTGTTTTCCATGTTGTTTCTGTTCAGTGTTTACCTGTCAACCTTTTCACAGTTTGGCTTGGAAGGGACCTTAGAGATCACCTTGTTCCAACACCTGCCATGAGTGGGGACACTTTCCACTAGACCAGGTTGCTCAGAGCCCCATCCAACCTGGCCTTGAGCACTGGGGCATCAACCACCTACCCTGGGAAATCTGTTCTAGTGCCTCACAGTAAAGAATTTCTTCCTAGCATCTAATCTAAATCTATCCTCTTTAGTTTAAAGCCATTCCTCCTTGTCCTGTCACTACATGCCCTTTTAAAAAGTTCCTTTTCAGTTTTCTGGTAGCCCCTTTTAGGTACCAAAAGGCTGACCTAAGGTCTCCCAACAGCCTTCTCTTCTCCAGGCTGAACAGCCATAACTCCCTCAGCCTCTCCTCATAGCAGAGATGCTCCCGCCCTCTGATCCTCTTTATGGCCGTCTGCTGGATTCATCCCATCAGGGCCACATCCATCTTATTTTGCAGGCCCCAGAGCTGGATGCAGCACTCCAGGAGGGGTCTCATGGAAGCAGAGTAGAGGGGCAGAAACCCCTCCCTTGCCCTGCTGCCCATGCTGCTCTTGATGCAGCCCAGGATGCTGCTGGCTTTCTGACTTACTTGTCCAAAGTGAATTAAGACAGTTGGAGCTTAGCTGGCAATTAAGAACCTAAATTGGAAGCTGCAAATTGTGTGTGTAGAGTGTACTAAATTTGTATTGTAGAAAGTTCGTATTGCACAATTTATAGGAGACCTGGGCTGATTCCTAACCTGATGCTATTTTATTGTATTATTTTGTGTGTGCCTTTGGGGAAATCTGCTGATGGTTCCGTTACAGTAAAAGCCACCAAACTCTGGAGGCTTCCCTTCACCACATAGCAGACCAATTGACCGCATGTAGATTGTAATAGCTCTTCAGGACTGGAGGAGGTTGGAGATTGATTTAAGTAGGGCCTTTTTTTTTTTTTAACAATTCTGTAGAAAAACATCCCATCACTAACTGCATTTTTTGTTTCACGGAAACTTCTAGTCACACATTACTGATCTCTTTTTTCATTTCATGGGAACCTCCAGTTACTGTCACTTCTGTCCTCTCACCCCTTTCCTGCTTTGTTTCTCTAGAAGATTTAAAGGCAGTTGCACATGACCAACTTGAAACAGATGACATGGATGAAGTGAACGTGAAGCAGAACAAACAGGTTTGCCACTGAGCCCTGACTTCCTATCCTGATTCAGATTCTTCCTGTGTCTCACCTCCTCCTGACAGTCAGTCTTGACATTGAACATTTGGTTTTCCTAGGGCAATATGGGTGGTCCTTTAGTAAATGATGAAAAGATTTAGAAATTGCTGCTGTCATTGCATCGAAAGATACCTTGATGTGAAATCTAACAACCCTTCAGAAACGTGGACTATATTGAGTATTCTGTGTTAGCAGTGTTTCTTATTGTTTTCACTTAGCAATATATTTTGTAATATTTATGTGCTTGGCTTGAAATATTTTGTCCTGGGAAATTGAGCTTTTCATGGCGTCTCAAAAGCCATATTCTGCCACAAGCTTGAGTGAGTTTGAATACCTGTTTAACTTTCATAAGGCTTGCTAAAACTACTGTAAAGTAGGGTGGTGACCATGGAAGTCCTAGCAATGCACATGCCTCTGTAGTTCTGTATGAAGATTACTTGTTAAATTTTTTTTGTTTGGCATAAAATTAAAATAAGAGAAACTTATGACTAAATGTACTAGAGCCATTTATCAAGAATTTAGCTGAGAACTTGTCATGTAATATCAAACCTCTAGTGTTGCGCCTTCAAATAAATTTTAATCAGTTAGACATATCAGCATGGATTGGTCTGAGTATGAGCATGTCCTTGGCTTTTCTTCAAAAAAAATAACTTTTCCTTTACCTTTTGTAGCTTTTGGATGGTTTTATCGGTATGAAGGAAAATTTCCCACAATCCGTAAGGTACAAAGATTGAAATGTGAATTTGTTTGCTGTGTGCGTTTCAATCAGAATTCCTCATTTTTCTTCTTCTCTGTTATTAGTAAACATTCTTTATAGTCAAGTACTTCTTTTAATGTGTGAACAAATTAAGTTGCCCTTGGGATGCATGTGTCTAGGACTTTTGTCCTTTTGAGTACTTCAGGCTCTGAGTTCTGCCATGTGCAGAGGGAATTGTATAACAGTACTTTGTAGGCATTCATTACAGGTGGGCAATGCATGTCTTCATGTTCTCCAAAAGTCCTCAGAATCATGTGTATATAAAAATAGCAGAAACAAAAATTATGCAGTTATACCTTTGCAAATCTCCTGCAGGAGGCGTGCTGAAGGCAAAAGGCTTTTAGGCATGCACATATGAGCAAAAAAAATTAACAGTCTTTAAGCTGATAGAATACTTCTTTGTCTGTCTGTAGAGATGCTGCTGTACTATTGCAATTTCAGTTTATCAGAGTTTCAAATAATATTTTATACTTGCTGTTGCTTTGTACTCTTTATTTCTTGCAATGTGTATTAGCTATATTATAGGGGGATTGCTGTTTTGTTGTGTGCTTTAGTGGTGGGTTTTTTGGTAATTAACTGTGGTAAAAGTGCAGTGAGGATTTTGTGCGTGTATCTGGCTAGAACTCAAGGTTTCAGAGGAGATCGGGATTGTTTCTGACAGATGAAGTATTTGTGTCACTGTTTAGGACTATTACTTTGACCTTCTGTGTACCCAGGATATACCTGTTCCCCTTAAAAGAGATCAGGAGAAGATGGTGCATTCCAATATCTTTTTGTACTGCTAGGGACTGTAAATCAGCATGGATCTATAACCTGTGTGAAAGCCAGGGCAGTTAGGATTTTTTTCTGAAAATTATAAATGCATGCTGTGCAAACTCTTCACGCAAAGAGGGTAATATTTGGTGTTGCTGCTGACAACTATAGTTTAGAGAATGCCCAAATACTTCTTCATATACTACTGATCTTAACACAATTCCTGTTGAACTTTACCACACAGCGTGCCCTGGAAAAGATTTATATTTAATAATTTGCCCTTGGCAGTGATAAATTTTCATTCTTCTCTCTATTGCTAATGATTTTTTTTGTTTGTTTTAAAAACAAAATTTCACTCCGTAATAAAATGTCTATAATAGGAAGTAAACTGAATCCATGGGGAAAATTGTAGGAAAGGATGAATCATCCTGTTGTATCTGAATGCTGTGAATGCAGCTAAGAGTCAGATATATGTTCATGTTCTAGAAGACTTTGGCTTGTGTACTGCTTAGTGTGCCTTTGAATTTACTGATTCCTCAGATGTTGGTACCCAGCAAGTTGACCTGCCTGATGTTACATCTAGCAGGCAGTACTAAATGAATCTTCAAATTTTTTAGAAGATAATATTAGCAATTGTTGTCAAGGTAAAAGCAAATTACCCCCAAATAAAATACACCACAGAATTAGGTTTATGTTAAAATATTAGCGTGAAAAGCTAGATTTTTTTAGTTAAGCTTTATCTCCAATATTTTTGGGGTTCCTTTTCCCCCTGCTCCCCTTCCTTACAGCACCACCACCACCACGTAACCATGAAGCAATAGACCACATCCCACTGAACTCAGCACCACAAAGTTCTAGTTAACTGCTTGACTGGGGGAATTGGCTTCTGTAGGTGCTAGGGAAAATGTCTGTTTTCCAAGGCTTTGTTATCAATATTAACATGCAAAAGGTGAAAGAAAGACAAATAATGCTATCTAATGTGAAGCAGTTCATGGTTTTGGGAATTCAAAGCAGGAAAAGTCAATAGCTGGTGTTGATGAGAAGAACAAAATCAGAACTGAAATATGGCCTTTCTGGCAGTGGCAGTAATTGTCTATAAGTGGCTACTTGCTCCTCTGTTTTACTTTCCATAAAGAAAAGGAAAACAGAGCATTTCCAAAATGAACTAAGTCCTGCCTGTACAAATGTGAAAGGGTAGCAAAAATGTGACATCACTGAAGTGGAAATAAGGAGCAGTGTGTGTTTTGAAGACAACAGGAACAGAGCCTTCCAAAAGACTATGTAGCTTTTCCCTTTGTTTGTATTCTACACCTAAAATTTGAGTCACTTTGTGTTGTATTATTTAACTCATCTGAGTAGATTTTTTCCAGTGCTTGTAGGAGCTACATGGTCTTTGTAATGCAGTGCTCCTTCTTGGAAGCAACTCAATTTCTGCACTGATCTAAACCTTTCCTTTATAATTCCTTATTTCAGCTTTGTTAGGGGATGCAATGCTGATTTTTAAGGCATACGCATGAAGCTGTTTTATGTGCGGACTATTCACATCTACCTATACATGAGCATCTGCCACCTGAAAGCAGTCATTCATATAGATATATAAAAATGCCAAAACAGAGAAAGGCAAACCAAGACCCAACCAAAACTGTTTGAATATTCAAATTTTTGTAGAGGGCCTGCATGCCCTGAAGTTGTAACTTTGCAGAGGAACAAAAATGTTGAATTCTCTGATCTCATCCAGTTTATTTTAGGGGGCACAAGCCCTCCAAAAAGTTTGAATTTCCTGCAAATTTCTGGGTAAATGGACTTCGGATTTTCTTTTAAAAACTATCCTCATACTTGCATAGGCTGTAATTAATTTTTCAAGGCAGACACTCATGTACCAAGATTGAAGGTTGTAGTGTTTTTAGCTGATGTAAGAATTTTTGTTACAAAACCTTCCCAGAAGGGGAAAGAACGAAAGAAGTCAAAAAGTGATAGTTTTTGTGAACAGAAGAAGAATAAAAAGGAAATGGAGTTTGAGCAAAAACTTGCCAAAGAGAAAGAAGGAATGCTGGAGAAAGAAAAACAATTGAAAATAAATCGTCTTGTGCAAGAGGTACGTTGTGATCTATCAAATGCAAAGCTATATTGAAAGAAAATTAGATGGATTTTTAGTGGAATTACTTTAGCAGGACACTTTTTAAATTTTTCGAAGGTTATGAAATTTTAAGAACTTTTACTGCAAAATTCTCTTGCCACATTTGCTTATTTCTAGTCAGCTTTTACCCAAATGAGGATATTTCTGCAGTTGTGTCCATGTGTAGTGATGAATTTACTGAAAAACAGAAAAATAGGGAATCCTTAAATGTATTATTATTATTTTAAAAACTATTTTAGGTGGCATTTCATACTTTTGAAACATATTTGTATTATGACCCTACCTATAAGCTTTTCTAATGCTTTTCCAATGTTATGGTCAAGGTATCTGAGACAGAACGAGAAGACCTGGAAGAATCAGAAAAGGTGCAGCACTGGGTGGAAAGACTTTGTCAAACACGGTTAGAACAGATTTCCTCTGTGGAGAATGAGTCTCCTGAGGTAAAATGCTAGCTTTTCCATATATTGCATGATCTCTAAATAACTGCAAGTGATCTCCTAAAAGCAGCAGGCTTTACCAGTGAAAAAGTCTTTGTCTTTCCCCGTCAGTCTTCTTTCTAAGACTGGGGGGGGGAAGTCAATAATTGATGACTTACAATCTACAGAATTTGCTTTTCCTATATTTTATGAAAATTTGAACATTATTTTAATGAACTCATTGTATTTTGTCCTTTTTAGCTCTATTATCACCGCTAAATTAACAGTTTTATTGTCTCATTAAATATTTGGGCTAGGTGGGACATGCTACCAGTAACAAAAGCTAGATCCAGCTATATTTATTAGTAATGTGAATATAAGAACATCATGGATGGTGAGCTCTTGGAAGCTTCATTGTATTGCATGAAATAAAGAAACAGGATAAGAAAATTACAAAAAGATACAAAACTCACAAGGAATAGGGTTTGAACTACTGCTTTAAGTAGTCCCCTTTAATCATGGGAGCTTCAGATAGTGATTTTTCCTTAGAGCCTAGTGGTTCTAAACGTGGGGTGAGGCTTTCCCACCATCCCGTTTCTCTGGCTGTCTTCCAAGGAAAGCCACTTCCAAGAGGAACACTGCAATCTGCTGAGCTCCCATGGGATCACCAAGAAACTGCAACCACAAAAGGGACCTTGGGGAACGCTCTCGCATGATTTTCTTTCAGACCAGCGTGGAGCAGCTCTGAAAAAAGCAGCTGATCTTTTGTTCCTCATGGCCCTAGGCACAGATCCATGTGGTTTTTCAGTACAGGTCTTTAGTGGGATGATTATGCAGAGGCTTTCTCTCACTATCCAAACTTGGCAGCTTGTGTTCTGCTAGAACTTTGTCCCCCTTTGTAAAGTAAGAAGGACATTACAGATTACAAACATTTGTATTTTCAGAGCTCTACCTGGATTTAAGACCAGCACTCTGTGTTGTGTTTACTCCATCAAATTTTCCATAACATTATATATAATTGCTCTACTACTAGTTTTCTACAAACACTTAAAAGAAAAGCTGTTAAGAAAGCAGTTTAAAAGCAGTTAAAACATGTAAAACACAAAACCTTAGTGCTCCTTAGGGGTAAATGCAGCTGAAAGATATTCAGGTGCTACAGGTTTGAACTGCTTCTTGGGAACAAGAGCATTCAAGATCTCAACCGCTGACAAAGAAACAGCTGTTTTTCAGCATGAAGCAGTGAGCATGTTAGATAGGAAGAATGTGAAAAGTGTTACACTTGAGGGAAGGGTTGCCATACTAGAGTAAGATGAATGCGTCTGTCAGACAGCTTATCTGTCTATGGTTTCCTCAGCTGAGTCTACAAAATAGCAAAATGACTGAATGTTCTCAAATACTCCAGTTTGATCACTGATAAAAGAAATGTTAGCAACTCTAACAGCGTATGTAGACTCCTCCCTCACACAGATCGTTATATTTTCGGATGAGCTGCTCGTTGTGTTCAAACTCTGAAGCTGTTTATTACCCCAATAGATCTGGTGAGGATTAACATAAATTATAAGATCACAAGCCCCTTGAGGTTCTGAATTTAATAGCACACTAAACTTTTTGTTTTGATAGCTGCATAAGCTTAGCTTCCTTTCTTGTGTGGCTGTGTTTACACAACTTTAACCCCTTTCCCTTTTTTAATGACAAAGGCCTGTCAAGGCCTGTCCTTGATTATTTTCCTTCAAATAATCACCTTTGTGTGGAGTAATTCTTGCTTTCTCCTCATAAGTGCCAAAGAGGCAAAAGTTGCGTTATCTTGGTTTGTCCTGTGATTTTGCCTTCTGAAAACTTCACGCCATTGGGGTTTTGTGGCGTTTCTTTTGTCAACCCTCTTACTCCAACAGCTGCTGTCACACCACTCCTGTTTTTCTTCTTTTTAAACTGGAATCCTAAGGAGTACTTTTAGAAAGGCTTTCAGAGAAAACATTTGTGTATATTCTGTGTGGGAGAAGCAAACATCTTCCTGTGGAGGAGCAGTTAGTCTGAGCCGTGTTCTAGGGCCAGCCATTCTTCAGCAGTGTTGCAGGCAGAAGTGTTGAGGCAGATTTCTCTTCTGTCACCTGTAGCTGGCGAGCGGACGTCCTTCTGCCTCTCCCTCTGCCACCTCGATGCGGCGCTTTGCCGGGGGCCTGCAGCTGCACACCACAGATCTCGATGACATAAACTTAGATGAGGTTGACAAACCCAAACAGCGCGTGCCACCACCTCTGCCACTGCCACCCCCTGCTGTTACCCCAGCACCACCAGCTCATCCTCTTCCTGCCTCAAATCCTCCAGGAGGCCCAGCCCTGTTGGTAACTCCAGCTTCCCAGGTGACCTCAGGATCTGTTTGGATGCATGCACCTTTTCCATTCCCCTGGGTGCCTCTCTGCCCTGATCCATCACCTTCTTGGCCACTGGGCCTACCCTTCTGGCCCTTGCAATGTTAAAAGAGGGAATTCTTCTGAAGGTGGTTTCTTCATTTTTTCAGTAGTGAATGGAGTCCAGATGTAATTTCATTTTAGCATTTTTTAAATGTAAGTCGGGAAGGGTTTGCTGTCCTGCTTACATACATTGTAACCCTATTACCTGCAGATGCCCTAGGCAGAATGTATCAGTTGAAAAAAAAAAAAGATTGTTTGACTTGAGTGATTAAAGACTTAAAAAAGGCAGCACATTTAATTCATTGTTAAATTTGAGAAAAGTATCGCTGTAGTGAAAATGACTTGTAGAAGTGCTTTAAATATGTCATCAAATGGCTTTGTTTGGTCATAAGAGTGGACAAAGAAAATTGGCTTAAAGTCAGAAAGTCAAACTTTTAAAAGGTCAAAACTATGTAAAATAAAAAAGCCAGAGCTGGTAACCTGGTTTTGCTTCTTGCACTTTGAGAAACATTGACTTTCTCCTTATTGCAATCTGAGTCCAAAAGAGGATCAAATAAAAAAAAATCTTGTGCCAAATCTTGTCTTAGGAAAGAAATGGCAGCTAATTCATCATAATTCCATTTGTTAAGCACTGTAGTGAGAATCCTGTACTTGTTCTTTTGGCAAAAGATGCTTACTTTTTTCAAGCAGCAGAAGAGGATCCCTTACGGTCACTTCTTTCCTACACAGTTTTCTGCATGTGTTGACTGACTGCACTGTTGGGTTTTGGGGGTTTTGCATGTTTACTAAATAGTCTTTGTATTTGCATGATTCTCCTTGGGTAGGAAAGCATATGCAAATGTATCCCTTTTCGGTGGAAACTGGTACATTCTCTCTCTGTGAATAATTGCCCCGATGTGACCCATGAATCTCTTGTAAACTTATGTGGACCTCTGATGGTGCTTGATCTATGTGGTTCATACATTTGAAGTGCCAAGAATGTGCTACATATACTGAAATGGAAATATCATATGTTCTTATGGATAGCAGGTTTCCCAAGTTATTTGCAAAATAAAAATGATGTGGAATGACACAAGTGTACAAAATACTTGTGTTGAGAGGAGAAATACACTCTTCTACAGAGAACAGAGAACATTCAGATAGAAGGAGTAATATAGGAACTGCCACACTAATCTGACCCCAAATCAATATATTCTAATATCTATTTCTGGCAGCTTGTCACTGCTAGCTATGTTAGAGAAAATAATTTAATAACTAAGAAAAATATGTTAGTAACAACAAATAACCTAGCCTTTAAAATTAATGTCAGTTTTCACTGAATATAATTACTGTATATGAGGAAATAACTAGGCTCTTAGTAAAATTAATTGAGCCAAAGCTGCTTTGTTTATAAATAGATAATTTAGTATTAAAACACACCACAACATAGTATATCTGGTGTCATTTCAGAAATGGAAGAAAAATCCAAAGCTTGAAAATTTATTCTTGCTCCCTTTTACAGAGTCAGTTTTTAACTCCACAGATAAGCAAAAGTAGTGCATTTGTGTGGCTGTGGATTAAAGATCTCATGTTTATGCCTGCTAAAGCCAAAAAATAAGACAACTGTAATTGTCCCATAAGTTTTTTTTTAATATTACTCAAGCTGGTAAATCTTCTCCAGATTTCTCCATATTTGGTTTTAACCCAGATCATTTAATTTCCAATTCAGCTTGAACAAAACCTGACAAAAGGAATAAAATCTTGTCAGAGACATTCTTGAGAACTAGCTGTTAAAATATCTGGTATAAATTGTCTGTTTCTGAAAAAGTTATTATTAGCTTTACACTTTATACGAACCCAGTACTAAGTGTGTTGCTGTTTAGGTTGTAAGGAACACCTCCCACGTTGGCAAAGCGTCCCCTGTGTCAAGCAACCCACTGGTATGTCACAAGCTGTTTATCATTGCTGTAGTTTCATGAAGTTCCCATGTAGTGCTAATGGCAAAGAACTGCCAAGGGTTTCCCTCTGCAGGGATAATTTATTTAAAATTCAACACAGGGAATGATCTCTGTGGATATATTGTTGTGCTGAAAGCAACTCCTAATGGTCCAAAGATTTTGTATGTCAACAGGTTAGCAAATTGCAGTCCATATTTGCATTTTGTGAATGTCTGTATGTCAAAGCGCATGTGCCTTGTTCTTCTATCAAGGCAAAAATTGCTGGGTTCGAACTATCTTTTAAATATAATGGGTGCTAAGATGCAAGCCCCATCTCAGAACCACCATTTGTTTGATATCTCTTTGCACTGATTTTGAGTCAGAGCGATCAGACATCCATTCTGCACTGTAGAAAAATCTGTTGCTAAACTGTGCAACTCCAGGAGAAAACATCCACTTCCAGGGCAGCTTAAAAAGTTGATTTCCCATGAATCTGTTGATTCTGATTCTTCTAAGTTCAGAATGCTTAATGATACAATGTATTTTGCAGTGTGGGACAACATTAGTTGAGTGATATCCACAGGGACTTTAAAATATCTGATTCAAACTTTTTTGAAAATCATGTCAGAAAGGAAAGGATGAGGGGAAAATGAAGCCCACAGGGGAAAAAACACACAATCACGCACGAAAAAAAAGAAAAATCAAACTACAAACCAAATCCAAAAAGTGGCTTAAGCCATTTGCTGGAAGCAGATAAATAATTTCAGTGGTTACAGCTTGTACCATAAGAATGATCTCTGGAATACATCACATTTCCTATGAGAAACATTGGGAAAAGTGTCCCCAGAGTTGCTGGGGTTAAGTAAGAAATTGAAACCACAGGGCTCAGTTTTGAACTCTTTTCTTGAATAAAACTGTGCTTGATGTCAGTGGGAGTTTTGGCTGAGTGTGAAGTGTAGGATTGGACTAGGACTTGCTGATCATTCAGATTTCAGATGCATCTGGTATCTGTATTTGTGGAGTCAAGAGCAGGGAATTAACCTAACAAACCCTCACTGTTAAATCAAGATAATTTAACTTGAAATTCTTTATGGAAAGCTGTTTGCTGCAACCCTGCTGAATTTCATCTTAAAAGATCTGTTTAGCCATGGATTAGTTAAAATCTTATTTTGGGTTCACTGTGTTCTTACACTCAACTTTAGCAGTTTTGTTTTTTTTTCCTCTAACTTCTCATTCAGTTTGTTGCCTTTATGGGAAAAATGCCAAAAGCAGGGCTGAGATTTTTCCATAATCTTGCTGGTGAAGACAGAATTTAGGTGAAAAGCTGCTACTTGCATGTAAGAGAAATTGTGTTTTGGTTTGTTGACTTTGTAAGCCTTCGTTAAAATAATTCTATCAGCTCTGTTTTGTATTAGTGTCATTAAATTCATTATGATAAACCATTTGAATTGAGAAGTCTTGGTGAAATTATGGATTTGCACAAATTAGGTTGTGAACTGTAATTTTCTTAAATTAACTCCATAGCAACTTGCTCCAAGTCCACCTACCCAGCGTCATCCAGGGGTACCAATAGTCTCTAAACCAGTTATGCTGCATCCTGACCCAAACTTCGTGGTCAGGTCAACAATCAAATCAGAGGCCCTGGTAAGCTTTTTAATATCCTTTTTCTGAGTGTGCCAGTACTGTGGGGGTTTGGTTTTGACATTGTTCTTTGAGATGTCCTCAAAGAATCAATCTTTGTCCCATTTCCTGCTAACTAAAATTCCTGTATGTTTTCAAGCAGTCACTAATGGTAAGTACAAAATGGTATTTTTCCGTTTTTTTTCCCAAGGTGGAAAAGCCACTTGTAGTGATAATTTTTGTACAGAGGTGTATAATTCCAGAGCACTGTAAAGCCCTAGAATTTGTACATCTTATTTCTCATTTATTCAGATGCTAGGTTTTATTTTTATAAATTCTGAATTCATCAAAAATTCAATAATAAAAATTAAGTCAACCACTTTTTTTCCTTTGTAAATGGTCGTGAACCTACTGGAAGATATATGCCTTACTTAACAATTTATATATAATTTAAATGTACCTTTTAATTTCCAAGGGGGAAAAAGTGTGTTGTTATGTCAGACTCCAGTATACTAGTCATGCAGTGTTACTGCAAAATTCAGTCACAATCAGCTTATTTTTCTTATTTCTTTTCCATTTCTGTTTCAAATGCAAGAGAAGAGGAAAGTCAGAGGCTAAACATTTTAGGACCAAACATAGCAATCCTTGGGAATTGTAGTTTATGAGGGAAGTAAGCCAAGGCATACTGAGCAAAAAAAAAGGAAAAAATATTGCTCAGACAGGTGATAACTCCCAGCTGACTGTCCTTGAAATTCACCTAAAATAGCTGATGGACTAGTTAGTAATATTTATTCTTGAGGGTCATCATGACTTAAGCTGTTTGTGTCTGAGTTCTGTGTTTGTTGCATGCACGTGTGTGGGCACATGTATATATACATTTGTAAGACAGTCAGTGACTAAAAACCCATCAAGTTTATGTTGTATTTATTTAATTAAACTCTATTTCTGGCATTAAATTATGTGCACAATACTCCTAGTGTGTTTCATTAAAACACGATGGATTTCTTTGTCATTTTTCTCTTTAATAATTTAGATACTATTGCTTCTTTATTTTCCCCTGTTACACTTTGAACAAATTTAAGTGATACTTAGAGTCTGCTTTTCACAGACTCTTGAAGCTTCCACATTATAAATGAATTGAATGGTAATTGGATGTAGTTTTAGTAAGTTGCTTAAGAGAAAGCAGGCACATGAGGTGAAAATAAATTCAGATCCCTCCAGTGGAGATGTTTCCTTCAGTTGGAGCTCTCATTCTGATGGTATTCAGTAATTTAACATCTCTAAGCAATATGAAATCCCTTAGGAGAGGAATGAACAAAGTCATAATCTGCAGTTAATATCATTTAGCTCTTGAAAAAGTGTGTGTATGTGAACTAGTTTGCAAAATGGATAATACCTTTATGCGTAATCACACAGTCTTGGTACAAATTTTAAAAGGCACTTTTTTTTTTTAACTGATTACGTACAATTAGTTTAAGAAACTAGCAACAAGATCCACCTCCATGGGAAATGTCTTATGATTTGTTATGCATGCACATTTTCCAAATCACAAGTCTGCTAAAATCTTTCAGATTAAATCATCTTCCTTTCCAAACTGCCTTATATTAGTTGGAAGATCGAAATTTCCATGGGAGCAATATTCTGGTAGGACTTTGGGAGAAAGATCAGTCTAAAAATTGGTTTGGTAGACCTCATACTTCCATTGATGACTTACTGCAGTAAAGGGGATTTATTCATCCTCCCTGCAATGAAGTCATAAGTGGTATGTGAAGTAAAACCTGCATGGATACTGAAGAGGGAGATTACTCCTATTAGTTAAAAAAAAAGGCCAGCATATGACAAACCTAACAAGACAGTGCCTGCTTGTCTCCAGAAGTGTATAAGAATTATAATTATGTTTCATGCAGAAGGAGAGTGGAGTTTGATTGGTCGCTGTGTGTGTGTTTAAGTTCATTGTTCAGATACAGGACCTGTTCTGCTTCTCTTAGTGCAGGAGGGTATCACTAAAGACACCATACTGTTTGCTATCTGGTTTCTCATCTTCCTAGATTTTACACACCTTGTGGAACTCCAGCTTTTGTGTCTTAATTTGACATAATGCACACCACTTTTTCTACCTTGTTTTTACCTGAATTTAACTGCCTTGAGAACCAAGAAACTCAAGAAACTGAGGTTGATGGATTTATTTGATTCAAGCAGCTAATCTAGTTGGCCTATATTCAAGCCATTGACTAGTAAAGATGAAAAAGCATGCACTTAAGAATAAAATAGGCATGCAAGAATGGGTAAAATTGTCCTGTTGCTTGGAAGATAGTTGGGCCAGGTAGTCTCTGCTGTGACTTAATTAACCTTAGTAATTAAAATCAGGTCAGAATTACCAGTTCTTTTAACAGTTGATGAAAATGAACTTGTTTTCACTTATAAATAGGGAAATTATGTTTAAACCTTAAGTGTGGCCTTGACCGATGAGGGCTGCTCTGAGTGAAAATCAGTGTGAGCTGTACTAGAGTGATCTGGAATACACTCATGGCAAAGCCAATTAAATTTTGGCTCAGAGAACAGGAGGGGACCGTTATGATTTAGTGGTGAGATTTTCATAGATGCAAAACTACCAGGAACTTTAGTCTCTACTCTCCCATCTATCAAAAACATCCTGTTGTGTGAGTTACAAGACTCTGCTGCACTTGCTGCTGTAAAAGATTTTTCCTCCTTTATTCCTTTGCAGCTGGATGGAGAATTTCTGAAGGGGAAAAAAAAATATTTAAGCTTTCCTCTAGTTTGTGAGATTTGCAGCCTGGTTCTGCAGGACTGAAGTCAAGACAGGTGCTTAGACACCATGTGGCAAGATGGGAGAGGATTGGAAATTTCAGTTAGTATTGGTTATAGCCACACCAAAACAATCTGTATTGATTTTTTTTTTTTTTCAGAAAGGTTCTAAAGAGATTTGTGGAAAAGCTTTCCAAGCTTTCCCAAAATTCATCCAAGACAAAAACTGTAGTTTGTATAAATAAAAAAACAATAGTCTGTATTAATTAAGCACAAACTACATTTTATTGACTCTGGAATATGTTTTTCAAGTAATGGTAGGACTATAGCACACTGAGAGGAACATTCGTGAAACTGATACATAGTAATTGGTTTGAAAGCAAATTGAGTTTGAAAAGGTAATTGCCAGAGTTCAGTCTGTAGAAAGTTTTTCTTGTTTCAGAAGACTCAAACATGTTACCTGATTTGCTGCAAGGTTTTGAGTGGAGGCTGGGGAAGTGTCAGTAGTGTTTTGTATAATAATATGGGGGTTAGCCCATTTAATTTTTGAAATTATTTGTAGACTAAGAAGATATTCTGTGTTTTAAGTGATTCCAAACTACTGTGTACTGTTTTGTTAGAATAGTGGAAGTGACAGAAAAACAGAATGAATATGGAATTTAAGACCTTGAAGCCAAACACAATAAAATCAAATCCATTTAATAATAGAATTCACCTCTTCAGTATAGGAAATCCTTGCTTAGGGAAGCAAATCTTAAATGCATAAACATACATTTATCGTGACTTCTCAATATTTTGGAAATTATTGTCTACCATTTGGTCCATGTTTAGGGTTGGGGATATTTTTCAATTTTTTTTTCTCATATATCATGGATGAGAGACCCAAGCACTGTTTTGCAGAAATGAGTTGTAAAAGCAGTCATGGAAAATATTTTTAAGAAACTTTGGGGTATGGAAATGTGCATTATTTATGTATTTTCTCTAGAATTCTTCCCACTTTGCATTCAGTACTATTTCACTCTGTGTGTTCTCTCATCTTGAAATGATACAGGGAACAAGCACTAACAAGTCCAGGTGTGATTCAGTCCCCAGGAGAGCAAAATAAGCAGTAAGATAATTTATGAGTAGGTGATACTTATTTACAGCAAAAAGTTAATACCTGGTTTGGCAATTTTCTTTCTTTTGCAGCCACAAGAGATGTTTAAAAGGATGGTGGTTTACAATTCATCATTTAGATCTAACAAAAAACAAGTAAAATAACATTTTCCATGTTTTGTGTGGTACTTCTTGTTTGACTGATCATAGACTTAAAACTTTCCTTTCTAATTCTGTTGCTCAGTTTCTAAAACAGAAGATGGAAGACAGCCCTAGTGCATGAGAACTGCTAGTCTTTGTAAGCTTTAAGTGTGTGCCTGTGGCTCCAGCTAGTCTAGGCAGAAGAATGAGAATAAATCCTTCAGGCTCAACCATCTGTAACTACCTATATGGTTAAGTGTGATCTTTAAGATAGTTGAACACTGATAACTGATATTCCTAAGATTTCCTTGTTTCTTTTAGTGTCCAGCTACAGTGCTTTCAGTGATAAAATGCTTGATCAGATTAACAAACAGAGCTATCATCATAACATAGTTACTAGTAGGAAATTAGAGAAACTGGTGGTGGAAAGCCTTGTTCATTCAGCCTTCTTTTGTTGTGTAGGATTTTCCTGCTGCATTTTTACTTTTGTTGCTTTCCTCTGTCATAATGATGAAGTTTTCATCTCTTTCTCTTTGGTTGGCTGGTAGTTCAATAGATGGTTCCTTGAAGAAGTGAACTTTATGCTAAACTCCTCCACTGCTGTTAAATGTGCCAGTTTCTGTACAAAACCCCTTTGTTAGTGCAAGCTAAATTAGATGCATTGACGTTATGTGAAAAGTTGGCACATCGTGTGAGATTTTGAGCAGTAAAACCTTGAGATTAATAATAATTTTTTCTTCTTTTAATCAGTTTCAATCTATATCTAGAAGGGAAAGCTGACTGAAAAAGATCCGGCTTTGAGATTATTCATCTGCCAGTAAATGCCAGTGTATTCTGAATGTATAACAATTGTGCTCTCAAAAGAGGTGGTTTTCTGGAAAGTTTGTTATTTCTGGTCGTGAGTTTCTCTTTCAATTATTTGTTGTTGTTGTTGCTTGGGTTTTGTTTGTTTGTTTGTGGTTTGTTGTTATTTGTGGTCTCAATTGCTCTTGACTATTGTTGTTAGAAACCAGGGAAGCACAATCATTAGTATAAGTGCTTGTGTTTTGGAGGTTGTTTTTTCTTTAAATGGTAACTTCAGCTTTCACCTGGAAGTCCAGACAGAGAGTTGTTTCAGTGCAATCAAATATTTGAGTGTTCCATTTTCAACTTATGCTCAGTCCTCTGAATATTTTTGTAAGTCGAGAGGGGCTTTGAATGGTGTCACCTGAAATGTCCTGCGTGGTGGGTGAGTAGGCTTAGGACTGTGCTTTCCACTTGGTGTTCCTTGGTTCATTCATCCCTCCTTGGATATGGAATGCACTCACTGATCTCTGAATTTGTGGTGTCCATTACAGGGAAGATTTATTACAGTTCAGTGCATGTCTTCTTTCTGTCTCAGCAATATTTGTATGTTATTGGATCCACATCATATTTCTGATACATAGTGATATGAACCCAAGGAAACAAAAGTTTAGGTTGAATATTAGGAAATGATTTTTCACTCACAGGGTGGTTGGGCACTGGAAGAGGCTCCCAGAGGCACCAGCCTGACTGCTCGACAAGTGTTTGGACAATGTCCTCAGGTGCATGGTGTCACTTTGTGCAGGGCCAGGAGCTGGACTTGGTGGTCCTTGTGGGTTCCTTCCGACTCAGGACATTCTATGTTTCTACAACTTTTGCTTGCAGATTGTTTTTTGGTGATTTTTTTTTTATTTTGTGTGTTGTTTTTGTGGAGTTTTTTGGGTTTTTTCCTGTTTAAAGATTATTTTCCCAGGGAAACTTCCTTCAAGGGCAACATCTGTTTTCCATGAGGACAACCTGGGACAAAGAGTTCACTGACTTCCTTTAGATTACATAATGACTTAGTGACTTGGCTGAGATTGGAGTTCTTTTCTCTAAATTACTTGCTCCAAACCCATAGATATCTACTTTAGCCATGATTCCAAAAGGCAGTACTAATTCAGTTATTCAAAATATTAATTATTTAGGTAGCTTTCATTGTAAAATGATTCTCTTACAGTTTTAATTAAATGGTTCATAATATTATTTATTAAACACTTTGTAAATTAATGAATGATTGATTGAAATTTTTCCCCCAGGATGAAATTCTGCCCTTGCTGAGGTCTGTGATGAAATTCCCATTTATCTGGTTAACAAATGTAATGCAATGTAACAAACTTAATGTAAGGCAGTACTATTATGGGTGAGATCAGAACTCAGAAGGTTCATAGTCACATCAAAATTAGGCAACCAAAAGAGGTGATGAAGAGTATAGCAGAGGAGGCATTAGTATTTTCTGCTGCAACTTTGTCGTTTAACAGTGAGCCCTTAAATATACCACAGGATTCTCAAGCTGTGTGTTTGGTTTACAAGTGGAAAAAGTCTTAGGTGAGTCTGACAGTGGAATAGTCTTTGTTGTCAAATAGATCCAGTAGAAAAGAGGCAATAATGAATATATCAAGCTTGATCATGCACTGAACCACTGGTCTGTGTAAGGTATTGGCTTGCCTGCTGTGTCTGCAATGAGTTGTGTGGTTCTGTGTTCCCCTATCACCAGGTTACTGAGGCCACAAAAGTGGGAGCAAGGTGCCTCAGTAAAGATTTTCTTAAGTTCTAAAGTCCTTATTTAGCATGCAGGTTAAGTGCAGATAAATCTCAGCATTGACCATACAGTCTCACCCAGTAGCTACTAATCCTTCTCAAGAAACTGCCACTCAAATACCATTGGCTCCTGATTGCTGGTGGGAACTCCTATCCTTGCAGAAAATGTAACTCCTGCTTTTCCCTGCAGTCTTGGTCTGACAAGGGTTAAGCACTATGTTTTGTGGGTCCTCTCACAGCTTAAAAATCTTCCTGTGCCTAACTGCAGAATAATCTTCTGCATTTCAGACATTCTCTGGCAAAACTTTTAAGTCCTCCACAGAACCATATGAAAATGAAAATCATATTGCTGTCCTGCAAATTGTCCAACAAATTGTTGTTCTGCACATGCTTGTGGTATGGAGCCAACTCCCTGAAACTCCACATCAAGAAAGAGAGAAAGGAGGCTGAAAAAGAATTCTAAAACCCAGACAGTGTGGAGTAGTGTTGCTGACAGGTGAATTGGAGCCTGTCATTTCTACCTGTTACCATCCAACATGTTGATAATCCCAAGAAATGTTGCTCCAAAGAGTGGGGCAGAACATACCTGCCGATGGTGCTTTCAAGATTTGTTTCTGTTCTGTCAGGTGTAGACAGGAACTCTGGAGCTAACAGGTGGTAAACTCTTCCTCAGAAATGCTCCATTATATGACCAACTCAAATTCTTAATCTGTCATACGGTTTTGAAATGTCTTCTGACTGTCAGGATGGACTCTTTGCTGTCTCTCTGGGCTTTTCTCCAGTTTCTGTCTTCTTTCATAGCTTACAGAATTACAAGTTCTCTCACTAATAAATAAGATGTAATTTGTGTCTTAAGTGTGTGAGTGAGTTGCTGATTTTGCAATTAAATACCATTTTATTCTCAGGGCTTCCAGAAGTATGTGGAAGATTTTGATCCATATTCAATGGTAAGGAGAGAATTTAAACACACCTCATTGTTTAATATTAAATACTCTGGAAAAAAGCCAAATCCTTGATTTTGAGGGGTGGGAGTATGTAAGATTCTTGCTTGTTGCTTTTCTGGGTCTTGTGTATTTGTCTGTTCTAGTCGTCTTGAATAGGAGCATTCTTACAGGGAAAGGTGATGTGATGTTCTGATCTTCCTCTTACGCTATTTTAGAGGGAGAAAAGGTCCCTTTTGCCCCAGAAACTACATAAGTCAGCCTAATTGTTTTGTGTTTTCAAAGTGGAAATGATTAATCATTTTATCTTTTCACAGTTTACCCCAGACCAGATTATGGGAAAAGATGTACGGCTATTACGAATAAAAAAGGTAACTACTATGTTGGTTAGTTGATATTTAAAAGGTTCGTATAAGCATTTGATGTACAGTATCATTTACTGGGAAGAAGGAAAGATTAAGCTCCTGTTAATGGCAAAAATTAACAGACTTTTCTGAACTACATCTGGTTTTTTTTCATAGGAAGGATCACTGGACCTTGCAGTCGAGGGAGGAATTGATTCTCCAATTGGAAAGATAGTTGTGTCTGCCATCTATGAGAATGGTGCTGCAGACAAACATGGTGAGCAACAATGGGGAATTTGAATACTGCTGCAGAGTGTTTCCTTACACTGGTTGAGAATGGTTGGCTGATTTCATAGCCTGATACTGAAAGGCTTACTTAGATTGCACAAGGACCCAAGTTCTGTCTCACTTAAGGGCAGCCCACATGTGCTGCTTAAATTAATAATTATGTAAAATATATCACAAGCAACACCTGATTCTCTGGTGTATTCTTTAATCAAGGAAGGCGTTTTCCATTGTTTCACAATTTCCAAGCAATGACATTTGTAATACTTCCACATACAAAGCAATTACCTGGCCATAGCTACACTACACCATTTAGTTTTGTTCTTTGTGCTACTTTAAATAGTAATTTGTCTAGTTAAGCAGCTGGTTATACTCCCAAAACCCAAGTAATGGCCAGAGCCTCTGAAGCTTAGCTCTTGAAGGCACAAGAATATGCTCACCAACACATCTGGGCTATGCAGATACTTCCCTGGTGGGAAGTATCCGCCATCCTTTTCTTGAGAGCTCTTGTAATGACCAGGTCAACAGAGAGGGCAATATTCCCCTACACTGTCTCTGCTGTCCTTGTCCCAGCCTGCACCTAAGTGCCAGTCACTCTTGCCATTAAAACATTTCAGTCATTTGATCTCCTCAGTGCTCTTGTTGGCCCTTCACTCTTTTTAGGATCTCTCATAACTAAGGCTGTCCTCTTATCATCCTCTTCAAATCCAGTTAACTGGTTGTGCTTCATTCCAGATTAGCAAGTCAATATCAGTTCTAAGGAGCAAACACTACGCATACACTTGCAAAGAAATGACCATCATGCAAACCCTTGACAAATGCCATTTTATTCCTTCAGAGATTTAATTAATTTTGCCATTTTTGGAGAATCATGGAATTTTTGGGGTTGGAAGAGACCTTACAGATCATCTAATTCCAAAGCCCTGCCAAGGGCCAGGACACCTTACTCTAGACCAGGTTGCTTAAAAGCCCGATCCAACCTGGCCTTGAACACTTCCAGGGATGGGGCATAGTAGTAACATTCTACAGTCAGTCACAGTTTGTAAGCTGTATAGCTGGATTACCCAAACAGGCAAACTGTAGAAAATCATATTGAACTAGTTTCTTACTGGTCACAGTCAATAAGAGATTAGTTTGGCTTTGCTATGCTTAAAAGTTCCTTTTGTGTTTGCCTGTAGCAAACGTCCTACAATTTTTAGTGCAGACCTTCATATCCAGTGAGAATATTTTTCATTATAGTCAGTACTGCACAAATATGGCACAGAAAAGACTCCTAAAATTTTGTTTTGCTTATATGTATGTATAACACACTTGTCTTTTCCCCAGGAGGCGTAGTGAAAGGGGATGAAATACTGGCTGTAAATGGCAAGATACTAATTGACAGCAAGCTTGCAGAAGCACAGGCAACTCTAGCAAAAGCTTGGAACATGGGTGGGGTAAGTAACCTGGAATGCTACTTCATTCTACCTACAGAGCTCGTATGAGAGCTGCTTTTCTATCATGACATTGTCATGTCAACACAAACAAGGTTACAGACATCAAAAATAGTGAGTATGTCAGGTACTCCCAAAGTAAGCTAAAATCTGCAGAAGATGCTGGTCTGTAGCATCTCTGAAAACCATGTGTGTAATTTACTGGAGAATTTCATGGCATTTAGCCACATGTCAAGATTGGTATTTAAACACACTACATTCTGAGTGTTTACAGTACCTTTATATGTAAAATCATTCTTTGATATTGAAAATTACTTGCAAGCTGATTGGAATTTTCGATAACAAGTAACATTGTCCTTCAGCTACAGTGTTTCCACAGCAAGAACTGTTCTCATTGCTCAGAGGACCAATACAGGATGATTCTTAGAATAACCTTTTTTTAAAAAAATCTTGTTGCAGCAGTAGATTTTTCTTTAATTTCAAGATACTAATCCAACAGCTCAATCTTGAAATAATCTTCCAATAGAAGTTTTTAATAGAGACTTGCTGCTTCTCCCTGTGGTTTTCCAGGAAAAGATTACCTCCCAGATTCTCTGTCTGACATTCCATGGTGGTCCACTGGCCACCTCTAAAAGCAGTATTTAGCTGCATATGTTTGCCTCTGCTTTTCTTTTTCAGGATTGGATTGACTTAGTCATTGCAGCATCACCTCCAAAAGAATATGATGATGAAATGTAAGTGCATAAGCTTTTTTCTCTGGGGATTAAAAACTGAGTAACAATAGCCAGTTTGCTTTTTTGTCACATGTTTTTCAAGTATCTTCTTCTTCTTCTTCTTCTTATGGACACTATAACCTCCTGCTTTGCGTGATTGCCAATTTGATAGTTATAAGTAGCTGTCATGCATTACAGCAGTGGTTCCCAGACTGCAAAATTGTGATTCTCAGAACTGGTTGTACGTGACTACACACTGGTACTTTCAGTTTAAAGTTTGAGAATCTGGGGTTTGGGGTTTTTTTTAGAAGTTACACTTAACTTTAGTCTGAATCATTTACTATATTCCCATAGATCATAATTTAGGGAAACAAATCCCTGTAAACATTCTGCATCACCACCAGATGTTTACTTCTATTGTTTGGTTTGGTTTGGTTTGGTTTTTTAATTATATTGAAGTTATTGTTCTTGTCTAAGCAAGCTTATGTAATATTTTCAAAAGAGGTTAAGGGATTTGGGTGTCTTGGCAATGCTCACAGAATCCTTGTCTTAAAGATAATCAGCATAGGTGTGAAACAAGAATCTACACGTACAGGTGTGATAGAGGTATCAAGTCTATACAACTTGCTTTACTTTGGACAAACAGTTTCAAAAGCAAGACCCATATTTTCTAGTTTGATTGAAGGAAATTTGAAGATAACCTTACTACCAAGTAAAATGACAGAGCAAGGTTTTGTAGTCACTATTAACCTGGACTTTTGTTCTATGCAGAATACTGGAGTATTAGTTGCTGTAAATCAGTTTTACTGGCTAACACCAACTGTAGGTTGATGTGAAATTTTGTTTAATACCTGTGCATAAACTAATGGGCAAGGAAATAACTGTCATTGTCATTTTTGTTTTCATATTTTGTATATTTAGCCCTACCATTCCCTCATCAGCAGTCAGTCCCAACACACACAGGAAGGTTTTTGAAGGCAGTGCACCCGTGTACAGACAAGGGTATCTCCTGCAGCTGTAGCCACTGCAGTATCCCTCATGGTGAATAGCACACCTGGCTTAACATGACTGGCCACTGTGAGGCTGTGTTATTTTTTCAGCATGTGCCTGCCTGTGCATTGCTTGCCATCCTTGCTTTTGTTCTTGGCATGCTGGAGCTGGAGTGTTCTTTGGGCTTTTGCCATGCCTGTGATATTAAAATATAAGTATTTAGTTTCTGCTTCATAAAGTCCCTCAGAGATCCTCTGCAGAACTGCTTTATCACCTGGCAGACTATTAAATAAATAGGTCCTGTCTAAACAATTAGGATTAACCTAAGGTTTTTTCCTTATCTGTGGACCACTGCTGTGGCTTTGTGAGTTCATAAGTATAAAAGCAACTACAAATTATTTTCTTGTGAAGGTTTGTCCAAAGAACAAGTTTCCATTTGGATTATTCACAGTGTGCCTGTCAACAAGTATTCACGAGTGTTTGGTTTTCAGTGAAGTTTGTCTCTGTTATTTTGTCATATACCTTTACAATGGGTTTGTTCTGAAATTGTCCTTGTCTGTGAAATTCAGTTTACTCTGTATGGTTTCTCTGTGGCTGTAATCACTGTAAGTACTGTCATAGATCTCTAGAACTACCAAGGTAACATTTCTTGTTGCATGTGGATCTTCTCAATTATTACTTATAATACAAATCAAAACTACTTAAGATCCAGTTTAAAAACTGTGCTTACTAGAAAGATTAAAAGTTGCACAAGAGCTAACAGCATGTTTCTCACCATCTTTTTTCCCTCACAGGACATTTTTTTAAGCAAGACTTCAACTATCGAAATGGAATCTCTCCTCATCAAAAACCCGCTGCTCAGTAAATTAATAGGAAATCAATAATCACATGAAATGCATCTTTATTGACTGACCTCTAAATTGAGCTAGAGACATCAGATTCTTCAGATAATTTGAGTAATTTATTATCATTCTATAGACATACAGCAAAACTTTTTTTGCATGATGATTGAAAAGAACTGCTGAGCAGCATAGTTCAGACTGTGAGCGCTCAATCTCTTTTTGCTATTTTAAGGGGCCAAATTTTGCAGATCATCTTTCAGTTTTCCTGGAAATAGACTCTAAAATGACAAATGAAGATAGAACACAGATGTCTGTTCCCACATGCAACACTCATGAATGCACATTCACAGGCCAGTTTGGGTGTGAAAAGAGTTATATTTTTACTTCCTAGATAGTGATTTTCCGGGGAAAATGGGAAAGTACACAGGTAACTTCTGTTCTCATATTATTGTAGCTCTCTTAATGTCCATTTTTGTGCCTCATTTGTGAGGGTTTTTTGACCATAAAAACCCTGCTGGTCGAAGAACTGGGAATAGCAGGAATGGAAGCATTATAATCAAATAATTTTGATTGTGTTGCTCATACAGTATAGAGAATCTTCTGTACCAGCAGAGTAAATAACCAGCAAGTAGCTCAGATAAAATCATTATGCATAGTCACATTCATACTCCTGAGTATTTGTATTGGTGGCAAAAATTCTTCCCTCATATAGTTATGGATGGGAAATTTGGGTGTGATTCACAGTCTGCTGTTTTGTTCTTTGTTCTCACTGAGCCTATATATGTGACTAAACTGTGCAGGAAGCCACCAAGTGTAACTTTCTGCTCTTGGTGACTCTGTGCCTTAGATTTGAGTAAATTCCTCAATTTACTCAAATTTTGAGTAAAATCAATACTAGCTTGGCTTTAAGTATTATTACAGTTGTACACTTAGTAATTATATTATAGAGATACCTCGTAAGAAATGTCATTGTCTTTTTCCTTTCTTGTACCTGTCAGTTTGTGTTCTGTTTTTCATGTTGTGTTTAGATTTTTCTCACCTGTGCTACTGAGAGACAGTTCATTGGCATATCAGATTCCCACTGAAGTCTTGCCTTTTCAAGGTTTGGAAGCCCTCCTCTTCTCCAGCACATTAAAAAAAAAACAATTACATGCCTGAGAACTCTGCACTTATATACAGATGCTTACTTATGTTGACTTTCTTTATTTGCAGTATTCTTCCATTATGCCAATTAATGTGTGTGGCAGGTTATATATGTTAGAATATTTAAATGTTGAACTCTTACAACTAATCCAGAAATAAAATTGCATTTGCCAAATGGAAGAAGTCTAGTTTCCTATTTGCCTCTGGGTTTGTACATCATAGTAATAGTTAATCTGCTAAAGTACACAAATTTCTGAGATTTTCTTCAATAACAGACCCACTTGGAAGAGATTGCCACCCTTGTGGAACTCATAATTCACTCTGCACAGGAGGGAATTTTCCCTTGGCTGAGCTGCAGTAATCTTTTACCAAGTTTTTGGGGGCAAATCTGATCATTTGATAGTTGGCAAGCTACCACAGTTGCTACAGTGAATCTTTTTGCTCCGTCTTAGTGTGCATCCACCCAGGCCTGTAGACTTTCTAACCACAAACTAATCTAAATGCTGAATGTATCAAGATCAACACCAGAAGGAGATTGCAGCAGGATGTGCTTCTCCTGCTGCTTTGGTTCCCTGTTGCCTACATACTGCAGCAATCTGGACCATATGACAATGCATCAGAGAGATGAGTGGTGCTATCCAATGTTCTCCCAAGGGCTGCTCTGATCCTTTGTATCAGCAAAGAGAGAGCCACAGTAATGCACCAGTAAAGAACTTCAGTGCTTCTCTGTGCTGAACACTGTCTCAGCACAGTAAGAAACATAACACAACAAAATTTAGAGGTTAGATATTAAAACTATTTCTACTGGTGTTATTTTTTCAGAGACAGAAGGAGCACAGAAGACTGAGCTGGGAAATCTGTGGGAGTACCAGCAATTGAGTTGTAGCCTTGCTTCTTAGTCACAGAACTATCTTTCTTCTCCCCATCTACCCTGTTATCTTGATTTCCTTGGATACAGCTTAAAATGTGTGAGAGGCAGTTGAGGAAATAGTTCCTGCTCAGTATTCCAGGTATATTAAGAAAGTGTTGCTTTGAGAGTTTAACCTGTGTTGCTTTAGGCAATGTAAGTAGGTAGTGTCAGGAGAAAGCAGCATGACACTTTGGAAATCTTAAAATGGTCTTAAGCCATTAGACAGGTAGTTTTTTACTGTATTTATGACCTTCAGTGCCCTAGAACTGCATCCCATCTTTCATTTGCCAGTTAGCCCAAGGGGTTGGAAAATTCTGCAAGAAAATTCATTTTTCAAGCAACTTTGCTTTCAGTTTGATGTGTGTGAGCAGCATCCCAGGTGTAAGTAATTTAAACAGGAGTGCCCATTTTGAATTGCTGCTGCATTGTTCTTCAGTGGCTGTCAGTCATTACATGTGCTTGTGCCTCATCCCTGTTCAACAAGGCCAGCTTTGAAAAGATAACAGTAAGAGGAAATGGGACTTTCTCTTGTTTAGCCAATGCTTAGTTTCCTTTGGGAGTATGGAAACTGTGACCTGATGCACAAAGCAGGAAGAAGTCCAAGTACTTCACTGACAGTGTCACGAATGCTTCAAACCACTTTTAGGAGAAGATGGCTTTTTGTTTTTCATTTGCTGTAATCTCAGAGGAAATATGTGTAGTTTCTCAGACCTGTTTGTTTGGTTAAGACCACCAAACTCCACAATCTCTCTCTATGGGATAATAACCCAGAGGAAACTTTCTCAGAACTGTTAACAACCATTCTTATTCTCTCAGGAATTTCTTGGCCATGTTGTCTTTAGCAAACCCCCCACAGCTGCTGAACTGGAGCATGAATTACATTAGAAACTTGTGACTTTCACATTGCTCTGTGAGCCTGTGCGTGCTTGTGCACAGGCAAAAAATGTGATCAGAACCATAGTATGCATTACAGGATAGGAAATACCATGGTTTATTACTCATATGGATATTAGCATAAGGAGGTCTTTGATCTATTTATTACTGCTATTCTGCTAATTCATAATTTGGCTACTATTTATCATGTGGCCATGGCATCTTTTAGAACTTGCGCATATATTTCAGAGAAGCTAGGATTTTTAAAAAATGCTCTATTCACAAACAAATGTATAATATAAGGAGGGGTGTATGCATATACACACACCAGTAAGGATTTTTAAAATTAACTTAATTTGAGGAGCACACATGTACAAATAATCTCAGCTCTTCACAAATATGAGACATAACCTCTGAATATATATAATTTGTTATAATCCCTGTCACGGTAAAAATAGAGCGGAAAATCATGTCTTTGTGTCAAAGGATGCCTATCTGGTTGTAAGGAGTTTGATATGCAATAGTAGATAGAGGTCCTCCTGTTTGCTTCAACTGTATGTTGATCCTGATAAAGTGTGGTCAGATTTTGGGTAGTTACTGTGGAATTCTTCGCCATCTTTCACACAGAAATATCTCCTGAGGTCTCTGTTGAGATGAAGAGATACCTTTACACCATCTAAGGACCAGGTCTACTATAAAAAAGCCAGTGTCTTAAATGTAAGTACCTGACCCTCAGGATTATAAATCAGATAGGTCTCTTGTAATCAAGTGATGATAAGCTAGTAAGTCCTTGATCCTCATACTGAGTTTAACCTTTAGTGTTTTTCTGCTCTCTGCCAATTTTATGCTTTGCCATTGTCCTTGATCTCTGGAGGTTTCTGCTTTTCTGACTGACAGAAATTTCTGGAACAGATTTCAAAATTGTTTTTCTGCAGACTTGAGATCTGAGGTGGCTCCAGGTGGGCCATTCACAGATTATGCAAACTTTTTTTAAGGACACTGACTAGGATGCTTTCTTTGCTTCTTCCTAGGGAAGGCATCTAAAGGTTTGCCTCTGCTGGAATACTGGGGGCCTCTGCTGGAATGCTTCTTCCTCTATCACTAGATCCACATTTGATGTGTTATTGAAGGACACAGATAATAGCACAACAATTTGGTGAGACTCAGGGTCTACTTATATTTACAACAAGGTAACTTGGGCTACTTTTGTTCTCTACTGAAATCATCTTGGATGAAAGAGGAAGTGGAGACAGACATAGAAAAAGCAATCTATAAAATTTCTGTTCTCTCAGAGGGAAGTTTTTGAAATATGAAGGATTCAGAGGATCATGGCTTACAGTTCTCCAAACTGTGATGATGGATGCATTCCATAATATCAATGATTAGTGTAAAAGCCACTGGAAGGAAGTTTTAAGGAATTAATTTTGAATAAGTGAGTTGCAGACTGGCAGCTCTTGGATATGTAAGTCTGAATGGCTGTTGTTGAACTCAGAATATTTGTCTACATGGAAAAATGTGGAGTCTGATGTCTTGCAGAGATGTTCAGAGAGCTTCATAATTCACAAAACCTGCTGCATGATTAGCAATGGGTATCCCTTGCACACCTGAACTTGACAGATGTTTACCAATTAGAAAGCATAGACTGGAACAAGCAAAGCACTTAAGTACCTGCTTAAATTTAAGCATATGAGCCAATCCCTTTGGCACAGATGGAGTTCAGTAATCCCACTCTGGCTTAAGTATTTTGCTGGATGGAGGCCTGAAGTCAAAATCTGAAGGCAATTGATGCCTTAGTCCTGGATATGCTTAGCATGGAAACTTGTTCATGCTGAAGTTCTAGTATTCATACTGAATTTTAGTTCCTCATTTTCTCACATAATCTTTAAAGGTTATTCCTCCCACCAGCTCCCACTGCCCATTTTCTTGGCTCGTCCTCATTTTATCTTTTCTCACCATTTCTCTTCCAAACATCAGTAAAACTCATTAGTCTTCAAAGGCTATAACAGTTTGTTTATAATGTGCTTAGAGTAAAGTTTGGGAGAAAGAAACTGAGATTCTCCCAACATAAACTGAGCAAGATAGAAATCAGACAGCCTTTTTGAGGACAAGGACTTTTCTAAACAGTGAGGAAGCGAGAGGGAAAGTTGCTAATGGTTATTCTTTATGCAAAGCCAAACACACACATGTAAAACCAAGGGAGTTTCAAACTACTTTTTCTGAAATTTTGTCCTCTTTTCTCTGCCTTTCCCCTAAGCAGTTCTGGGTGCTTTAGCACTGAGACCCCATGCTCATGTTGGCAACAGCCTGAGGCTCTTGAGGATTAATGCCACTTAACAGAGAGCAAACAATACTAGATACAAAACATTTTTAGAAACACTCAAGAAAAAATTAATCTTTGACAAAAATCTTGTAATAAGTAGTTCCCTGATGGTGAAATAATTTTCAGGGTTATCCCTTGAAACTAAGTAGATTATAAGTTTGCAAATATTTTATACAATATCAGTATTTTTGTTATTCTTTCTCCCCCCCAGTATAAAATGTGGAATTTTCAGAGTGGAGACACTCATTAACAGATTTTAATTAGCAGCAATTCCAGCCTCAAGGAAAGACAGAGAGAAAGAAAGAGAAATGCATGTTCCTGCTTTGATTATTCACAAAGAATTGTGGTGAAGCAGATCTCTGAGGTTGTTAACCTGCTAGGACAGAAGAGATTGCATATTCTTCCTCAGTGGAAATCAGGCAGCTCCATTTAAATGCAGAGGAGTGGCATGCATAGCAAGAATACAGGTTGAGAGGACACACAAATCTTTTCTCCAATTAATGTATAAATTTCTTATCAGTCATTTCAGAATTTACAATTGGGCGCAATATAATTTATAATGTTGTTTTTCTTCTTGGAGAATTTGACTGCAACAAGTTTCTGTTAACACTCATAGGGCTGATTGAAACAGAGGTGGTGGGCATATTTTGTGGTTGGATCATTTACATGGGAAAGTTAGTTGAGTGTATTAAGTTGCCATTAAGTTTAATGATTGTCCCATATTGTACTGCTGCAGGAAAGCTGTGTTTGTTTGTTGTCAGCTGTGACAATATTCACATTTCTTTGCCTCTAGCCAGACAAACAGATGCAGAGATGGTTTTTTTTTTCTATTATGCTATTGAAGTACATCAGGAATAGTATAACTTCTCAAGGATAAAGTAACCTGGTATTGCCTTTTCTAATGATGTCTTTAAACCTATGTGTACATGTTTAAACAGATGTTTAAAATACCACAGTAAATAGATGGGAAAAAGTGGCTAGATTTATAAATTACACAAAGGGACAAAATACTTAGCTTATCTGCACTAGGACAATGCAAATTACTTTTATACAAGGGACATCATCATTTTCCTAAGAAGTAGATAACACCTGAGTATGAAATCTCAATATTCTTTCATTAATAATTATGTGGTTTCTTAACCACAGGGCAATGATCCCTATAGCCAGCTGTGTTCCCAACTGTGGAAGAGAGAGGAGCTTTTATCTACTTGTAGCATGATCCTTTCATTATCTTATAATATCTTGAATCGTCATTGCCCAAACTACAAGCAAATGGGGAAATGGCAAATGCTTTTTTATGATGTGGTGAAAAGAACAGTCAATTCAGAACTTAAGTTCTGTTTGTTAAAGAAGCCATGGCCAGTTGCAGGACTGGGAATATTTAACAAGCAATCTTACTTTTTCTGCCCAGTTACTGCGAGCATGTCCTGAGGATGTGTCCCTGGCAGACGAGAGAACCATCCCTTGTCAGTGCTCTCCAGCTGGATGTGGCTGTTCTTGTCCCCAGTGCGCTGCTGTTACGCTGCAGATGAAAAACAGACAGCTGAGAGTTGCACGTGAGAAACCTCCACGGCTGAGCCTCAGCCCTTGAGATCGCCCTTCACGTCTGGGCTGCCAAAATGCCGACGTGCAGAACATTTCCCCTGGCTCATATTGCTGCCTTATCACAGGAGACAAATATAGCCTGGAGAAAGCATGCTGAGAAAGGCTACCTACAGCCATGAGAGAAAGAGAGAATTGGGAATAATTCCATGGGGGAGGGAAGATCAGAGTGTGGGAATTATGCCCTACATAGATGGTTCTGACACATCCCTTTGTAGTGTCAGGTGGGCAGCCAAGGGTGTTTGTGCCAGCACATGGCTGCCCAGGTACCTACTGAGACCCATGACTTAGGCTGAGAAGTACCTGAGACTGTTTTAGGATGAGTCTCTACCCAGAAAGACACTGCAAACTAGTTCCTGTAAAGAAAGGCATTTCTATCTACTGTGTTTTACAAATTGGTCTCATAGGCTATTTATTGGAAAAACTATAGAACCTGACACAGTGTTCATTCATGTTACCGGTCAATTCTCATTATATCCTCAGTGGGATTTCAGCTCTATCAATCACAGTTGTGTTAACAGTTTTTGCACACTACAAATTGACTGCTGCACTCACTAGTCAGCATTGTTTCATATCTAATGCTACAGACTCAGTGCAACATATGCTGTTATGAAAACATTCAGCTCTGAGAAAGTATTTATTTTTTTCAGAAAATCTACAACAAAAGAATATGGCTTCTCTTTTAAGAAGACATTTACAATATAAAACGTTATCTTCAGCCTTGTGGTATTGCCAGTCAGGAAAAATTAATACATGTGCAGAGGGGAAAACTACTTCTGAAGGAAATAGGAATTATTCTGTTTATAATCATTATCAGGAACACAAGGAACTTTTCCAACTTTTTTTTCTTTACCACAACAATGTAGATTTTTTTTGTATCAGTTTTCATAATAGGCACATCATATTCCTACCAATAACTCATACTTTCTTCAGAGCAGTTCTTATAGAGAGATCTGCAGCTGCTTTACATCCTGCACTGATGTGGGTATCTAGAATTTTTTGCTACCACTTGTATCATAATAATGCATGTAAGTGCCACTCAGCATCAGATTCCTGATATGTCTTAAACATTGTCCCACCTCTAAATATTCTTGTTTTCAGAGAGAGAATAATCCTACATAGGAATAAAAGCAGAATCACAAAATAGCTAGTTTGGAAAATATCTGTCAGGTCATTGAGTCCAACCCTTAATCCAGCACTGCCAAGTCCACCACTAAACTATGTCCCTAAGTGCCACATCTAAATGGCTTTTAAATAACTCCAAGGATGCAGACTCAACCACTTCCCTGGACAGCCTGTTCCAGGGCCTGAAAACCCGTTTGGTGAAGAAATGTTTTCTAATATCCCATCTAAACTTTCCCTGGCACAACTTTTGGCCATTCTCTCTCATCCTATTACTTGTTACTGGGAGCAGATCAACCCCCACCTGGCTACAGCCTCCTTTCAGGGAGTTATGCAGAGTGATGAGGTCTCACCTGAGCCTCCTTTTCTCCAGGCTGAACACCCCCAGCTCCCTCAGCTGCTTCTCACAGGATTTGTGCCCCAGACCCTCCACCAGCCCCCATTTCCCTTCTCTGGACTCGCTCCAGCCCCTCAATGTCTTTCTTGCAGTGAGGGGCCCAAAACTGGTCACAGCACTCAAGGTGTGGCCTCAGCAGTACAGAGGGACAATCCCTGCCCTGGTCCTGCTGGCCACACCATTGCTGATCCAGGCCAGGATGCCCTTGGCCTTCTTGGCCACCTGAGCACTGCTGGCTTATGTTCAGCTGCTGTCAGCAGCACCCCCAGGTCATTTTCTGCCCAGCAGGTTCCCAGCCCATGGCACTGCCTGGGGCTGTTGTGACCCAAGGACAGGCCCCGGCACGTGGCCTGGCTGAGCCTCACACGATCGGCCTCAGCCCATTGATCCGGCCTGTCCAGGTCCCTCTGCAGAGCCTTCCTGCCCTCTAGCAGATCAGCACTCCCACCCAGCCTGGTGTATCTGCAGCCTGACTGAGGGTGCCCTCGATCCCCTTAGCCAGAAATTTGATAAAGATTTTGAACAGGACCGGACCCAACACCAAGCCCTGGGGAACACTACTGGTACCACCTGCCAGCTGGATGGAATCCACTTACCTCCAGTCTCTGGGCTCAGCCATCCAGACAGTTTTTTACCCAGTGAGGAATACACCTTCGTCCATAGTCTTTGCAAGCCTTGCAAAGCTCTTTTAATTCCCCGTAAGGCATTGCTTCCCGTTTTGGGTTCCTTCCCCACTTGTACACAACTGGTGCCGCTAATTTCCTTGCTATCTTCCAGTTTCCATCCCTAGCAGCAAGCTTCCGCACCTCTGTCCAGTGATCCTCAGGATCGGAGCTCGAGAAATCACTGGACTCCTCCAGACAGGAGGATGTTTTAATAAGAGAGGTGCAGGGCCTGCGGTTGATCGGTAAGGCCCGATGTCATGGGGTGCCAGCAACCAAGGTGGCTTCCTTCCGGTCACCATCATGTCTACTTCCAGTCCCAGTGATGTGGGAACCTGAAACATCATTGTTGCTAGGGGTGTAGCTGGAGGAGGGAAGGGAGGCAGGGCCCACGCTGGAAAGGGAGGAGCCCAATGGAGGAGTGGGAGCAAGGACAGAAGGAGGATCACGCGCACTGTTTTGATGTGAAAAGGCAGGAAAAGTTGGTAAGGAAAGGCTCAAAATGGCAGATGCCCTCACAGGGTCAACGCCATTTTGGGCGGCAGGATTCAGCGGAAATTCAGTCAAAATGGTGGATCCCCTCATGAGGCCAGCACCATTTTGATACATACCAATCTATGGAGAGAAAAGGTAAATGGGCACAGACAGGAGGTTTAGGTTAGAGCCCAGGTGAATTGTACGGGCCCATCCTGAGAAGGGGACAGAGGAGTGCAGGAGATGGCAGAAGATTGGTGGCACTCCTGTGCTTTTTGGCGGGTTCCAACTTCTGGCCTCTCCTGAGGGGACGAGGGTGTGGGTACATGAGGACAAGGATGCAACAACTGGGGTTGTAACTGGGGTGTAATAACTCCTGAACTTTCCCCCAACCCTGCAATTGTATCATAAATTGAACAAAAAAATAAGGTAAGACTTTAAAAATCCCCTCTGACTGTGAGATATACACGCTTTCCTCCCCACCGTATCCCACAAACTAAGTGAAAGAATAGAATCCCTTGTCACATTGTTAAAATGTTTGAAGACCCAATGCATAAAAGCCCTTAAACTCCCCTTTGAAAATTTAACATGTTTATCTATCAAGGTATTTTTGACTTGGGTATAAACCTGCTGTGAGTGGGAAAGACTGGAACCCATCTCACACCCAAGATTAAAAGAAGAAAAGGAAAAGTGACCACAACTGAAACAACACTCACCACAATGATGGGTTGAAGTAAAAAATCTTGTAGAGGCTCTGCCGAAGCGACTGCTCCTCTGCTTCCTCAGCAATTTACAGGATTGTCAGTTGCCCCCTCCGAAAAGTCCACAGAAAACTAGGAATCTTCTTTGGGGATCTGGAGCACCAAACGTGCTTGAAAATCCAAGAGCCATGGCCTCTTGGAGATGCTTTTTAGGGACACTGCAGAACGGGTCCCTGTTCCAGGCGGCAGTTGTTGTAGCATGGGCAGATGGAAGGCTGCTGCAACCTTCCTGAAGTGTCGCCACGAGGAGAGCGCTCCACCAAGTGCACAGCAAATACCACACTCACATACAGCACCTGGTTATCTGAGACGGCAGAGGCAGGAAGGGTCTTTGTAAAGGTTTCCAGTGGTAGTTCATTTCACCTACACACTGAAAGAGTCCAGAAACAAAGAGAGGGAGAAGTAGAGGGTCCAGAATTATATACTGGTACAAAGGGGCAGAGCCAACAGCAACAACCAATCACCTGAAGGTGGGCGCGGGAAAAAGATTACAGTGACCAATAGGGAAACAGAAGGGTAAACAGACAGGGATACAGAACAATGAGGGTACAAAGAAACTGCTAGAACCTTGACCATATATGGTTAACAGGTGGTTGAACAGTGAACAGGGGGAGTGGCACTGAGGTTGACTGACAGCATGTCACAGGAGTCTGTGGGAGAGGTTAAAAGTCTAGGGGACATTATTCCAGGGCATAGCCCCAGGAAGTCCCCTAGCAGGCTCACAGGCCTCCAGCAGATCAACACTCCCACCCAGCCTGGTGTGTCTGCAACCTCACTGAGGGTGCCCTCGATCCCCTCAGCCAGAAATTTGATAAAGATTTTGAACAAGACTGTGCCCAACACTGAGCCCTGAGGAACACCACTGGCACCGACTGCCAGCTGGATGGAATCCTCTCACCCTCAGTCTCTGGGCTCAGCCATCCAGACAGTTTTTTACCCAGTGAGGAATACACCTGCCTGTGGGAGACTGCAATGATATAGACAAAACCTGTTTGCCCTGAGAAGCCGCCATGGTTTGATTCAGAGTGTAAGCCCAGCCTGATTTCCCATAGTTTGCTGCTTTTCTATGCAAATGAAAAAGTGCCTGTTTGTAGAGTACCACCCCAAGTCTAGAAAATTCCTTGTATCTTGTTCCCCCCATTACCTAATACCCCACACCGCTCCCCCAATTTGCTCCTGTTGGCTTTTCCCCTGTTCTACTATCTATGCCTCTTCTCCCTGTTGGTTACACAGCACATTTCCCTCCCACTTTCTCCCCGAATACAACCCCTGACACGCCTCCGGTCACCTGCTTCTTGGTCAAGATGCCCCTTCAGTGAAGAGTTTCTCCTGCGTGTTCCTAACCCCTTTCCCCCCCACTGCTAAGACCCCTCAGACCTGCCTACAATAAATCTCGCTGGAAAATATCTTCCAAGATCTCCTGCATTCTCTGGTGTGGCCCAAATTACTCCATCCGAGCTCAGGTGAATGGTGAGCTGTGGGGAGGGGAAGCTGCTGTGTCTTCGAGGCAGCTACTGCCCTGGCCAGCACCAGCCTGAGAAAAGCCCCTAAAAAAGGAGGCTCTCTCATACCTGCCCACTCCATGGGAAGCCAGTTTCTCCAAGAAACTGCTGTAGGAAATGGTGTCAAAGTCTTTCCTAAAGGATGTTTTGTTGATGTTTTGTTGATGCAGGTCATTTCCGGATAGGAAACATCAACAGCCTTTCCCTCATCTACTAAGCAGGTCATTTTGTCATAAAAGGAGATCAGGTTGATCAAGCAGGACCTGCCTTTCATGAACCCCTGGTTGTCCTGTTTGTGCCATATGATGGCTCTCAAGATGATCTGCTCCATTACCTTCCCGGGCACTGACGCCAGGCTGACAGGTCTGTAGTTCCTTGGATCCTCCTTCCTGACCTTCTTGTAGATGGATGTCATATTTGCTAACCCCCAGTCAACTGGGACATCCCCGGTGAGCCAGGACTGCTGATTGCTGTAGTATTTTATTTTAAATGCTGCTGGAATATAATTTCTCAATTATTTTCAACTCATTCTCTACTACACTCAATTTAGAGAAATGCTGTGGCTGTACAGAGCCCTTGTTTCTATTACTTGCTCTTTAAAAGGGCAACTTATAAATTCACTGTGTAACACATTAGAACTAATCTGAATATCCGCTAATCCCACACACCCATTACTTCAGCCACTTAAGGAATTCAAGTTGTAAGAATGGAGTATGTTCAAAATACCAGGGCATGATCAGTCCGTGAGGTGGCTCCTCTGTGAGTCACAGTGTGAAGGACCTGTGGCATTTGCATGAACAGATGAGTTCATGACCCTGAATCCTAAGGACAGCCTGTTTGCTGTCCAGAGGCTGGAAGCCTGGTACTTCTCAGCAAAGCCTGTTTCCTGTGTGCTAACATGACTGCCATGGTGTTACTTTCTGTTATTTGCTTTTGCTCCTTTAGAGAAGGAGTTTAGCATTTTCCCTCTTTTCTTTGGCTAAAAACACTGATTAAATGGGATCCAAACTTGCAAATGGTTTTAGACCCCTTGACTCTGCATTATTTTGCCCAGCTTAAGGGGATTTTTGAAGGTTTGGTATTCAGTCTTATTTATTGTAACAAATTTTTAAATTCCCTATACAAATTTATATTGATTATTGATTATGTTTAAAAAGTATTTTTCTCTTGCTATAGAGAGTGGAAAATAATGCTAAATTTCAATACTGGATGGAGTTGTACAGCTATTTCTTACTTCTTGCCATTTTACAAAAGCTACTAGATTCCTCCTAAATACTGACAGAATAAAGAATAGTTACCCAGAGCAGAGGATCTCTGGCTGGTTTGAGGCCTGAGGCTGTGGATGTCTGCCCTAAGTGAGGATATTCAGGAATTCTTGCTGCCAGGTAAGAGTGTCACAGACAATTTCTTGCAGAGCATCACACCTACAAATCCAGGTACAGCACTTTGTTGTACAAAAACCAACACTGTACTGCTCCAAGGGATAATGAGCTTCAGGTTCAAATCATCATGAAAACAGGAAAAATAAAAAAAATACTTAGCTGGAAGTTCAATTACTAAACTATTAAATTAATTCTCTTTACTTTTTTATGGGTATTGATTGTTTTAACTCTCTTGAGCCTCTGAAAATCCCAAATGTAGTCTGCATGTGGGCTGAACTCAAGAGAAATGTCTCCTGAAATAGGCCTTTTAAAATTAATTAGGTATGTGATAAATTCCAACAGGAAATTTGCAGTATTTGCTATACAGGAACAAACCTTCTGTGCATACTCACGTTTTGGTTTTTTTTTTTTATGAATCCATAATATGATTTTTTTTGTCATTATTTTAAGAGCTAGAATAAATGCCACATTGCAATCTATTAAAAAATAAATAGAAGAACATTTTGAAGTGCAAAACTTCATTAATCTACAGCACCTTTTTTGTTAATTTTCTGCATAAGTTTGTAAAATAGTGGCACAAGATAAACACATTCCAAAACCAAGTCTGAACTGATAGCTTTGTTTCTCTCTAATTGCTGTGTCAATTTTACCCACTGGAAAAATTGAGGATAGTCTGGAAAAATTCCAGATGGTCAATAAACAAATCAACTAATGAAAACTCTGTATGCCTGAGCAGAAAACTGTTTTATATTCTGAAAAGGAAAGATTGTATTTTTGGTTTGTTTCTAATAATCTTCAAAAAGCAATTCAAATCTTAGTTGTCAGTCTAATTCGTGGTTTTTGAAAGGGTTCCAAGAAAGGCCAGTGACTTTTAGCCCTGTTATCTTCCGGAAATTAATGCTGGATATTTGTTATGGTTATTTGTTAGTGTGTGTAATTCTTTTAATATAAACAGGCAGAATCATCTTTTATATACAAGAGCCCATATACAAGGCAAGCATCACAACAGCACTGAACTGAATCAGTAACTAAAATAACATCTGCTGAAGAATACCACACTGGAGCCAGCACGCGAGCTGTTTATTGGCATGGGTTAGTTCACAGCACTCAGCTTATTCCCCTGAGGAAAACACAACACTCGTACCACAAGTACTACACAGGGAGTACTCAAGACTTTAACCATTCAGATACTGGAGATGAAATTGAGGTGTGAGGTGATCAGTGAGATCATGCAGAGATTGTAAAAGTTCATCTGTGAACAAGGATAGTCAGGAGTTGGTTTAGTGCTGTTGCTGTTGCAGAGAATCCTGGTGATTGAGGAGGGCAGGGGAGCACCAGGAATATCCTTAGGTCAGGCTGGTAGGGGAAATAGCCTGTAGTCCTTCAGATGATTCACCCTGAGTTGTGCCAGGCAGCCCCAAATGCATCAGTGTTTGTTTAACACTGCAAAGGAGAGTGTATGAACAGAAAAGTGAGATTTTTGCCAGGTTTCAGGTGCCAAGTCAGCACTGCTCTGGCTCTATTGAGCCAGGAAGCTACTGTTAAATTGAGGAGCTAGTTCAAAGCGAGATTAATTGGCTGAATGTTGTATTGGATGTTGGAGAATGTGCTTCATAAAATGACTTAATGATAGAAGTCGTTGATGTGGCTGAAGCCACAAGATGTCTGAACATAAAGATAAGCTGTTCCAATCTAAAACACTTGTCTGAGTGTTTGCCAGATGATTGCCCTGCAAGGAGTTTGTATTTTGTTTCCACTCAAAGATAAATCTGCTTACTCATAAGTTCTTCCTTCATTTTTAATGAAGGACAGTAATTAAAAATTAATAAGGTTTATTTAGAGAAAAACAGCTATTTCTATGAATCTCTGCACTATTATTAAACTGAAAGAGGGAAGGTTTAGTTTAGATATCAAGAAGAAATTCTTCACTATGAAGATGGTAAGGCACTGGGACAGGTTGCCCAGAGAAGCTGTGAATTCCCCATCTCTGGCAGTGTTCAAGGCCAGACCAGCTGTGGATGGACCTCTGGGCAACCTGGTCTGATGAAAGGTGTCCCTGCTCATATCAAGGGAGTGGGAACTGGATGATCTTTAAGGTCTCTTCCATCCCCAGCATTCTAGGATTCTATGATTATGCTTATTGAATGAATTTTAATAGCAGCACCTTAGACTATTTTTCAAAGAAATTTATTTTCTTTTTTCTTTTTTTTTCTTTTTTTTTTTCTTGCTAAATGATGTCTTCACTGAAATGATAGAATGGAGTTCTTTGTTCCACAAGAATAAAATAACACTTTTCTCTGAAGGGGATTTTCTCCTATTTTTCCCCTCAGCCTTCCCCAACATGCTTCAAAAAGGGATTGGTGGCTTCCTCCCACACATGTAGATTGCTTTTTCTCTCTTCTTCCAAGAGCAGAATTAAACAGGAACCAGAAGTCACAGTTTAGTGCATATTGTTTAGCCAATTCTAAATCACAATGAGGATTAGCTTTGTTAGCATTTTTTTCCTAAGATTTCCTATTTATAATTGGTCTCATTAATTACTTTAAAATATACAAGAAAGTGAAATTTTCCTGCATAATGCCTAAATTTATATACCTAACTATGAACATGGGCTGTGGCTGTTCAGAACTTTCAAAACTTTGGGAGTTTTTCTATCTGCATTTCTAGATGCAAAAAAAAGCACGAAGCTGCAGAGGGATCTACAGTAGCAAACCATGTTTTTTAGGAAGAGAGCTCTTAATTGATGAAAAAGAGAGGTCAGCAGAATAAGAGGAGTGATACAAATGACAAAGGTGGGAAATTAAAAATTAAATCTCCCAGATAAATGAATATCTGTTAAAAACAACTGAATTCTGAAATGTCAGTGCTTTACTATAAAATCAAAACCTGTCTGCATCCTGTAGACAAAGTGAAATTCCAAGGCAAACTTAAGAAGTGGTTTTTCCTTGAGTTAAAAATATTCCCCTTGTCTCTCTGGAAATCAATTTTACATAATCAAAATGCTTTCAAAATATTTCCAGTCACATACTGAATGTCCTAGAAGCTGCCAGCATCTAACTTGATGTCTCATATCTAATAGATACACTGAAATAATGAAGTAGGAAACTGACTTCTTGTGAAATGAAAATAGTCAGGAGTGAGAGAAATAAGATGTAAAGGGACTTCAGTGGAAAAATAGATTGCATTTGCAACATGCAATAAACCTGTTGCAGATAAACATGGCTGTCTACCTGTTGGTTTCGTATTTTCTTTGCCTTTTCTGTACTTTGAAAAGGAATTTTGCTTTCACAAAGCTTCATGAAATTACAGTTTTGAGAAAGAAACTATTCCTCTGTGACCTGCTCTAAAACCCACAGGACCAGCAGAGATAGTCTGGGTAGGGAGGTTCAGTCCTTTGACACCACAATCACATCTAAGCCTTTCCTAAGAAAAGGATCCAACTGTGTCTTAGCATTATTTTGTGAAGTCACAAAATGGCTGTTTCACCATTTGTGAGTGAAAAAGAAATTATTATTTAATGCTTTAGTAAGCGAGACCAGTATTACTCACTTGATTTCATTGTAACAGTAGGGACAAAGTCGGAACATTGTTATTGGAAGCGTGAGTTATTTAAAGAGTTTGTGTGTGTCCCTGTCCATTGCTATGAATGCTCAGCTTACCAATTTCAGTTTACCAACTGTTTTGATTTCTATCAGTCTGGGTTTTTTCTGTATTTCATTAATTCCCCATTTAATCCACCATCTTTCTGTTCAGGGTGTCAACACATTTCTGACTCAACTTTAGCTCCATGACTGGTGCAGATCTGCTATAGGACCTGAACTCAGAATGCCACCACATTATCTATGTAATTCAGGCTTTGTCTAAAAAACATTGAAAAGATAAATTTCAAATTCAAAACCATGGAGTTTCCTGATGTTTTGTTGTTTGAATAGAAATTTTTTTAAATGTTGTGATTGGCACCTTGTAGTAAAGCAGGATGGTCTAAAGGTTCAGAAAACATGCAGAGTTGGGCATGTGAGCTCAGTTCTTGTATTTCTTCAGAGATGTTGGCAAACTTTAATTTCTGTGTTAAATTCTCTGGCCACAGTTATTTCTTCCTCAAATCTTAACCATGATTTCAGCCTCCAGAGTGTAAACTGCCAAGAGGTCATTGTTGCTCTTTGTTCATGTGTAACACGGAGATCTTGTGTCACTTGGGGACTCAGGAAATGCTAAAATATAAATTACTTTTAAATTATCTGCATGTAAACTGCTCATACTGTTTATTAAATAACAATTAGGGTAACAGAGCTGAGCTTGACCAGAAGCTCAAATGAATGCTGGATTCTATCCAAAACTTAAAATAATTATAATCTTTCCAGTGTGGGTGTAACTTTCACATTTGAGAATACATATACACAGGATTTGTCTTGGGGTTTGTCTTTTAATTTTTATTCTTAACCACACTGCTGTAGCTCCAAAAGACCATATATAGGAAATAACGTTCCATGCAGAGAATTGCTTTTTCTTTGCTCCTGTCCAACAGCAAGATCAATAAAAGCAGCATGACAAAAGTAATTTTCAGGTCTATTAGTGAAGCTGTCTGTCCTAGAAATTGAATGTTATGTTGAAGGAAGAAGGAAATTTTTCATTTATGGGTTCATTTCCCTTAGAGGCATTTAGCTAGCTTGTAGCTTTTGCATTTTGAAGAGTGAAGCCTGGATATATGGGCATTATTTGTTTGCATTTCTCTTTGTAGCATGGGGCAAGTTGTGTTAGATACTCAGCAAAGCAATGGAAAAGCATGACTAGGAATGAAAGGCCGTGAGTATAAAGGCCATGAATCCATGAGTATTTCATGGCTACGCACTAAAGATATTTGAATCTTGGACACTGATTCAGCCTGTGCTAGGAAGTGTGTGCCAGGTGCAAATTTCTGATGCACATCACATTTTACTTCCAGTGCTATCCCCCAGCAGAGAGGTATTTGATCAGAGTTTTAGTTAGGCTTTGGCTCAGCTGAGCCTAAGTTCTACTCAAGAAAAAAAGGGTTTGGAAAATTTGATTTGTAGATTATTTTGGTGTACATAAAAATGCTTAAGGAGTGATTTGGAGCCCACTCAAATTAATGATCTGATTCTCAGAAACTGAAGCAGTCTTGGTGGAGGGGGGAAACAGATAGGGTTTAATTCATTTTAGGAATGAAAAAAAGTAGGGCACAAACACAACAGCTGTTCAGGATATAATGCTGAAGTGTCCTTTGGGAAGAGGTTATGACTGAATACGTGACTTAATCTAACAATATCTTTATCATAGTCGAGAAAAAAAGCAAAAGCTGACAAGGTTGAAAAAACACACTTTCCGTAATTTGTAATTCCTCTGTCATCACTAATGTAGTGTTGGATATTTAATGTTCTGTCATATTAACGATGCATAGAGCACCCAATACCGAGCCCCGAGAGCCTTGAAACAAGGGTCTGCTGCTCTGAGGTACCGAGGGCTGTCACGGTGCGTTCGCATCGGTCTCAGCCGCGTTAGGAAAGGGACGTCCCGCTCCCGCTCCCGCTCCCGCNCTCCTGGCAGGTGCGGGCAGAGCCGCGGCCGCACCGGCCCCGCCTGATGTGCGCGGAGGCGGCGGCGGCGCCCGGCTGCGCGCAGGGTCCCGCCATGGCCCTGGCATTCTGCGGCGACGAGGGCAACTCCACCGCCTACAACGTGGACCACGGCGTGCTCAACAACGGCTGCTTCGTGGATGCGCTCAACGTGGTGCCGCACGTCTTCTTGCTCTTCATCACCTTCCCCATCCTCTTCATCGGTGAGTGCCTGCGGCTCTCCCTTCCCCTGTCCGCCTGTGCCTCTCCTATTTGCCCCTCTTTTCCTTCTGCCTCTCTGCCCCCAGTGTTGCTTTGCCGTGTCCCCCCGCCCGACTTTGTCTCGCCGTGGGTTTCTCTCCCCCGGGTGTGCCGCGTTTTCCCCCGTCCGCCTGGCCTCCCCTTGCCGTGTCCTCGGCCTGGCCCTGCCCCCGTGCCGCGCGGGGAGGCTGCGCTGGTGTTGAGATGCGGTGCGAGCTGCTGGATGCTCCGGCATCTTCCCGGGCAGCGGGGCCTACCTCCGTCTGTCGGGGCAGCCCGCGGGGCTCCCCGCAGGTGAAACCCCTTGCGCAGGCAGGGCAGGATCGGGTGATGCTGGAAGAGACGGCAGGATTTGCCCTGGCGGGTTTGACCAGCAGCACGGGAAACAAAAATAAATGTGCTATTAAAGCCCAGGAAACCTGACAAGTAAGTGTTGCCTTATGAAATATCACTCCCAGCAATTACGGTGGGGTCACAGCCGCCTGGCAGCCCCCCTCGTTCCAGGTCCTGCCCCGCGGCTTCTGCGGTACCTCAGGCGAGTGTGATTTGATGTCACAAGCCCGGCGGCCCCGGTAGGTGGCCCGGTGGTTCAGCGCACGGGGCTGTCACTGCTCCGAGTGCGTTCTTCCAAAGCCTGGACCGGCCCGTGGAGAGCCACGGCACGAGTTGGAGTAACACTCACTCCTGGGGATGGGAAAAGGTCCGGTGAGGAAATAGCACAAGCACGACTGTGAAAACGGGGTCAGCTGCTTAAGGTTCTCTGCGTTTATCTGGAATCTCAATTTTTAGCGAGATAAAGCTTCACAGCTTATATTTTTTTTTCTTAAAACTTTTTAAAAGAATTGAAGGGAAAAGAAGTAGTGCATTTATTATAGTGCTTGTGTGTATTTGTCAAAACGTTAATTTGTTGTTCATTTAAGCTGTCAATAGATTTGAAAAAGGTTTAGTGCATGTAATTACTTGATAGTAATTTGCTGGAAGCATAGAAATTTAAGGCTGTGTCCTGTCTGAATTACTGATTTTATTCCATAGGAAGTGAGATAATGAGAACACAGTTCTGATAATTTTCAAATACATGTGTGTTTAACAATTATCAATGTTAGTATGCAAAGTGATTACATATATGGTTTGGGTTTTTTTGTAAGCAGGAACTTTGTGTGTCAGTCTTCTTAAGAAAGCTTTCTATAATTCTCTTTTCTCTTTTAGGATGGGGAAGTCAAAGTTCCAAAGTACATATACATCATAGCACATGGCTTCATTTTCCTGGCCACAATTTACGCTGGATACTGACTTTTATCCTCTTGTTTGTGCTGGTGTGTGAAATTGCAGAGGGCATAGTGTCTGATGGGTAAGTGTGTGTCTGCCTTCTCCTGGTAGCACTGAGCAGTTTAAAGGTTTCAGGGTAGATCTTTCTTCCCTGTCTAAGTTCTCATCTAAACCGTATTCCTTGTGGTTATGAACATATAATCTGTTTTCTCAGTGATTAACCTACCAACCTTGTATCAGAACTTCCACAAACCTTGCCAAGTGATGTACACATGCACAACTGACCTTAATAATTTTAGTTCAGCTTAATGACACTATCTTTCCAAAGAGTAATCATAGATAAATGCTAATGATTCCAGCAGACGGTGACATTTTCATGATATGTTTTATGTCTAAGGACCCAATCCCACAGTCCTTACTTAGGAGAAACTCCCATGTGCACAGCAGGTCACACCATTAACCCCCAAACTGAGTTTTTTCATCTAAATAAAAGGAATGAATCTGCTGGGCCTTAAGTCACACCCCACACCCCAGAGTTTCTTCTGATGATTGTGCACTGTATCTTCCATGTTACCTGGAGCACAGCAGCTCATATTGTGTGTGCATGAGCCATCATCATTCAGCTTAGGATGTCACTAAACAGAAATCTGTGGAAAAAAATTATTCCAAGTGAAATAAGTGATACAGGACAGTGATTTATTATGAAAAAAAAGCTAATTATGTAACAATGAATATGATCCTATGAAGAGAGGCATGCTTTTTCATAACAATTATGAATTTGAACCCAAGGCTTATGAAATGGAAGCTCTTCATTAAATAGAAAAATAACCTCCTCAATTAGCCATCTATGTAACAAGTCCACCAACCAGTGTGAAATGCACTGCAGTCTTCTGGTGTAGAAAATGATAGCATCATCATTATTTTAACTTCTCTTAAACATATATAAATAGGATGCTTCTCAGTGCCAGTTTTTTTAAAGGAATTTTTCTCTTGCTTGTTCAGAGTTATCAGGGTGTGGGATGCTCAGAGCAAAATCTCCTGCTTTGAGTTTTCTCCTTTATTTTTCTCATTAGTAATGCCTCTCATCATGTTTATTTGCTATTTAACTTGACTCAGAATACTGCTGTTAAGTAATAGGTGTCACCTGATGAGAATCAAAGCTCGGAGCTCTGCTGGGGGAGTGCCAACCCACAGTCGTGCTTCCCAGCACTCAGCAGGCTGCAAGGGCTCCAGTGAATAGGAGAGAGTTTTGAGACGCATCAGCTTTCTAAGAACCAAAATGGATGGTGCTGGTGAGTCCTTTTGACAGCAACTGGGTGCTAAAGGCTTTGGCATCTCAGCAATAGAAGCAGCTTACTGGAGGTACAGTTATATAGAGGAATTCCAGCAACTGTGAAATAAATAGGTTTTTGAAAGCCTCCCACTGCTGCAGTGTTACCTACTGAAGCTTAGGCTGTCTGTAGAAATCTGTTCTTGTTGGGTTTTTTTTGTCCTTGCTGAGAATTCAGCCCTGATGTACAAAACCTCCTGGCATTACTAGGAATTTCCAAGGATCCTTTCTCATTTTGCTGTATTGGCATCCTGCTATTCATGACAGACTGTGAGCATGGCTCTAGCCAGCTCCACAGAGTTCACCAGAGTCTTCATTGAGGGAATGCTCTCCTTTCTAGAGCAGAGATGCAGGAAATGGTTGTCCTGAGCTCCTATGGTTTTGCTAGACATTTGCAATGTTCTGCTCTCAGAAATGTGATGTCCTGTGATGATCTTTCATCTCCCTCCATGCACAACTATTCTTGTCTCTCCAAACTCCACAAAAATAGTGTTTGATGCAGCAAGAAGAAATCCATTCAGAGGACAAGGTGTGAATTTCACTAAATGTTTGTGTCCTGAAGTTATCGTGGTGCCTCTTCTGGTGAAGCTGGCTGGGAGACAGAGGAAATTGTACCCCTTAATGATAGCATAGGGCATTAAATTCTTCTTGTGGAAGAAAGAAAAGGGGAGAGGGAAGGAAGAGAAAATGAATAGGAGAAAAGAGGGAAGAAAACATATTTCTTTTGAACGCTGCATAAACCAACAGCATTGCCCAAAAATTTCAATATTCCCAAAGGGCTGTATTTGGCAAGACCCCTTCTGCTGCTACCTGAAGCAAGGCATCAACACAGTTTTGCTTTATAGGACAAAACACAAGGGTGTATGATTCTGTTACAGGGAGTTTTTTTGTTGGCTTGCAGTCACTGAAGACAGACCTCACTGTAAGTAATTCCTGTGCTGTGGTGCTGTTCCTTCTTTTAAACTGAAAAAAATGAAACACTTCCACAAAATGCTTCTGTAGAAAATCTTGAACTGTGCTGTCAGTTGGTCTTATCTGCATATTTTGATGGACAGCTCCCAAACTAGTTTAGCTTAAATTAACTTTTCTCATTTTGGAGAGGAGCTGCTTGTCCTAATTTAAACAATGTTCCAAATGGTTTCAGTAGGAAATAGGAGTACACACCTTTCATTTTCAGCACAGGGGAGGAATTTGAAATCCAACCATGTGATTTAGGAACAAAAATTCAATTAAAACTTGGAGGGGTTTGCATCCATAACTCATTCTAGAAAATCTTACATCAGAGCAGGGTACAGTTCATGAATTAAGAGGGAAACATTTAAATAGCTGAGAGGTTTGACTTTAACAGATTTTTTTTGTTTTGAAGGGTTTCCGAATCCCGCCACTTACACCTGTACATGCCAGCTGGAATGGCATTCCTAGCAGCCATCACATCAGTTGTCTATTACCACAATATTGAAACATCCAATTTCCCCAAACTGTTAATAGGTATGTCTCAAAATCTATGCACTTGGAAGTGTGGCTGTGGTGCTGTGTGTGTGTGTGCTTCCTTGCTGACAGCTCACTGCAGTCTTCTATTACCAAATAGAAGTATGGTAATAGTATCTTCTATTACCTATGTATGCTCAAACATTTCATGATTTTTAATGCTTTTAACTTCTAATAATATCTGTGTAGTGTTCTCAGGAATTTAATGAGCCAAAGACTTCTCTAGGAAAAACTACTTTTGTGGGAAAAGTACTATGGGAAATTGTTAACTCTAAATGCAAACCCCCTGCTTGTCAGCCTGTTGTGTGGCCGTGTGATGTAAGAGTGAGGAAATCTTCATGTGCATGGTCTGTTGAGATATGCAAGGAGCTAAGGAATGGCATGCCTGACTTTCAGTCACGAGTGCATTACTCTGCCTGCTTGCTCTTGCTTCATGTTCCTAAAACTTGCTTTGATAACTGCTTTAAGACCTTTTGAATGGAAGATGCTGTGAATGAGAACTACCTAGTTTACTCTGTGTTTTACAAGATTGTGAATAAACTGTAGCTATAGAAAATCCACTGCTGCTGACAGTCATGCAGTTGTTTATGTGTTCTCATCTAAGTAGACTGCAGGGTGAGGATGTCTACATGCTTGGTCACATCCTGTTACCTGTTATTTCTTTCGTGGTCCTGGCTCATCAAATTTTGTTTGAGCTGGATTTCTGTATCAATAGATCCTGCTAAAGTTTGTCTTGTGCCATTGTAGCCCTGTGTATCAAAGTTTTGCTCTAGTTTTTGTCAGGTGGGGAAAAGTCAGTAATAACTAGATTTGAGAAAACTTTTAAATATTGAAGATTATTTTGAACTACATGTTGGGGTAAGTGAGAATCCCGTTATGCCAAAATAGGCTGTAACTCCTGAAAAAAAATTCTATGACTGCCTTTTAGATTTCTGTCCAGGCTTAGCAACCTTTATGTCTTCTTATTTGGGACTGCTTTCTTCCTGTACCTTTATTTTAAGTAGGATCTTTTTTTATCCTTTATGAACAGGCGAGGTCATTTAGTTGCTTTTTAAATAAGTCAACATAGACTTTTTAATGCTTTCTCACAGGAAGGCATTATGCCTCAGGAAACATTGCTAGCCTGTTACAGTTGCCTGTAAAGCAAGCACTGATTTTTGTGGTTTTGTTTTTTAGGTTGTTTTGTTGTTTGGGCTTCTTGTTGTTATTTCAGATGTATAATGCAGTGTTGAATAATTTAGTGTCAGTACCACATTCCTGCTGTTAAGTTTTTGAGAATGGTAGCAAAGTTACAGCTGGTAGTTGATTACCCATTTTTGCATAATTCCTGCTCAGTAGAGATTTCTTTTTTATGATAATGTTTTTCAGTGTTTAGAGTGCTGATGGGGGATAAACTCTGGACAATACTTGAATACTAAAAAGTTGTACCAACGAATATTAACACTTACTTAAGTATTATGGATGAATTTTAATTTTGCAAGGATTTCCAAGGAATAGATTGCCTCAGAAAATCTGGTCTTAATAGCTCTTAGGCAAAAAAGAAAATTAGACCATCACAGTCTTTTCCACTTAGTTTGTGTGATTTGAATTTTAGTGTGATCCTGTGAGGATTGTTATCTTTCAATCTTAATTGCAACTACTCTGTATTAACATCTGGGAGGAGGCAATGAACACTTTATGCAAATGAGCCCAGTATGGATAGTTAAATTATACTTTTACTCAGCTGTCAACCCACTAGAGTGCAGTGTGGCCATGAAGCAACTTTGCTTTAGAGCCTCATTTTATGAGGTAAATGAGAACCAGGAGGGAAAGCTAAATCTGGTGATAAGCTTTTTGCTGGGTGTATGGGGAAACAGGGCTCACGTAGAAGAGATCTAACGTTGCAAACACACAGAGCAAAGTAGAAGAGCTGATGTGACATCTTGCTGCTTCTGAGCATCACTGAATTTCCAGCAAACTGCAGGGCATCATCTGCCTCAGCTGCAGAATGAATGCTCACAGCTGCAAAGAATTGGTAGCTGTTTAAAACAAAGACTAACAGAGCCTTATCCAAAAACTGTTAAACCCAGCAGGGGAACTCTCACTGATGCAGTGCAGTGGACCTCTAAAGGTCTGTTCATTAATTCTGAACAGGGTGAAATTTTCCAATCCCATGAGATTTTGAGATCTGTTCTTTATTAAAGATCCTTTTCACTCTGTACCTTAAAGAAGTCAAATCCATTTGCAGCTCTTCATAACCAAGTAAGAGGCAGATACTATGAGAGACATGGGGATTAGCGTGTTTCCTTGGGTATGCAAAAGGAGGACTCAAAGTTTCTCTGCTGATTCTGATCCTGCCTTTCAACTTTAGCCTAGGCACCTGGCTATTTTGAAGTAGTCATTCTTAGTATTTCTTATCAAAAAAAAGTTGACAAGGTTTGGAATATTTATTCACTGAAGCGAATGACTGAGTTCATGAATGTGGTTGAGTGACTCAACTATTGGAACAGCTTGATCTAGTCTGAATGTGGATTTCTCTGTATTATTTTGGTCTTTAATTATATTTCAACAAATGTAGCTGTTCCCATGTAGTGCTGTTTACCAGAGCACTCTCATCATAGTGCTAATTATGATGCTTTTTGCACCACATGGTTGTGTAACATTTGTACAGTTAAGCAGGACTCACTTTAGAATAGTTTTCATACTGGATTGGAAAATCTGCTGCTTTCTTGATGTTTAAAATACACAACTGAATGGTAGCATCTGATTCCAATATTTTTTAAGTTAGTTTCCTTGTTTTAAAGATAAATAAACCTGAAAAACTAATAGCAGGAGAAAACTATGAAATAACAACAGGATTTTGAAGTTTTAATCTGAAATGGGTGGTAGTGTGGGAACACATGAATTTTTTTATTTTAAAAATAATTCTTTTTGTAACTAAGCTTAGTTACATGACTGCCTTACTGTTGCAGTATATGCCACAGCATGTGTCACAGTTGAGATGGCCACGATACACAGAGCATCACCATACAATTTCAGAAAGCTTCAATCCACACAGAGTAGTACCATACCACTTCAGAAGGTTTCAAGCATCTTTCTTGTTCTTTAGCCCAACGTTTTATACCCCTCCTGGTTCATGCATTGCACCTGTGTGTCCTCTCTACCCTTTTGTGATTGGCCAGTGCACCTGGGCACTTTGTCTCATTAGCTTCAATACTGCTCACCTGTCCTGCACAGCTGTGGCCCATTAGGGATGAGGCCTGGCCACAGCCCCACTCCAAATTACCACAGACTGTGTACCTACACCTTACTACTACTAGACAGGCATCTATTTTTCTGATTCAAAATTTTTGTCCCTTTGCATTGTAGTTGTTTCCCTTGGAATTGGTTTATTCTCTAAAATGGAACTTCTTGCATAAAAATATTGCTTATTGCTTAGTACAAAAAATTTCTCTCCAAACAGGCTCAGGTTAAGTAATCAATCCCATCCAGCTAAATGTGTGGCTTTTCCGATTTGGCTTAATTCAATAAAGGTGTAGAAGACTTTGAGCTGCACATTGCCTTATTTTTCAGAAGTGTGGCCCAGGTGAGAATCTACACCCTGGTGGTGTGGGTTGAGGTATGTTATATGGCCCAAGAAAAAGAGAGGTCATTTAGACATGTAGAATAGGTCTAAAACAATCCAGTAAATGTAAGCGTGCCTCTGTGGTCTGATCACTTCACAGTTCAGACCAGTGGAAGTTCTGAGAGATAATTTCTGAAAACTCTCAGCCATAATGTACTCACCAGCCAGATGGTAAAAACATCTATAAAGAATACAGCCTTGAGTGGCCTGTGAGCATTCTCCAGATCAGATTAGATACATTTGTATTCAAAATAGACAAGCTAAGTAAAATGAAATGCTTCTAAGGAAGTGTGACAGCAAGTGGCTACTTATCATCTGAGAATGTTGTGTTTGGCACTTTATAATATTTCTTAGATAAAAGATAAATTAATGTGATAACAATAATAATAAAAGGTCATATAGACCCTTATTTAAACCCTTAATAGGAGAATGGCTCTGCTAGTTCTTATTTATCATTCCAAGACATACATAAATGCCTGTTGGCTTGGTTATTTTTTTGGAAGTCCTCCACTGGTGAATATTTTCAGTGTGCAATGTTTAAGTCCCTTATATTCCAAGAGGGATGTGTTCTCAGCCTGTAGTTGGAAGAATGAAGCAAAACAAGATTTAACAGATAAAGGTGGTTAAGAGTAGAACAGCATGGAATGTAATTCTTGGATGAAGTCAGAAGTAGGGAGAATAGGCAGGAATAGTGCCTCAAAGGAAGGAAGCAGTCTGAAACAGGATGAGAAGCCATCTAAGTTGGGAAGATGATAGGAAGCCTCACATAAAAAAGCTGAAGTTTTATAAGAGAAATTTGGTAAGTATATCTTTTAAACCCTCTCGGCAACTGCATTGGCCATTGAAGTGCAGTGTGCAAATACCTGCCCACTCAGTGTTTTCCTCTTATGAACTGGCCTCTTAATTTTAGAGGAAGAGTGGCTCCCTTGGCAAGTGCCCTAATGCACGGTGTTCCTGTGTTGTTCCATTCACTGTCCTCATTTAAAGGAGAGGTTTGAACTTGATTTCTGTACAAGCAGGACTGGCAGTCCCAAGTCTCACATGGATTCTCTGCATTGAATTTAGCTTTGCTTGGAAGGGTAAGCCCCAGAGTACATCTCCAGAGAGCTTTCTGGTGCCTCAGCGTAGCTGGAACACCACCAGTTCTTTGAAATTTATGCAAGTTCCTGATGATTGTCCATGTTTAAGCTAGACTTAGAGTTGCTAATGCCTTGGTTGAAGTCTTTCTCTGGTGTTCCAGCAAGACACTTGGAAAACACATCCAAGCTTTTATTGGTAGTTAAAGCTCATTCCATCTGTTACACCATGGAAGATAGAGCAGCAATGAAAGATTTATTTAAAATAATATAAACCTGGGAGGCATTTCCTTAAGAATAGGGAACAGGAGCTGGTTTATGATGTGATGAATGGTATGGAGAGTGCTTCCAAGTCACCAGAGCTTATTTCATGGATTATTTAGCTGTAGCTGATGGTAGCATAAGCACCTTGAGACAAGAGGTTTTGTAGAACACTAAAAAGTGAAAGTTGTATTCCATGAATGCCAGAATATCCTTCTTTGATGTGACTGTTTTATCTACATTGTGAATTACATATAGGGAATTTGTACTGAATGATAGTGCAGCAGCAGTTTGGACAAAATATTTTAATATCTGTTCCTGACACATCCCAGAGATTTGCAGTGAATTTTCCTTCAAGCCACATTCATAACAGTCTTGTAGCATTAACCAAATCTGAAGAACATTATTCACAGGCAGCTTCACTTTTGAAGCAGCACCCTCCCTTGAGCTGATCATGTGGATACAGGTTTACAGCAGATGAAATTTCCTTCAGCAGACTTCACTTTGTGAGACCTACGAAATATCACTAAATCTAATAAACAAGGCATTTAGAACTAACATTATCTTAATATTTTTGTGTTTTGAGACTTAAATTAGGCTTCTGTTTGACATGAGAACGGCCACTTTCTGGTTTTATATATTTTGTTGAATTCTTCCTTAATTATATTTTATAATGCCATTATATATTTTTGCAACTTTGAAGCTGGTTAATTTGTTTTGTTTTGTTTTTTTTTTTTCTCTACAGCATTGCTGTTCTACTGGACTTTAGCTTTCATAACTAAAACCATCAAATTTGTGAAATTCTGTGATAATGGGGTTGGATTTTCTCAGCTTCGATTTTGCCTCACAGGACTCTTGGTTGTTCTTTATGGGATGCTACTAGCTGTAGAAATCAATGTCATCAGGGTGAGGGTAAGTAACTATGCTAGAAGTCTCCTTCTGTGGTTTTTATTGGTTGTTTTTTGATTTATTGGTATTTTTTTAATTCCCTTTTCTAGGTACTTGGTGTAAAATGCATTACTAAAGGACAAAGAAAAATCCAGTTAGAAATAGAAATCTATTTGACAATCAAGGATTAATAGTATTTTAGTAGGCTAGCTGAATCTGTGATTTCAAAAAGTGCCAGGCTCTGTTGTTGTAATTTAAGATCAATTTCATCTGTTTGAGTTTGCTGTAAATTTTTAAATTATTCTGTTTCAGTCATGACATCCAAGTATTTCTGATGCAAGAGAAGACTGGTAGAAAGGAATTGTCTGCTCTATCAGAGAATATCTTAGACACACAAATAACATCTCTCATTTTCCGAGAGACAATAAGTGATTTATTTGGGCTGCTGGGGCTCCTCAGCTATATTTTTTTTTCCCTCTGCAGTGTCTGCAGTCATAATCTAAACAGAGACTTTGGAGACTGCTGGATACATAAATGCCAAAGTTCTCTTGAGCTGGCACTTACCAACTGTGCACCAATTAAATTTAGGAGGGAAAGAAATATTCCCATGTAAATTTTTTTGCTGCAGCACCAGTAGCTTCATGTTGTGAGCTACCAAATGTGAAGCAGTGTGGTGTGAGAGATGAATCCCAGTGATAACCTCTAGGCTGTGCCTAAGCTCCTGTGTCCCATGTTGTGCTGCCTGGAACTCAAAGCAATGCTGGGGCTGTACTGTTTAAATAATTGAGGGGGTCAGTCTCTTCTGACATGTGAAAGAACAAGAGGAAATGGCTTTAAGTTGCACCATGGAGGTTCAGATGAGTTACTAGAAAAACTTTTTTTTCACTGAAACGGGGGGCAGGCACTGGAATAAGTTGCTGAGGGAGGTGGTGGAGTCACCACTTGTGGAAGTGTTCCAGAGGTGTCTGGAGATGTGGTGTAGGGTTGATTATGGTGGTTCTGGTTTGATGGTTGTACTGGATGATCTCGGAGGTCTCTTCCAACCATGTTGATTCTGATACAGTAAAGTGTTTTTTGTTTTTTTCCTGCAAGTATGCAAATTTTTTGCACCATAAGCAGAGTCATAGTAAATTATAATAATTATTTAGTTCTAGACTGGATGCCTCTGATTATCCTCAGTACCTGAGGAAACTGGATTGCTGTATTGGTTGTACTTGAATGTCTTTTAAGAAACCAAGACTGATTCATTGATTATCTGCAATGTCCTTATCTATTCTTTGTGCGCTTGTATTTTCTACGCATTAACCATGACTCTGCTGGCATTTTTCTGGATTTCAGAGGTATGTTTTCTTCAAAACTCCTAAAGAAGTTAAACCTCCTGAGGATCTCCAGGATCTTGGTGTCCGATTCTTGCAGCCCTTTGTGAATCTGTTATCCAAAGGAACATACTGGTGGATGAACACGTTCATCAAGACTGCCCATAAAAAACCAATAGACTTGAAAACCATAGGCAAGCTTCCCATTGCCATGAGAGCTCTGACCAATTACATTTGCCTTAATGAGGCCTTCGAAGCACAGAAGGTATGCAAAGCATGGAATTATGTCTGTCTGCTTACTCAGAGCTTGTGTTTTTCATTACTTTTTATCATACAAGCATGACAGAAAGATATATAAAGAGATATGATGCAAATGAAGTATTCATTGGCGTAGTATTCCATATACCAGGAGACCACATTCTCAGTTGTACCTTGTACAAATAGTGAAGTTTCTCTAATCAAATGTGCATGTCAAACACATTACTGGTTAAATATGTGTAAAATGTGTACGACCTCTATTTTGATGAGAAAAGTAATCATGGACTGTGTTCACTGAACACCATTATTCCTCCTAATAAGACCCTGGAAACATTCAGTTACACAGTCTGTATTAATTAGGCCTTGCAGGGCTATTTTTTTTCCCATGTTATTTCAGCTACAGTTTGTCCATAGGAGAATTCAAGGCTGAAACTACCTCAGCTCAAATTAATTTTCACTCCTCAGTGGGAGCTGAGTGTATACAGGATTTTAAGTGAACTTGTTTGCATCCTGCCTAAAAAGTGTATGCTTCCAGTCTCTGTGTTCACCAGAGAACAAAAACCTGTCACTTCCCTCTCTCTTTTTTTTTTTCCTCCCTCAGCAGGCCACAAACAACACACTTACTTGATCTCTATTAAGGGCAGGAAAAAAATCATGGTTCTTTTTGTGGAGGGAGGTGCAAATTATCTCTTTGTTTGGACTCTACAAAAAGAAATAATAATTGTAGTTCTTCTGCTTTCTACCTGAGATGCTACAAATGGTTGTCAAAGAATTAAAGCAGTGATAAAAGTACCAATGATTTATCAGACCTGAGGTTAATGTATAATGTAATTCTTACTAACTTTAATTTAATTCTGACCAGAACAAAAGATCGTCATCTCCCCAAGGATCCAGATCCATTTGGCGTGCTCTCTGCTGTGCTTTTGGAAGACCCTTGCTTCTCAGCAGCACATTCCGTATTCTGGCTGACTTGCTTGGATTCGCCGGGCCGCTCTGCATCTCTGGGATTGTTCACAACGTTGGCAAAGGAAATAACACCATCCGCCCGCAGGTACTGTCAAAATGTCATCAAAAGAGAGGAGTGGGAAAAGGGATGCTGTGACTCTGGATTGTTTGTCCTCAGTAAGGAAAGTGACTCTGCACTGTGTTTGTGAGTGCTGGGAGTGCCAGTGTCAATGTACTGCCTGATACCCACTTTTGTACTGTGGTGGAGTGCATCCACTGCAGGGCAACCAAGGTCATTAAGGGACTGGAGCATCTCTTGCAAGACAGGCTGAAGGAGCTGGACCTGTGACTGGGAGGAGACCTCATCAGTTTATACAGATATCCAAAGGAGGGTCTCAAGAGGATGGAGCCAGGCTCTGCTGGGTGCTGCCAAGCACTAGGACAAGAGGCAATAGGCAGAAAATGATGCACAGGAAGTTCCACCCGAATATGAGGAAAAACTTCTTTACAGTGTGGGTGACTGAGCACTGGAACAGGTTGCCCAGGGAGGTTGTGGAGTCTCCCTTGCTGGAGATACTCAAGACCGGTTGGGATGCAATCCTGTGCCATGTGTTCTGGGATGACTCTACTTGAGCAGGGATGTTGGGGTAGATGGCCTGCAGTGGTCCCCTCCAACCTGATCCATTCTGTGATTCTTTTAGGGGCAAAATACATGAGCCGTGCATCTAGTCAGCCTTGCATTCTGGAAAATAACGTTGTTCAGGAGAACAGTGATGCATATCCAGAATCCCAGCAATATCGTAAGGAATTTAGGTGCAGTCTTGAGTAGAGATTGAATCAAGTATCTGACCGAGTGCTTTCCAGAAAGGAAAAGTGTGTTTTTAATAGGCTTGACTTTTCATTTCTAAACATGAGGGATGTCTAAGAGGATTCAAGCAGAGTTTTGTCATCATCATAAAATGCCAAGTAATTTAACTGTGACCAAGTGTTCCCTCTAGTGCCTTTGGGGTGGTTAGTTTTGAAACATATTTTTAAAGGATGCTATTTAAATGAATGCTCCCTAAGAGAAAGTAGACATATTTCTTTATTAACTAAAAATAAAAATGTAACTCAGGAAGCATATTTTCATTATAAGGTGAGGTCACTCAGCCTGGATTTCTACGAGATAGATCAGTTTATTTCTGCATCTGACTTAGTGTCTGATATAGGACTATTTCTAAAGTCTGTTGACACTAATGGAAATATACCCATTCATTCAAGTACACTTTGGATTGGATCCACTGTAAATATTGAAGTCTGTCAGCTGCAGTGCAGAAAATTTAACAAAGGCCTCAGGCTAAAATTAACTGTTTATCCATTTTGCAATCCTTATCCTAATATTTGGAAACTTTATTATAGCAAGTAGGTTCAAGGCAACCAGTTAAAGCAAGAAATGAGAAAATTAAGACTATAGTACTATGTTGCAGCAAAGTACTGTGGAAGCTCTTGAGCTCTGCTTTTCAATAATTTGTTTGGGGCACTGTTTCAGCTGAAATTGTGATTTGATATAATTTACATATTGTCCTATTTAATTTTCCCGTAAAAGTGTCTGCTAGTGCTTCTCTGTGAAAAAGAAAAGGTTCAGGTCAGGTCCTGGTAGGCCCTAAGCAGAGCTTCATCCAGCCTGGTGTCCTCACTCACTAGGTGAGCAGTAACCTCACTGTTGTTGTTGACACCCATCTGGGATCACATAACAGCAATGTTCACTGATGGTCATAGTCCACAAATGGCACTTAAGGGTGTATTTTAGCTTTGCTAAAATGTCTCCAAGAGGCTTTTCCTTATGTTTTGACATTGTTTTTTTCTGGTAAGGGTCAAACTACATTTAAGTTTGAAAATTGCTTTTGCTAGGTGAGATGAAATATCTTTCTAATGAGGAGTTTCTTTTCAAACTATCTGGAAGCAGACTGGGATGTTCAGGAGGGCTCCCGTGTATGTTCACATACCCAGCCAATTTGGTCTATTCTGGGAAGAAATACACCAGCTCTACTGCTAGGAATGTTATATTCCTGCTTGTAATGAGTCAAAAGAGGAAAACCTTGTGTTATAGTTTGCCCCTGTGAGCCTCATAGGTGCGAGAAACAAGCTTTCTAAAATGCTGTCATATGAAGGTAAAAATAAGTGGGGGGAAACAGTGTTTGTGCTTGATGTGCTGCTGAGTTTGAGGGCACTGGAAAGAGGTGCCACTAGTGGGACAGAATCAGATAAGCAATATTAGTTGTGAGTACAATGGAGAGTGTCTTTTACCCATGTCTTACCCAGCTACATCTTAAATATTTAGATCGAGATGTTGTAATGAATCAACTGTATCTTTCAAAGAGAAATTCCCTTTGTGAAACTGAAGGCGAAGAGAAAGAATAATTGTTCTGTTCCTCAGGTCCTTTGTGACAGATATAACCCACCATGGAGCTGTAACTCAGATCACATGGGTGTCACAGGCAGTATTAACTGCTCAAGTTAGTGCTGTAGTTAGTCAGAGCATGACAGTGTCTTAAATTCTGTCGTGCTCTTCATGTTTATTTATAACTCCAATATCAATATTTATGGCCACCCCAGAACGTTCCCATGACATGGATTTCTCTGAATGTTAATCATTTCACACTGAAGAAGAGACTGACAGAATGATAACCTTTATAATTTGCTGGTAGCATCTTCCATGTTGCAATGTTAGGATTAGCAGTTCCAGTATTAGGAGTAGCTGCTGCTATATTCAGAGATGCAGCAAAAAAAGCTCTAGAAGTTCATAGGGCCCATTGAAGCAAAAGCCCAGTATTGACATTAAGATTGTGTGAGTCTAGAGTCTTTGTGCATTTAAATTGCAGCTTTTTGCTCAGCCTTTTCTTGATTAGAGCAACTTTTAAGAATTGGTGTTGCCCTGAAGTTTTCAGGAAGGTGGGACACCTATATTTCCTAATATTCCTGATAATTTCCTAATGTTTCCAAATCCATTTCTGAAAATAAAACTTCTAATTATTTCTGTCAACTATTTCTGTCTCAAACAAGGTTAGTTGCCTTATATGTGAGAGTTTCAGGAAGTGTTCAGGTATTTTTGTGTTTCCTGCAGGCTGACAAGTGTGTGTGGACACCTATTGTAGCTTAAATACAGGTATGCTTAGTAAGCCATAATGGCCTGATAATGCATCTGAGGCTCAGCAAATATCTTGGTGTTATCAGCAAGTGTGTGATCTTTGTGTATACATGTTTGTCCTCTTTTTCTCTCAAGGGAGTATTAGAAGGAAGGATGAGAATATTCATCTCACTTTCCCTCCTTGTCTGTTATATAATGTTTTGATAGGAATCAGTGCTGCACCAGAATATCATTGCTAAACAAGCATGATTTGTCAAACATAGACTTAGAAAAAAAAAGTATTCTTTTACATGTAGTAAAAAGTGGTATTAGCTGCAGATATTAGCAATACTGGCCAGATGTGTGTGGAGAACAGCACTGAAAAATCTGAACTTGTAAGACTGTGAATAATCTGGAAGAGAAACTAATTTTTAATGTACTACAGACTATTTGTAGTCTAAAATGCTGCTGTAGCCTATTTGAATTGCTATGGGATAAGTAATAAATTAGAGCTTTAAAATCCCTTTAGGATGCAGATAGGTAAAATAGTAGTAAATGTCTTTTTATCTGAACTATAATGCTGACATGTACTGTAATTGTTCAGAGTTTTGCACTTAATATAGATTTTAAAATCTTTGTCCTTTTACATTTTTGTCACCTCTGCTCCTCTTTTCTGCTTTGCTTTATATCCCTGGAACTAATTGGGCACTTTTTTGGTTCATTTGGCCTATTTTTTTTTCCTGGGCTGATTTTCTTATCTGAATGATTTGAATTGGCTCAGGAAGAAATGCAGTTCGCTCCCTAGCTAGTGTACAGTAAGCAACAGAAGTGTGCAGGTTGGAGCAACTTGGGTTGAGAGTAGGGAGAAATTTGTTCCTTGTCCAGCTGGCCCAGCCAAAATAACAGCTTTGAAAAATAAATTTTGCCTCTGTATGACCTTGCCATATGGGCTTTTTTGTGAAATTAACTGCAAGGTGCAGATCAGATCTAATAAAATGTACAGACACTGAAAGTTTGTGAAATACATCTGATTAAGTGTTATAGCAGTTGTGAAAACTTCAACAGCAAAGAAACTATGTAGGCAAGAAAAAATGTGCTAAGCAAGGGATACAGCAGGAGTGTTAATGGCAAGAAGCCCTCTGAAAGGGAACAGAAAGAGTCATCTTCCTAATTTTGCCTTTAATGGGAGCCCAATCCAGCAATCAAAGTTTTGAAGGAGCCAAGAGGAGAAAGCGTGAGATGGAGATGTTTTAGTTACAGGAGGCTTCTCGTGGTGAACCAGCCTCTCAACTTGTTGTGGCACCAAAGGTGTCAGCTTGTTAAATATAATCTGAAATAAATGCACTGCTTTCCCATTGAGCTGTAGACATGTTTCAAAATGCACTTTGGTGATCTCATGAACTTTCTAGGAGGTAATGACCATATATAAAAGTGAACAAGATGCTGCAGGCCAAAATAATTTGCATGGTTCCAGGAGTTTTGGTTTTTTTACAAGTTCTGAAGGTCATTTTTAGTGTTCAGTAGCCTGAGTTTTCAAAATAATGAGAGTAATTTTTCCCAAAGGATGTTAACTGTTCCTTTCTGATGATGGCCAGTGCACACTTTTTAATAAATGACCATATGGAATTACTCAGTGTCCTAGAGTTTTGGAAGGATATCAGAAATCCTATCAACATCATTTTGCATTTAAGTGAAGCTTACTGAGTTGGCATGTTATGAGACTGTTTCTTCGAAGTGGTAAATTGTGAGGTTTCAGAGAAGGTTGGGAGTTTCAAAGTAATAAACGGTGATTATCTCTGCTTATTAATTATGTAAAGCAGGGAGTTAAATTACCATTGCACTTGATTTCTTTCTTTCTTTTTACAGACTAAAATTCTTGGTGTTTTCTTTATTTCATCGCAAGAGTTCCTATCCAATGCTTATGTTTTGGCTGTACTCTTATTTTTTGCCCTTCTATTGCAAAGGACATTTCTTCAAGCATCATACTATGTTGCTATTGAAACAGGAATCAACTTGAGAGGTGCAATACAGGTATCCAATATATTACTAATTAACCTTTTCACACCCTCATAAACATGTAGTTGTAAATATAAATTGTATAGTTGTGAAATTCTGAAATGTATTGAATGTACCATTGCTGTTAGAAATTATGTTAGTCCCAAGTTCTGTTTCCTTTGCATCTTATTTTCATGGTTTTATATAAATGTTTATTTTTATTAATATCCAATGCTGTATTTCTCCTTCCCTTCAAGCAAAAATTTGCTGACAGTAAAAATGAATGTAACTTTTGAAGTAGTTTAGGTGTGAACTACACCTCTCCATCTCAAAGGCATTTTTGGTAACATCACATCCCATGCAAGTAAAACATCTTTAAAATGTAATGTAAGTATTGTAAGTATTTTGGACAGAAGGATGGATTGTACTGCCAATGCATGGAGTAGTGTTTTATTCCATGGGTCATGCCACAAAATCTGCCAGGCACAGTGGAGTCTGTAAGCACTGAACGTAAATCAGATTACAAAAATGGGATCTGTAATCATTATATAACTGACAACTACAGATCAAAGTTTGATGTAGCACACAAAGCTCTGTGTCTGGAAATGAGACAATTTGGTGTAAGATTACAGTGTGGGATTGCCAAAGGCACTGACTGAAACCTACCCTGTGACAGCATGAAATCCAGGCTTAATGTAACTTATAGGTTACACTATTTATCCCCTGAGCTGCATAGATCCTGTGGGGAATCTCTGTGATGCTTTCAATGGCAGCCTAATTGTTTAATTCTCTTTTGATCTTACACTTGGAAGCACTTGTCAGCTGACAGACTTCTGGTTTCTATCCATTGGTTTTGCCTGACTAGAGTGAAGTAGAAAAACGCTACAGGAATAAAAATTTGACCCAAAAGTACGAAAAAAAGAATTCATTTCTTGTATGAAGTGGAAGAGCTGCAAATGACTGAAAAATACAAGGACCAAAGCAAGTGTAATAGGAGAATAGTTGGAAAAGAGTGATAAATAAATTTTGTTTGAGAATAGCTTTGTATTCACTGTTCTGGACATTAGAGGTCCAGATAATGCCAATTGGACTATTGAAATTGGATAATTTTTAGTCAGCACTCTAAGCAGCAGATAAGTGTTAATGGCAGTCTCTGTGCTGGTATTTTTATACATTTTTTTAAATGTTTTTTTTCTTTAAATCTTTTCTTTCCTTCTGTCCTGTGTAAATCTGCCACTGTTCAGCGTGTCCTATTTGATTTTTACCAAACTAGCAGGTAAAAGTATGCTTTCATTATTCTGTACTAAGTTATTTTTGTACCTGGTTTCTGATTCTGCACTGAGGCAACTGCTTAATTCAGTACAGAATTGTACCTGTGACATTCACTGTCTGTGAATTAAACTTTGTAATGGAAGTGAGTTCTCTAAGCAAAACATAGCAATGTTCTCAGCCAGGTTGTGCTGAGGTTGGATGGGACCTGAATCAATTTCCAGAGAAAAATAACAAGGATTATAATACATTAAGGATTATATATTGACTCTAATAATATCTTAGTGTTAGTTACAGGAAGGGCACTCTGTGGAGATCCTGGAGGTATAAATCAATAAGAGAATGAAACCTTTACTGCCCAAAAACACCGAAGAACCACATTAGCAATTTCATAGCTGGTTCTTGGGTATTTTTGGGCAGTAAAGGTTTCATTCTCATGTTAATGCACAGGGATGCAAAAAGGGAGTACTGAGACAACCACAATGCAGGTAACAGCACTGTGCTTTGTGTCAGTGAAGAATAGTAGCTTTAAATTTCATGAAATAGTGTGAAAGGCCAAACTTTATTCTCTTCACTCAAGTTACTGGAAATATTGTTTTCCCTCAATATCCTGTGCCTGGGGTTTAGATGGAGCTAGAAGTCTCATTTTATTTCTGTATGCTAGTACCTTTTGATCTCTCTTCCAGACAAAAATATACAATAAAATTATGCAGCTTTCAACTTCTAACATGTCTATGGGAGAGATGACAGCGGGCCAGATCTGTAACCTGGTTGCCATAGACACAAATCAGCTGATGTGGTTCTTCTTCCTCTGCCCTAACCTTTGGGCTATGCCAGTACAGGTAAGGTGGTTAAATGTGCTTTTGTTCTTAATGCACATCAGACTGTAGTGGTTCGTTGCTTGTGAATTTTATGAAAGTGGGGATATTAAAGAAGTTAAAGAATAACTTGAAATAAAATTTCAAGGTATTAACATCTAGAAATAGTGTCTGTAATAGATTCCACATCTGTGACTGGACTTTAGGTATTTATGATTGTATTAGGATCTTGGCTGCTGCCAAAAATGCTTTGCATTTATAACAAGAATTTATAGGGTGCAGCAGGTTGCAGCGCATTCACTTATTGCATCAGGGAAGTTAACTGGAAGATATTGCAATTATTTGTCTTCTGAATCCCAGCAGAAGCAAGAGAAGTAGCATAAATATGATTACATAGAGATGATCCTTTGGACATGCCTTGAAACTACTGCTGCTTTTTGGATGACAAACTCCACAGTTTATCATTGTTTTGGAGGCTTTTTTTTTTTTTTAATAACATATTTGTTATGCAGAAAGGTTTTGGTGCTTTATCCTCTGGTGTCTTTGGCCTGCTGTATCTAAATAGCAGTCTGATCCCTTCAGTCTCCTTTCCCACTTGGATCACCCTGTACTTCTATTTAAGAATTTCCTGGAAAAACTGACAGTAAAGCATGAAGTTTCATCTGATACTCAGTACTCTGCAAGTCTTCCTGCTTTTTCAGCTGCTTTTGTTGGGTGTGCTTCAGTGCAAGCAGTAAACACAAACAGAAGAGGCAGTAGAGTTTAAATTCACTTATTGGCGAATTTGGTATTTTCTAGGCATATAATTTCATTTCAAAAATATGATGGAAATTTCATTGTGTTCATGTCACAAAGGCAGTCTGGTTCCAGCACCACACAGAGGCTGATTTTGCTGGTGTGTAAGTCAGAAACCTGCAAGTAATCTATCCAACACCTTTGCATTTTGGGTTGCTTGCCCTTGCCCAAAAATTTAAATAGTTTTCATGAGACTATATATAGATACCAACTGGCAGATCACATTTCCAGGCTGTTTATAATGTGGTTTTAGGGTGTTGCTTAGGAGTTTGTGTCCATCAGCAACTTAACACTAGTAATTTTCTTCTGTAAGATGGTAAGCATATAAGAAAATGACATTGAAAAGCTGGGAACAGGGAAGAAAAGCCAGCCATTCAGATAATTGGGTAAATGTCTTTCAAAGAGTGAGGTGTTACACTGCTGGCCATCAGGATTTTTTCTGACAATAAAGATATTTACTAAATTGAGTGGATTTTGTAATTGTTCCTGTTAAATACAGGAGGTTTTTGTCAAGCTGCTACATATCAGATGAGCAACTCCCCTTAAAATCAGGTCTTCAAATAATCTGATCATGTGATAAACCCAATTGACTTCCTAACTTGGGGAAAAAACCAAAAAGCCTGATTTAGCTATTTGCCCTGAATTTTTTTCCCCTCACTGAGGAAAATACTTGGGAGGGGGCAATGAAGGTCCTTTTTTATTGTCAGTTATAGTGAGTCTTTGAACTGATCTTGTATCTTCTTGTGTAGTCTCAGTCTTGGGGAGTATTCATTCTCTGAAAAACCTGTAAGTGTCCTCTGAAATACTCTGAATCTTCACACTTTTGCCACATGTTTCAGACCTGCTCTGTTACCACAGATTTGATAGTATCTCTGGTAGTGGGGGTAGATTGCTTCTGAAGCTGCAGTAGGACATGGAGGAAGAAGTAATTTGTCTGAATCTCTGATAAAACTTTTTCTAGATCTATGAGACTTATGCAAAGCCTCAAATCAGCATAGTGAGCATATTAAGGTGTAAACAATCAGCAGTTTCCTAACTGATGGCTTCTTTTAACTTTGCTTCCTACACGTGTGAGATGTAGAAAACCATGTCTGTTAAAATATTAAGATTTAAGATGATTGTGGCCATATTTACCTCACACTGTGGTTGCATTCACACAGTATAAATGCATATTTCTCTTCCAGTGCAGTTACTCCTGCACAAGAGGTATGGACTAGTTTTTCTGATCTACTCTGGAGGAACTTAGATGGCAGTTTAAAACATTTTGCTTTCTAGAATTAAGGGAGGTGATGGATATAGCAGTTATCGTCTGGAATTTTTCAGAAAGCAACTTGACTTATTTTTCCCTGAAATTATGGGTGGGAGAGGAAAAATGGGAACCAGATTATTTTAAAGTGGGGAGGAAAAAAATTATCAAGCAATATGTCCTAATATTGATGTCTATTTGCAAAAGAGAAAATAATTATAATGAAAATAAACTGAGAGGAAATATCATATTAGATATGGTTACATACTGGAAGTTTGTTGGTAATAATTTGGATATCAGCGTATTTTCATTCCTTTTATGGGAAGCACGTTAAGAAGTCAGTGATGGTAGACTGCTAAAATGATACTGCTGAAAAGATATGGAGAGTCAAGAAGAGTCCATCCCCTTAATGATAATGTCTAGGGTATCAATTATTATAGACAAACTGTGTACAAGCTACCAATTTCATGTACACTTGTTTTCTAAGACCTCTCTGGCAGCTCAGCGTAGAGAGCATTTTAGGGTAACTGAGTATTAATCCAATTCCACTGCATATTCTGTAACAACATTTTGCTCTAATGGGCCAGAAGTCACAGACTCATAAAGACTTCCTGACAGTCTGCAGAAAATACAGTTATATTTGCATTAAAATTCCCCCTGTGGTGCTCCTTACCAGATGAGGACAATCAGTGCTGGAGCGTGCTCCTATTTTGTGGGTGGTGCACTCCTTGCCAAAATCAGTGAAGCACATTGGCCACAAAGGCTTCTTCAGAAGGTTTTTCCATAGAATTCATTCAGTACCTTGTTTCATGAGGCAGTGAAAACAATTACTGACTGCTTGAAAGATGGCTAATACTACATTGCACAAACTCCATTATTATTTAAAACAGGTTTTTAATTGTTTTGCAGCTCTTAGTCTAGCAATCAATATTTCAGCATCTGCTGTAGATTTTCTAATAACCATTCATGACAACTTAGGTTTTCTATACAGCCCAGATAATTTGAGCCCCATCTTTGCTCTGACTGGAGTCAATGGGAGCTTTATCACTGCCTTAAGTTACTGTTCAAAATGTTATTGAAATCCACGAGAAGAAACCCAGGGATGCCAATCAGTTGAAAGATGCCCTCAGTAGGTTTGGCTCAAACCCTGGGAGCAAAATGAGGCCTTATAAAGGCCTTCCCCCCATGCGTCCATTTGATAAACACCCTTGTTTGATTTCATTGTGATTATTAAAAAATCCTGTATTCTGATATCTCTGACTCATTGGTAGAGTTAGCTTACACTTGTAATGAAAGGACATTTGTCTCTTTCAAAACTGCCCACAAAGCAGTTTCTGGCTGAAAGAATTTGCCATCCTCAATAAATAATCAAGACAAAATAACCAGAGCTATTGGTGAGCTTTTTGCTCCTGATATTTATCTCTGGCAGAGAAGAGCTTTGGGATTTTGATGAAAGAGAAAGCAGTATTTCGTTACGCAGGCTTTTTTTTCTACATATGATTTTTGCCTTCTCAGGTATATTGATGAGAGCCCTCCCATCTGCCAGATACTGTCCCCGAGAGCTCAGATGTTATCTGTGTACTCTTTATTTTTCACTCTGTACTTTGTGATGAGATATAGAATTATGTTCAATAAGATTTCATCTCTTTTCAGATAAAATTCTTCACTTTTTTTCATACATGCTGGATATATTTCAGAAGTTTGTCTGTATTATCACATTATAAAGAAGATGAAAATTGCATAATTTTTAACCTATTGGAAACATGGGATTTTTATTGCAAAGCCTGACCTCTCAGTAGCTAAGATGAGGGTTGGAAAACCAGCTGTGAACTAGATGCCCTCAGGATCTGGCTGGGATAGCTTTCTCCTTGTCTGTGGGAGAAGCTGATTCTCTCTTTTTAGAACCAGGTGATCCCATAATATCCTTGACAATCAACCAGTAGTGAGGGGAAGCAGGAAAACAGGGAGTCAGTGTTTTACAGTGGCTTCTCACTGTTCAATGCTTTCCTGTATTTTGAGTGCCCACAGCATCTGCCCATGATGAAGTGGCTGTGAGTGAAAATCTTGATCATTTTGTGTTATGGAGGAGAGCTCTGATGGAGGTATCTGGCAGAGGCCTTGTGTGTTTTGTTTGGCTTCAGACACTCTTTAATTTCCTGATTTCAGATGGAAGCATCACTTATTCATCACGGAAAGATTTTTTTTAATTTGTGGTGCATATACAATGCAATTTTACTTTCATGTCAGTGCATATTTTCTTAGTCAGTATTGTGACTCATTTTCAGAGTCATGTTTTAGTTTAGTTCAGCTGTAGAGAGGCATCAGAGGGTTCCTAAGAAGAAAAAGCATCTTTTTTCTCTCTGTGTTTTAAATTGATGGAAATGTGGAAACTACTAACTCCTTTTTTTCATGTAAACAGCCAATTCCTATAAATGTGTGGAAATAGGCATATGACCATTGAGCTTTGAAATGATGGAAGACTGTTTCTGTGAAAGTTATGAGAGTTTACAAACATATCAAGAGTAGTAGATAGCACTTTAAGGAAATTTCCAATTATTGGGTTTTTTTTTAATTAAGAGAAATGATGTATGAAATTAACTTTCTATCCCTGTGTCTTCTGATTGATTTATCAGCTTACACTTTTAAATACTTAGATTGTCAATGTTGCAGATTGTTCAGGAGTCAGTCATTACAATAGTGATAATTAACTTTGGTAGCTTGTATATGTTGTTTGTGTTTATTGAGGTGCTTACAGTAAACCCTCTCCATCCAGACTGTGGCTTTCTCTCTAGATTCTTACTTATCTAAAAACAAAGCTTTTCTTTTTACACTGTTTCTCTAACCCTTTTTCAAAAGTAATTGTCTGGCACTGGAGATCCTTAAAACAGGTTCTTGACAGTTTATGTCAGAGATTATCTGAGGTGAGTGTTCTCAGTGGTATAGTGTGTTAATTGGAAGTATTTTTAAATTAAATTTTATTTAAAGGTATTTAAAGTAGTTTTTAAAAATTTATTTATTTTAAAATAAATTTCTTTTAAATAGTTTCAAGATTATGGAAATACACAAACATGTAAAACTTTCTTTTACTGTGCATGGTGGGGAAATACAGAAACAGAAATACAGAGAATGCCCAGGCTGGGGAGAGGAGCACTGGGTGGTGTCTGGGTCTCTGAGAGAAGCCCTGACTGATCCCATTGGCTGTGCCAGCAGTGCTGAACTTGTGACGTTTGGGGTGGCTCTAACTGCATCTGCTGTTGGTTGAACACTGTCCCTTACCCTGAAATTGCTCTTTGTGGTACATACCGCAAGTGAAGCCAAGATCTTTCCCTCACCTTCTTTTATCCCAACAGATAATTGTAGGAGTTCTTCTGCTCTACTACCTTCTTGGAATCAGTGCCTTAATTGGAGCAGCAGTGATCATAGTCCTTGCACCTGTTCAGTACTTTGTAGCAACAAAACTCTCACAGGCCCAGCGAAGCACATTGGTAAGTGTCTTCAAACTCGTTCATCTTATAAATATCATATCTGGTAATTATGCGCTGGTCTGTGCTTGGAATTACAAAGCTAACCATGGATGTTGCCCGAGAATTGCTTCTCAAACATTTCATAGTATTCAAGAATCTGAGATCGTAAGTGTAAGCAGTAAATGCATATTTTTTGGGGTTTATATTTTTCAGCAAGTATGATTCCCTAAGAGTAAAAAGAACTTAAAAACTTTCTAACTTACAGATGATCAGTAGTCGTCAGAAGTAGCTCTGGACAGTGCACAAAGAAGTGACTTGTGCAGGCCAAGCTGCCCAAGGGGAAAGGAAGTAGAAATGCTGCATCCAAACTCAGACCCCAGATGTGGAAATCTATCAAACAGATTTATTTAAACAAACTCCATGAAGTCCTAACTCCCATGGTGTGTGCCTCAACTGGGGAGCTTAGAGGTCTGCTAAGTCACAAGCTGTTCCTTTGATCTCTCCCTTGGCTTGTCTATGATTTGAATCCCCTCCATCAGTGCTGAAAATGTTACCTTGCTTCGTTGACATTCCCATGCCCAGCTGCTCTGAACCTTATTCCCCCTTTCAGCAACTGTTGCACTGCCAAGGAAGTCACGGCAACTTGTAATGGAGCCAGAGCTTGCTGAAATCTCTTCCACCACAGATCATGGGTAGTGATGAGAGTTATCTGTGCATTTTCCTTGTGTAGAGGAATTCCTTCCCATCAACAGTATGCACCCTTCCAGAAATGTGGACGGCATTCATTCTTGCAGCATCCAATCATATAGTCAGTGTCCCCTAGAGATTCCTGCAGATGGGAGTAGTGCTGTTTGTGATAGAAATGTCTGCACTGTGCAAGGGGGCTGCTTATAATTTTTGTGTCATCCTTATGCTTAGAGAAGTGGTGTTTTTATTGTACTACACTTGAGGTAAATGTATGTGTAAATGTTGCAGGAGTACTCCAACGAGAGGCTGAAGAAGACAAATGAGATGCTGCGGGGCATTAAGCTCCTGAAACTCTATGCTTGGGAGCACATATTTCACAGCAGCGTGGAGGAAACCAGACAAAAAGAAATGACTAGCCTCAAGTCTTTTGCCCTTTACACCTCCATATCCAGTAAGTCTGTTCCTTCACCCTAATCCACTGCTCAGCTAAGTGCTACTGAATTATTAGCTGCTAATGAATTTACCATTTCTCTGTCGGGATTGTTTCAGTTGCTTTAGGCTCTGATCTGTACTCCTCACTTTCCATCTAGTCAGACCTTCCACTGAACTTCCACTGAATTCAGTAGAATTACGCTTGTATAGGAAATATGCCTAAAAGAGAAAATGAGTACTTCAAAGAATTGACTTTTTCTGGACAAAAGCTTTCAAGGGACAAATGTTTCACAGATTATATTTAGCCAGTAATATTCTCTTCTAGAACACAGCATTCAAGAGGAAGCTAATGTTGAAATTTATTTGTTGAGGGTTTTTTCTGCATTTTGCACAATTCACAGCATGCAAATAATATGTGACAGGCATTGTCTTTGCACTGAAGCTCCAACACACAATATTTACATGTTACTACTCAAAACTTGGATTTCTTGTTAAAATAAGTGATTCTTAAAACAATTTTTATATCCTGGAAAGAAAAACATGAGCATTCTTGCAATTTCATCATTCTGTATCCAGATTCTTTCCTCTCTTGTTATTTTTCAAGCTGCTTTAAGACTTTATTGTGCTTTTAAAAAGACCTACAGCAAATTGAACTCTGTATTTGAGATTATTTGCAATACTTATATAATTGCTACTGTAACATTTTAGAAATATTTAATAAAATCACACTGAAGAATATATAATCTGTTTCTGCTTTGACATAAAACAGAATTTAGCTGCAGGCTGTGAGACCACAAACTCTGTCGTACTCCCGGATCAACATAGATGGGTTTCCTTTGTCTGCAGTGCTTCATGTGGCATTAAAATCTATTTATAGTCAGGGCTAAGGGTTCAGCTGTAGGCCTGTGAAAGTTTATTGGATTTTAAATCCTCACAGAGTCATTTGCAACAGCTAGGAAAAGGTGTATTCATCCCAGGGGTACTGATAATTCTGTGAAGAAATGACATAAGAATCTATATTATTAGAAAAACTTCAAATATTTACTGATGCTTCTTGAAACGTTCTAAGTTTGCAATTGCATTCTTGTTTTGTATTATGTGGGATATTTAGGTATGTGCAAGACACAAGAGATAACTTCTCAGCTTGGGGTAAAGCAGTGCAGCTTTCTGTTGATGGTGCTTATAATTTTGACTTATTAAGGTTTTTATTGTTTCAGCTTAGGAGTTCCTTACACCTTCAGACTTTAGAAGAAATCACCCTTGTCTTTGCAAATTTGCATTTTTGCAGACTATAAAGGGAATATAAATACAGGAGAACTTGCTCTTTTACCTTAAGTATAATTAGAATGAGAGGCATAATCAGTCCAAAACACATTAGCTAATATTGTAGCGAACAGAGGATTTAATTTCTTTAGGAAAAAAAAAATTAAAAGGCAGTAGAGGAACATGATTTTATATATTTGTGATCTAGAGGAAGGCAGACATATGCTAGAATATTAAGAAAGCAGAAAAGAGATTTTTGTATATAGTCTTTTAACAGACTGTTAAATGGACTCTGGAATTCTTTTCTAAGTACACATAGCTATTAACAGAAATAATGAATGTCTTTGGGGCTATTTTATTCATAAGGAATAGATTTGCATTGAATTACAGAAAATATACCTACAAGATTCAGGGCAGTGCTGGCTAGACTACAAGAAAATTCCACTTCAAGACCGCATGGAAATTGGATCTTGTGTGCCTCACCCCTCTGCCAGGATCCAGGCTATATGTATATGGAATTGTTCATGTGTACTAAAAGAGCTACTATAGAAATTACCTCTTCCTGTATTTAGTGAAAGGCTCCCACAAGAATCAAAGTTGGGTGACATCTTTACAGGATTTAGTGTACGTTAAAACTCAGGGAAGACAGAGAAAGAAAGGAGTGGTTTTCCTACTTCTATGATTTTTTGCCTAATCTGTCAGAAGGAAAATAACTCCAGGCTTTCTCACAGGAAAATAAGTGGTTACTGTTACTAAAATATTCAGACCAACTGAACATTTTTTCCCAGAATTTAGTCCACTTTTCCAGTAACAAAGTCCTTTTGACTAAAACTAATTAAATGTAAAGTCTTAGCTGCAAAATAGAGTTATTTCAGAAAACATTTTATTATTCCGGTCACTTGCATAATTGGGAAAAAAAAATTTTAAAAAAGGGAAAGCAACCTCCGAATTCCAATGGCTCATATTTGTTTGGTTGAAAGAAGTTTGAAGTCCTTGTATGTACTGGTGATCTCACATAATAGCAAAATTCAGCTCTTTGGAGCCTCCAAGTAGTTTAGATGTCTTAACTGCAGCAAGCTTTGCCAACCCTACATGATATTTATTCCATCCAGCTTCCTATTTGACAGGTATCATGTGATACTGTGGACAGGAGTAGAGTAGGATCCATCTCTGAGAAGCTGATCAGCTTTGCTAGATTGTCTCACCAGATTCATCCCTAAAAGCAAACCCGTGTACTGCAGCAGTCTCAAAGGCACGTTGCAAAGGCAAGGATTCAATGGCATTCAGAAAAACAGCTGCAGGCAGCTAGCTTCCCTTCTTTACAATTTCTGTGCTTGTAGCCACCTTAAATTGATACAAAGTGTGAAAAGTGGTCAGGAAGTAGAACCATTAAAGAAACGTGAGGCTGCTTTGTGTTCCAACACAGAACATTTTTCTCAGAAAAATACATTGGATTTTTTCCCAGGGGTGAGGTGTAAATTGTGCATTTAATGCCAGACTTTAATACATGCTGGTCTTTCAAAGCCTAAGCTTTTATTTTGCAATTACACTCTCTAACGTATTTTTAAATTCTCCTCTCTGACAATGAATTAGAGCTATGTGCAGTAACTCGCCATTTTAAATAAGCATGAGTACAGAATTTAGGGATGTGTTAGACGATTCAATAAAGCTCATCTAAAGGTAGGCAAGACAAATATCTGACACTATATAGAGTCCTTCAGGGGTATATGATGAGGAAAGGATGACCAGACAGTCAACCAGAGGAGTCAAACCATGACACTTTGCTTCAGATGAAGTAACTGGGGAAAGCTTTTACTGATTGAACATTGCTATATCTGAGAGAAGAAAAGGACGGGCACAGTTTAAACACAAAAGAAGTGCCTAGCCTTTTTCTGTTACACCTGTACTGATGTTCTACTTTGGCTTTAGAGTCTATATTCTTTCTCTGTGTAGTTTATTTACATGAAATAAAGTTGAGTGAAGATCAAAATGAAAAGGTGATGATTAAATAATATCCTCAGGTTGTGATAGAGGGGATAGACATGCAGGGTAGGAGTGTAGAAAACACCATTGTAAAGCAGTGCTAGTAGCATTTTAGGATTTAGCATGCCTGAATGAAAATTGTTTCTAAATGTTCCTACGTGTTTTCCTTCACAGTCTTTATGAATGCAGCAATACCAATTGCAGCTGTACTTATAGTAAGTATGGACTTTCTAAATAATGTTAATTACTACTACATTTTCAAGTGTAAGTGATGTGGAATTGGGGAAAGAGGAGAACAGGATGCAAACCTGCTGCACATTTGCAGTTCCACTGGGAGAGAATGGAAAATACCCACTTGCCTTCTGGGACCAGAAGCAACACAGAGCATGCAGCACTTGCCCAAACTGTTGAGAGAGTATGAATTAAGATTCTGTAAATGAAATGCTTTTGAAATATGATGTCTGTTTCCTTCTTTATGGCAAAGCACTGACAGGGATGTTTGTCTCTTTGTAGACATTTGTTGTCCATGCTCATCTGACAAGAAAGGCTGACTTCTCCCCATCAGTGGCATTTGCCTCCCTCTCCCTGTTTCATATCCTTGTGTCTCCGTTGTTCCTGCTCTCAAGTGTGGTTAGATCCACTGTCAAAGCATTAGTAAGGTGAGAACTCTAAAATTAATATCTACCACTTACCCAGTTTCTGAGAATGTGTCCATTGCTCATTTTACTATTTCAAGTTTAGAAATAGCATGGTGATTATTTATCTGTTCTTGTAAACTACTTCCCAACTTTTTTTCCTTTCCATCAAGCATGTAGAAGGGTAAAAGGTAATCACACAAGGACATGTGTTTCAGCGTGTATCTCTTGGTTTTGCATGTTAGGGCAGAGTAAGACAGAAACAAGCAAACAAAAACTTTAAAAATCACTTCTAAGAGTCACAGTAAGTTGATGACTAATTGTCTAATCCAGCCTTGATGAATTTTTACTTTCTGATGAACATGTTAGTTTGGGTATTCAAAAGCTAACCAAATAACCAGTAGAATTGCTGTTTCACTGGGGATTTTGAGTATCAACAGATTAGTGTAAAAACCTCCTAATGCTTTTTCATATAGATTGTAATTCTACCTGATTGATAGAGGAAGCAGAGTTTGGGCTTCCTTCTTTATTAGGACAACTTTATGACCTCCAATGAAGCTGTCTGACAAGCTTATTTAAACTATGGGACAGATACTGGCCACTAGCCTTTGTGTTGCTTTGGAGGTGGAAGGGAGACTGCCTTCAGAGACTGAAAATTCCCTGACAGTGCAAAGTCACAGCTGTGTCCTCTCTCCTAAGGAGTGTGAAATCTGAGAGCATCAGCAGCTGGCAGGAAATGTTATGCAGGCACTGTGGTAGTCCCTAGAGCCATGGCAAATTGTCATGCAAAGATTACAGCCAGCAAAGTGCCTGGGAGCCCACACTGACACTGCCTATTACCAGCAGGCATTTATTTTGGCTTGTCTAAGGATTTCTTTGCAAATGAATTGTGCCTGTTAATGCCACAGGAACAATTTGAGAGTGATTAGTATCAGCCAAGTATTAATTGTTGCTAGCTTCGAGCTCTTCATGGGTTATTCTGGAGATAACTTGTTGGCAGGCTGTTGCCCTGCCATTTGTGGTGCAGACAGCAATCAAACTCTGTAACAAAGCTGACATCATCCATTCCTTCCTGGCTGGCTGTGTCACCCAGGTAGTGTTCCAGAGTGCATTGCTCCATAGTGCTGCTCCCTCTAGAGTGCCTCACCCTTCAGAGGAATATTTTGGAAGCATGTGCCAGATATTTTCAAGCCATGCAAAGATGTGCTTGCTGAAATAGTTTAGTAAATGTTAAAAAGCAGACAGTTGAGTTTGCACCGATTGAGAACAGCTATTGTTTGCTTGCTGCAGCTGTGTCCTAATGTTACACCTTCCTGCTAATAAATATCTGGTCAGGTAAAGGTGACCTAACTTGGCAAAGTTGTATTACAGCTTTTTTAGGCTGAGATAGTCTGACTGATTTTAGCAAGTGTGCAAAGGCAGCTTCTTCTGGAGTGACAGAAAGGGACTAAGTCACAGAGAAGATGATCCAGCAGTGAAACAAGCATGTAAAGGATAGTGAGAGAATGTTACTGGCTTTGCTTCCCAGGCACTCCACAAACCCTGCTCTATTAGTATTGGCTACAGTCTTCAATGCCAATGGTATCAAGGACAATAATATTGATCAATAACCTTGTCAGTATCTTTAATCATTACACATATGCCCAATTGAAAAACATCCCCATGGGTGGACATTGGCACACTCAGAACCACTGTGTGTTTGACAGATTTAAAATTTCTGTTCCATGTAAGACCCCTGAAAATGTTCCAAGTTATGGGCTTAGGTGTCTGCTTCTGAGAGGGGCAAAGTCTTCAGGAAGGTGACAAATTCTGACACCTCTTTGTATAGTGGTGCTTTGAGGTTTTTTTAATGTGTGGAGTGTTTCTGCCACTGAAAATTAAAACTGAGGAGCCAGTGGATGTATTTCTTCAATGTGAGTCTCCAGGGACAGAGGGTGCAGTGTACCATTTTCAATCAGCAAAGGTTAAGCAGCAAGAGTGTCATTATGTCTCTTACTGGGTTTAATATCAAACCATCTTTCCAGTCAGCTGTGCAAACAACCGTATTTTAATCAATATGTCCTTTCCGTGGCTTAAAAATAGGTTCCCTTGTGGAGATATTGGAATACTGGAATTGTGCTGTCAGCAAGAGCTCTGTAAAGAACGTCCTTTTTCTCTTCTTTAAGAGTTTAGAACAGTCTGACATCCTAAAATAAGAGCTGTTGCCTCTAACACAAGATTTTCTCACAGCTCTAATTTGTTTCTTCAGTAATTGCCTCAGAAGCAGTAATTCCAGAATTATGCAGAGCATTGGGCAAGTGTTTGCAGAGAGTACAGACACCTAGATACAAAACTAGAGAATAAATCAAATTGTTGGATGGCTTAATAGAGACATACTCTTATTTGGAATGCAGGGTCTGAGAATGTTTGCTGTCTTCTCTTCCTACCCCTCTAGACCCTGGAGCAGATACATGGGGGACTTCTCTGTCTGTTCCTTCTAACTTCAGAGCAATTTCTCAAATATCAGTGTAATTTTCATGCAGAGAATATAGGTGCAGCTGCATGTCAAATCCATATAGGCAACATCTAAACCATCATTTGGTCTGTTTCAAGATGTTTGAAATGTTCTTTTCAATGTTTGGTGTACTGAACCAAAAAGGTGAGATTCCCGGTGACACCAAAGGTGAGATTGCCCGGTTTTCCTGAGGTTTGTGCAAATAGATATTAAAATCTCTAGCAATGGAGCTTCTAATCACTTCCTTTGAGATAAAAGACCTTCCTATTAAGGGACCAAAAATTGATCCCCAATTAATTATTATTCCTCTTATTGCATCCCAAATAATTATTCTGCCCTTTTTTGTTGTTTAGATTGTAGTACCTGCTCTAGCTAAATTCCTTTCACTGCATCTACTAAGAGATCCACTGATCTCAGTCCTCAGCTGCCATTAGCAATCAGGCAGGTTGACAGAAAAACTCTAGAACCAGGGACTCCTGGGAGTCCCCTGGTGACTTTGATCTCTGCTTGCAGGACTGGTGTTAGCTTTGCAGGGAGTCTGCCTGAGGCAGTGCTGTAATGCCTGAATCCAACTATGTTTTGGCATCAGTGGGGGATCTCACAAGCTTCTTAGAAGAAACTAAGTCTCCTCCTAAAGAAGAATTCCCTGGTAGTGAAATGCAAAAGAAATCTTGGCAGGTAAATTCTTATTTTATAAGATTGGCGTCCTAACAGATCACCACCTATCACAATGTTTCAGTGGCATTGTTTTTCCTCTTTCTCCCCAGTTAGCCTAAGGCTAAACATTGAAATCAATTTTTTCAGCTCTTGTCCATAAATTTATTTTTAGGCCTTCTGGCACTTTATCATTTTGAAGACTGATAGTTAACTTATTTTCAGCTAATTGAGCTCCTTTGATGTTGAGTTCATGATTCAATCCAATTCTTTCACAAATTTCATTTGCTGTTCCTGTGAGTTGATTAGGCATACATTTTATAAAGTCAGGTACAGAGATAAAATTGATGCCCTGATCTGTAAAATGTCTTAATAAAGGCACATTATCTCTTAGCTAATTAAATCTTAAAGCAGCTAGTGAAAATTTTATGCCTTCTTTGTTGCTAGTTGTCAGGATTCCTTTTATATCTCATCTGTTGAATACTATTCTGTTAAGGTATATTCCTTTATCTAGTTACCTTATGCACATCATATTTCACCATAGCTGGTTGAATTTGGCTCACGGTGTACAGCTTTTATAAGACTGTTCAGTAGGACTGACTGGGCCACACTTGATCAGCATAAATGGCATTAATTCTGCTTGGGTGAGTGGGTTCAAAACAAGCCAGTGTTGTAGCCCTTCTGTGTCCCACCAAGTGCCTGGAAAAAACTTTTGTGTGAGATCTCTCTGGTGGTGTCAGAAGAGACAAGACTTGAGGAACATCTGCACAAACTTGTTAAAATATCACTGGTAATAGACAACAGGACAGGTTTTGAAAGCTTCCTTGAGTAACTTCCCGTTGCACATTTTCGTACAGCTGTAACAAAACAAGAACAAACAAACTGTGCAGCAGACAGCAGCTGAAGTACCAGAAGGGATGCTCTGTAGTAAACATTGCAGTGAACAGAAGTTTTGCTTCCAAGGATGAGGTGTCATTGTGGGGTTTTTTCCCTTTCAGTGTGCAGAAATTGAGTGAATTCCTGTCAAGTGAAGAAATTGGAGAAGAGCCTGATAAATCTTCAAAGCTAAGAAGTGCAGATAATCACAGCAAGTACCAAGCAGTGGTGAGTAAAGCTGTCTCATTGCCGGTGAAGTGGCTGCAGTCGTTTGCACCCAGAATAAATTTTTCACTTCTCCATTTCCTACTGATTATTCCTTGCAATTGCAAAGCCTCTATTTTACTACTCTGAACTGTATCATTCACACTATGGTTGCTAGGGTTTAGGACATTTTGCTGATGCTGCCACCAATTAGAGCTTATTTCTGTCTCTCTGATTTTGCACAGCCACTCAAGGTTGTGAACCGCAAGAGGCCCGCCAGGGAGGACTGGAACAATTACAGCTCTCACATGAGAAGACCCATTAACATCACAGAAGCAGATGATTTTTGTGTAAAGGTGATATGAAGGTCACTCTAATAACAATTGTACTAGCTCACTAATAGTCACTTCTGTACTCTGATGGCAGTTTCAAGTTCAAGAACCAGCGTTTGGTGTGAACTGTCAGGCACTTGTGCACTTGTCAGAGATTAACCTTCACCTTTTTTGTATCTGTCTTCCTTTTTAAGAATTAACTACTAATCTCTAGGTTGTGATTTGTTGCAATTATTCCTCTAGATTTCACCCAGCCATTTGCTATTTCAAGTGTTTAAGTCATTAGCCCTGTTCTCAGGGCTAAATTTTTAACTCGGAACAGCCAAAGTTGGAAGGAACCTCAAAAGATCATCTGACCCAACCTTTTATGTATGCCAGACTCTTTGTTCCAGTTCCAGGGTCTGTATAGAATAATGGGATGAAGAAAATTGAAAAGAATTTGTTCTAGACGTTCCCAAAATAATCTCATCATGGATGTTCCCTTCCTATTTTGGAATTCCTAGTAGCCTTTCCCTAGATGAAATTAAAAGCTAACTCCCAAATACCTAAACTGTCTGAAGAAAAAAATTACAATTACCCACACCACTTTGAAGACTGATGCTCTTGATTTGCTGTGGAAATGGCCAGAAGTAATAAAAATCCTGATGATTGTTATAGTAATGAAGCTGTTTATTTAGGGAGTCTGCTAATAGATTTGCATTTCCAGCAAAAGAGGATGAATAATTCAGTTTCATGGGATTAAGTAGGACAACTGGTAATGCTTTCAGGGTTTTTTTTATACATACTGAATTGGTGCAGAATCCTGAACAGACTTCCAGGAAAATAAGAGGAACATTTGAAAGAGGGTTTTTTAGGGGCTGTCAATAAGACTGCCTGGAGTGACAACAAAGGAGAGGCCAGTGCAGTAACCCCTGTAAGGCTTGAACAGAAAGCCAGGCCCAGGGATAATCTTTGGCTCCATCTGCTGACGCCACTGTCACCAGCGGCCCCTGGTTCGGGGAATTTGTGCAGGTACTGCCTGTCTGCAGCTCACTGCCCGGGAAGGGGCATTCCTTGAGAGAGGATCCTCTGGCTGCCTTTGGTAATCCAGAGGGAGGAACACCACACTGGCTTTTGCTCAAGATAGGAGTATGAATTTTTCTCAAGGGTGTGATAGAAGTGTCCCCTTCCTCTCTTAGATGTAAAATTGTTGTACCTTGCATAGCTGAAGGCTTTAGTGGCTCTGAAAAAGTGAGAGAGGAGGGTCCTGTATAAATGTAGGCCTTTTAAAATTGTCTCCCATTCCTTGTTTCTCATAAATCTCCATTTAAAGTCTGAACAGGCTTTGTTTCCTGGTTTTAGTCTTTTTCAATGAAACTATTTCTGTATCTAGCAAAACCTAGATTATCTGAGAATCATGTCAGAAATACAAAGGTAAATACTGTAATGGGCAGCAACATCTAATTTCATGGAAGGTTCTGCAGGTCTGCTTGGAATTTGGGTGGTGTAATTACTGTACAAGCTGCACTGTGTCTCAAGTGACATTCAGGGCTCTGCACAAAGCAAATTGGGCATGGATGTAATTTAATTGTGTTGTAATAATTCCACTTATTTTAGTGCATTACATGTACCCATCTTACTGACAACAGAACAAGAAAAACTCTAAATGGCAACTTTTTTCCCCCCTCATGAATTCTCAATGATTTTCCAATAGTCTAATAGTGCTTGTTTGAGTTCAGAGGTTCCAGCCCATCAAAGTACAGTCCTTTACGAAAAGTCAGTCACTTGAAGATCCATTTCCTGCATTGGGCAAAGGCTAACTCTGTTCCTGTGCTCAGTGTAATGAAAAAATAAGTGTCTCGGATGTTGATGATGTTGGGGAAAAAAAGTGAGCTCTAGATCTGGGTTTCTGTTTGTCTTTTCTCTCCATATTGTTATAGATCACAAATGGATTTTTCACTTGGACACCTGAAGGTCCTCCAGCATTGTCCAATATTGATATCCGAATCCCTCAAGGTACAAAATTATGTGAGAGAAACAGAATAAGATATTTTTCCATAATTATTTGGTAAATCATCATCTTATGTATACCTTCCACACTCACAGGTCAGCTAACAATGATTGTAGGACAGGTGGGCTGTGGTAAGTCATCTCTCTTGCTGGCCATACTTGGTGAGATGCAGAAGATCTCTGGGAATATATCCTGGACCAGGTAGGGACATTTATTATAAAATTCTAATTTAAGTTAAAAATTCAGCTTGACTAGAGTGGTAATGCAGAAAAAGCTCAAAATCTCTGCTGGGAACTTGTGGAGTCAAGGATTTTCTACATGCATAGTCAAGATAAAAACCTTACCCTAAGATCAGAAAGAATCCCCAGCCAGGGTGAAACAAGCTGCGTATTCTATTCATAGGAATGGACAGCCATTCTTGAGCGTTCTGCACTCCAGCAACATAACCTGAGTGAAATTGTAACTTATTTGGAATTAGAATTAATGAGCTTGAGGTGTTGTGCAGCTACAGAATGTTGTTTGCACTTTCAGGCCTGAGCTGGTGTCTTGGCATGGAGCTCTAAATAGGTACTGGCTCACTAGGAGCAGTGTCTGGCTCAGATGTGTGCTCCATCCCAGCAGCAGCCTAATGCCTGGGAATTTGAAGAGTATCTTTGAAGTGGCAGTGACCTCAGAGTCATCCCCAGTGCATCCTGCCAGATGTGACACGAGTGAGTCAGCCATGTCCTTCCCTCCTTTCCCAAGGGGACACAGCACCTGGACTCTGATAGCCACTTTGAGATTCCACTCATGTCTAACTTTGCTATTGGTCTTGAAGGGAGGGAAAAAATGGGACTGAACTCCAACAGCTTCTGTTGGGACTTGTTCTCTTGACCCTCGGGTGAAGTGACAGCTGGTAAAATATATTGCAGCTCCTGTATATTGTTTCCAGTAAATTCCTGCCATCTTTAATACACAGTTTGATCAATGTGTGTGAACATTTTTGGCCAGTTTATTTCACAGTAACAGACTTCTTACCCATACAGTCTGCACTTTGCCCTTTGGGCTATGATTACTTGTAGGTAAAGCTCAACGAATTGCAGAAGAACCTAGAGAAACAATTAATTTTACTTCCAACTGATTGGGAATGAAGGAAAACCAGGCTACCTATAAATCAAATCTACACACTCTGATGGACAGTGGGTTGTTGTTATGCAATGGATTCTGCAGTGATTTAGTGGAACAGTGCTCTAAATTCCTTGAGTATTTGTCAAGGAATATGATTTATATCCAGATGTCATGTGTAAGCCAGTCACACTACTCAGAATTGCACGTGCTTTAATAGCAATAGTACGAGGAAGGAAGGTTATCTATTTTGTAGGTGGGGAAAATGAAACATAAGAAGATGACCCTTTCAGCTAGTGAGGGAAACAAGAACAGCAGCCCAAGTTCCAGAATGTGGTGATCTATCCATGAGAATATACTTCCATAAGCAGAAAATCAGACTGTGGTGAGGAACCATACAGAATCCTTGCAGTCCTATTAGGTGAACTAATTTAATTTCAGCAAGGCTGTAATTTTTTACAGATGACATAACGTGATTAAGAAGTGTAATTTTAATGTTTAATGCTAAACTAAAACAGATGACTTGATGTTTCTGATCAGAAGCTGTGCTGTGTTTTTAAATAGCACTTGTTTAGAAGTATGTTCTTCACAAGAGTGGAAAGGTCAGAACTGGTTTTCATGTCTTCTATATGTGCCAAAGTATCACAAGGTGCAATTCATTTGTTATCACGTTTGCTGCACTATCTGTCAGATATGTAGAAAGGGACTTGCGGCTGAAAAAATCTGAGCACTGTAAGTGCTGGCTGCACTGGCATAGATTATGTGTTGTCTCATCTTTCAGAGCTGCTGCCATGTGCACTGGTCTATTCAGAGTGATGGATGCAGCCAGTGTGGGCTGCACACCTGTGTTGTTAAGCTATCAGATGAAAGTGCCCTTAATTTGATAAGAAAATACTAATGCCTGACTGGGAACATGCAACCTTATCCCAGGTTCAAGGAGAGTTGTCTTATCAAGTAATCACCAGGGCTCGTAGCCTCAGCTCAGGCAGTGAAAAGTGTCACTAAAATCACTTAAGTTCCTTGTTACAGCTCTTTCTTTGGGAATGCTTGGCTTCAGTCATTCATGTTACAGAATAGACTTGAGAATTAGTCAATCCAAATTTCCTTCCCCTTCCCTTCCTCCAAGGTCATGGCTATGAAGATGAAGGATGTATCCTGCTGACATGTCACTCAGTGCTCAGGAAATCTGGATGATATTCCTGGCCCTTCCCTTGGTCTAATGGATAACAAGTTATTTCCCTTCTCTTTGCCTTCATGCTTTATGAATAATCCAGGATTAACTGCATATAATTTTTGCTTGTTTCTTATAAAAGTTGCTTCAAACCCTTAAAAAGTAATGTGATTTATTCCTGAGCTAGGAAGGAGATAATCAGAAGTGAGCTGTGGTTCATTTGTGATCTTTTTGTTGTGTTATAGTGTGTGTCCAGAAGGTCCAGCTCAGATTAATGCCTCTTGTCCAAAGCAGCCTGAGAGTATCTCAGTATAAATATTTATAATATGGTTAGGGATTTAACCAAAATAGAGGAATCATTGTTTACATTCTGTGCAGGTGGAAAATGGTAATGATTTGACCTGTTATTGAGTAAAAAATTATAGTATATGCCATGCTAATTTCTTCTTGGGCAGTATCTCACTTTTAATAGTCCAAATTCAAGTCTTGTTGGAGTAAATAATACCAGAAAACTGACCTAATGTTGCTCAAACAAATGTGTTGCTCAAACATAATTGTGTCATTTGTTTTAAACAGGACATAAATTCTTGCGTGTGAATCTTGAGTCCTTCTAATGTGAAGGAAGATAGAGATTTAAGGTTGTTAACAGTAGGTTTTCATCTTAGTGTGGAGTTGACTGGTTTCATCTAATTAAAAAAATTAAAGTTGTTTTTATGCCTACCAAGTAAATTGGTTTTTAAAAATACTTGTTTACTGGAGTTTTCAGAAACATCTAAGTACTTAATTTTATTTAAGTGGGAAATCAAAATCTGAAGGCTTGAAAATCTCAGTAGGCTCATCTTTGCATCATTAGACATCTAAAATACCTTGACAAATTAGATCTAGACCTCATTATCAAACATATGTTGCTTTGGCATTTCAGCACTGGTAGGATATCAAGGGATCCTTAATTGCCAAGAGTATGCAGGAAAATGGGGAAAGAAGGGGTAGGGCAAGTGTGGAAAAGGTGGTTGAGAAATTTGAGCTAAAACTCCAAATAGAGAATAATTGTTTTCCTGCTACAGAGCAGAAACAGACATCAGGGAATTGATATACAGTTGGTTCAGCGTCTTAGTGTTGTGCAGGGAAAAGCTGGAAAATATATTTTCTATTTCAGCCTATCACTAGTTCCTGTAAAGAATGTGCTTGTAGTTAATGATATGCAACAGGCTCATGGGTTTTTGGAGAATGGACCACTGAGTTCTCATGGTCACTAAAAACCAGTCAAGTGTGAGTTTACTGTGGAAAAGCTTTGTTCAGTACACAGACCTTTGGAGTAAAGGTACTGGCTGGTGCTCCCAAATTGTACAGTAATTTGATTTAGATATGGTCATTGCTTATTACGCATAAATTTTATGGAAGTGTCTCAAACTAACCTTTTAATCTGCAGGTATGGTTTTCTCTCCTGGATATTTAAGCAAATTGTGTTGGCATAAAGTTAATGAGACTGTCCTCTTTGAAGGATGAAAGACTTTGTTCCTCCTTGATTTTGTTTGTATCATTTGACACACGGATTTTTCACTCTTTTGAATGGAACTGAATTTAGCATCACTAATAAGTATGCCCAGTCATCCTGTCAAAACAACTCTGAACATCTTTGTACATGTTCAAAAATAGCAAAACCAAAACCTGTCTGTCCTTTGGACCTGCTTACATTTACACAAGCACATCACCCCAAGGATAGGGCTGACACAGGACATAGAATGTGGCAACTGAAGGTTGGATTTGGGGTTCACGGTAACCCATTACATGCTGTAAAGGTGCAGTTACTGTCATGGAAAAAAACCCCAGTATCACAAATTATCATTTCATTTCCATTTCAAGAAAATGAACTTGTTATAATGGAATGCATTCTTGTCACAGCAGGAGTTCTCACTTCTTGCTAGCACCTCCAGCACAGGATAGAGGTGATTTTATTTGTTGAGTTGAATTAATGTTTATAAGGTAAAAAAGGGTCACCAGATCTTTTTGCCTGATGAAATCAAGTCAGTTTGTGTAGAAGGAACAGATGCTGCACTGCAGCCCTGTGATAAGTATGTTTGCAGCCTGTGCACTAAGTGGAATTTAATAGTTTTTCTTTCTGGGGCAGATTGCTTGTGCTTACTTAAGTAAACAGTCTTTGCTTTCTATTTGTGATGCAGCTGCACTTCTGACAGTGAGACGGGGGAAGATTTCAGGTATGGTATTGTGTGCAATTATTGGTTTTCCTGCTAAATTGATTGCAGTAGGAAAAAACCAAAGGTTTCTAAAATATGTGCTAAAGATATAGAGTCAGAATTCTGAAAATCAGTGAAATTTTAACTGCATTATCTCAGGTTACAATTTTTGAAGCCACTTACGCAAGTTATGAAAATAAGAGATGGATTTCTGTTATGAAAGCATTGCCATTTGGAGATTTTTAAATTGTATCCTAACATGTCTTTGAAAATCTTTCTCTAAAGATCTGAACTGGATTATGCTACACTTTGAAAAACGGTGTTAAGTATTTAAAGGTCTCATTTATTAAAGGAAATTCTCCCCATTACCCTTATCTTCTTTTTCTTACATCCTGTCATAAGTTTGTTTTCTCACCTGCTGTTCTTCAGGCACACACAGAGAAGTGTGGAGAGTAAGAGATTAGTCCATCTGTTGTCACAGAAATTATTTTTACCTGATTAACATAGCTCAGCTTGGATTTTGGGAATATCTACCAAATCAACTAAGAACATAGCTTTCTGAGTTTGGGGCACAAACCTCCAGAATGGTAAACCTTGTAAAAGTGATGATCCTGTTCCTCCTGGACTCAGTGAGAGCTTTGTTGTTGAAATCAGCAGTGTCATATGGCCTCCCTTTCCTTGACTTAGGCTAAATTCTGTGGCTTTTACTGACCAGGATATTTTCTTGGTTCTGTGGAGTTTCTGAGCTAAGCTGAAGGGAAACAATTTGAACCCACTTAGAGACAAGAGAAGTGTGATCAGAATTAGTCTCATATTTGAAACTGGTATGGGAATGGATGGTAAAGAGTGAGGTAACATGCACAACAGTATGGCAAGAGTATTAAAAAGTAGGAAAGAATATTAGACTGGATGAAGCAATTACCTACATTATCATATGTTCTGGGAATCCCAGTTGGTTAAGTGCTGTAAGAATACCTCTGGTGGTTTTGTTGCACTAACATCCTGTAGAACATTTTCGGGGTTCTCAGGAGAGTATTTTGGGTCAAAGTCTTTTGACTTCTTGAGCATTTAGTCTTAGGTGTTGAAGGCTTTCTACAAGGTTGTTTAGCACTTCTCCAAAGTGAAGCTTTAACTAAACCTTTTTTAGGTCAATATCACATAGCTCAGAATTTTAGCATAAAAAGAGCTTTATTTCTGTTATGCAGTCATTTTGCTGTATTTTTAATTATAACATAGTGATATTACTTTGTGGTGTTATTTGCATTGTCTGAAATATATTTTTTTTTAAACCCTTGTGATTATTTTCTACAGCCCAGAGAAAGAATCTCCTGTTGACATGGAATTCAGGTACAACATTTTAAAAACTAATGGGAAGCTCCAGAGGTCTCTTCCAACCTCAGCCATTCTGTGACTTGGTGAACATTGTTCAGCAGTCTCTGCACTTAATGAATTTAACGTGCCCCCTTAGAAGACAAACAGGGTGTCTCTCTATGCAGCTACTGCAAGATTTAAAACAAAAAAAAACAGGTGACCCTTGAAATTTAGTAATGGCAGAAAGACTTCTTCCTGTATGCTCAGGACTGGTGATACCAGAATGCTCCAATACTTTCCATCAGGCTGAAAATATAAGAAGCATAGTTTTTGCATATGCAGTAGTAATACAGAACAGTACACATTTTTCTCATATCTGAAGAACACTTGAATTTGAGTTGACTGATAGTAGAAGTTAATGAATTGTGCGAAATAATCAAGATAAAACTGTAGTCAGCAATCCCAAAAGACACAGGAAAAGCTTTGCAATGTATTTTTTCCTCTATCATCATAATCCCAACTCCATTGCATTTTAAGTGTGTCTATTTTCTTTTAAAAATTGCCAACATCTCAGATTTCATAGGTTTATTAAGGCACTGAGATTCATATATGAGTGTCCCTTAACTAGTTGTGTTTCATCTTGAAGATCTACTGCACCTCCTGGACTTAACAAAATGAAATGTGAAAGTAGAGATAGATTAATAAGTTAAGCAAGCAATCTTCACAGTAGAATGACTGAAAGAGTAAGGTTAGAGGGACCACAGGGTTCATCTAGTCCAACCTCCCTGCTCAAGCAGGGCCATCCCAGAGCATGTGGCACAGGATTGTGTCCAGATGGTTCTTGAGTGTCTCCACTGAGGGAGACTCCACAACCTCTCCGGGCAATCTGTTCCAGTGCTCAGTCACCCACACTGTAAAGAAGTGAATGTTGTTCGTTTTGACAGTGTTGTTTCTGATGAATTAATCTGATTCATAATTAGTAAACAGGCTTGATTCTCTATTAGAGAAAGCTCATAGTCTCCAGGGAGCTCAAGGAAGGTTTTCCCTATTTATTGCAAGGCTGAATTTTTCTGTCTGCATCTCTGTGATAATTAAGAGGCTGTGGTTAGTCTGTTGTGTTATCAGAGGGGAAAAAAAGTACACTGCGTTGCTGAAAACACATGGTTATTTGTGCAGTCTGGGGACAGGAAGCAATCACATCCATCCACAGAATAATCCCTCAAAAGCCTTTGTCTCCTAAACCATTGGTTTGCATTCAGTCCTAAAGCTGTGAAGTGTTGTGGATGTTCAAGGCAAACTTTCAGAGCAAGCTTTGCATACTCCATTCGTTCTCTGGATTTTCAGCCACGTGTTTCTCACAGTTTCAGTAACTATTGTTTGATTGTCTCTTTACTGTAAGCAGCACTGTGGACATGCAATAGATTTCATATATGTGAAAAAGAAGCTTGCAAGCACTTGCAGGCTTTTTGTTCATGTCAAAATAGGATCAGTCCTGATATACCATCCTGGTGTCGGTTTGCAGTTAGGATTAATTTAGAGGAATTTACTAAATCCTCAGTCCATAATCAGTTTTGGCAAGCTCATTGCCTGTTGCCAAGTTCCTTGTAGAAATGAATTCTCCCTGATGTCCTAAAAGCAGAATGTAGTCCAAATGTGAGCCATAGTCCCAGACATTGTGCTAGTTCTCAGCATGGAGTGCCTCACACTGGCAGGGCCCATATCTTCACTCAACCAAAGAACACTGTCTGCAAAAGTTGTACAGGCTTTTTCCTCAAAACTTTGCTGATATTTTTCACAAAGTAAATTAGCAGTAACTTTTTGATCACATTGAGAATTAAGAGCTGCAAAGTCACGGTTTCAAGCAATGAAAAGAAGGGGAAGGGAATACATCTTCATCTTGGAATGCTCGGAGCAATTTTTTCACAATTATTGGGATGAAAATTTCATACAAATTGAAAAAATGCTGCTTTCTTGAGGCAGACCTGAATGCTCTTTGAATTAGATTTTGGGGCTGCAGGCTGGGCTGCCTAGGAGATATTTTCTGTCTTTTTTTTTTCTTTTGCTTAGCTATTTCTGTTTCATTTTACAGTAAAGAAAATACATAAAGTATAATGAAATTCTAGTGAACCATCATAAATTTCAACTTGGAAGCATGTTAGCAGAATAGTGGAATTGTGTGTTCTTTCAGGTTATCAACAAAAATTGGATCCTATCTTGGTTTCTAAACAAGTTTGGTAAAAGCCTGAAAAAAATGAGTGGGGCAAGTGACCCTAACTCATAAAGAGAAATAAAATGTACTTTGTCAAGTCATGGCTTGAATTGCTTTCAGGTCCAACTAGGAATAGGCTGCCATAATGCCTGTCTAGCAGGCAAAGGCCACATTTGGGTGAGAGGTCTCATCTTTTTATTGGATTAGCTATAGAGCTAGGAAGAAAACAAATATGCTTTTAGGCATGTGATCTCTTTTTTGGCCCTTTTCTGTAGAAAGGCTGATATGCCAATGAGTTTTGGAAAAGTATCAGTTGCTCTGATAAAAGATGTTGCCTTTCTCCCAGCTCTGCCTTACTGGGATCCTTACTGCACCACAGACAAGAAAAGCACAAATTCTCTAGCAGGCAGACACTTTCCTTATTAAATAATAATAATAATAATTTCTGTGAAATAATATGTACATGGTGAGTAAGATCCTGTTGACTGTACCTGGCAAATTGTCCCTTCTCATGATACATATGAGGGCCATTTTGCTGGGGAAATTTAGGAAATATTTTTTTTGTCTATGTTCTCTTTTCTTGCCTTTATAGGCATAGAAATTACTTATTTCTTTTCTAACTAGTTGTCTTCTAAGAATGGGGGGGAAGATGGCAGAGGGAGTTGCCTTTGTGCATTTGTGGAGTTGTTTGGATCTTTTTCAAACACTTTATCTTTCTAGAATGTCCCTCCTTGAAATGTGTTGCCTAACTAGTGATCTGCTACACATTTAATTTTTTTTATTAATCTGTCCAAACAGAGCTGGGATTCAGTCTTTGGTAGTTTTCCTCCTGCCATCCACTGTGCTCAACAGACAGCTTTATTGAGCTAGACTCTCCAAACCCCACTTCACAGTAGGAAAAGAGGGAACGAAGTGAATTCAGTTGGGTAAACAATTTCAGTATTCTGTTGGAAATTTATCATCTCATGTGCTTCCTTGATGGAAAACCTATTGATTGTCCTAAAGAAAGAAGGGAAAACATTTTTGAAGACTAATTACTAGTTTCTTCATTTACAAGAAAATGGTTTCCAAAAGCAGCCATTGCACTGCTAAGCTGGGAACTCCTGTGTTTGTTTTCTTCCCAGGAAAAGAGGTGCAGTAGCTTATGCATCCCAGAAGCCTTGGCTGCTCAACGCCACAGTGGAAGAGAATATCACATTTGAAAGCTCTTTTAACAAACAGAGGTAACAGGTTCCAGCACTGCTGTGTTTTACTTCCCTTTTCCATAAATATTGGAGTCATGTGGGTCACACATGGGGCCCCATCTCCCTGTAGGAACAAATCTACTGCACCTGCCTGAATGTGACAATCTCCCGCTTTGACCATGTTTTTCCTGAGTGGCACAGGGGACAGGGTTTGTCTCACTTGAACTCAAGTGTACAGATGTTTCCATTTCCAAGGACTGTATTTGTTTAGCATGCAGTGTTCTCTCACTTGGACTGGTTTGCCTCTCCTGGAGGGATATCACCTATTTGGAAGCGGGAATATTGTTTGTAAAGAACTAGTGGGCTGCCTTTTTATTCAGTATAAATGTCCACCAGACATTGTAAAATATTTAGAAATCAGCTGCTGGTATTCCATTCCCCCACCCTTGCAAGAAGTGGTTGATTATGTATTTGCATCCTACACTCATATTTTTTTTTCTGTCATCCTTGGATATTGAAACAAGAATCAAAGGCCCTCGGTGTGAAAAGCAACTGCTAAAAATAGCAATATACCTTGGAAGAAGTTATGTTTGTTTTTCCTAGGTTTAACTATTTAACATTTTTATTTGGGAAGCTGACCTAATATCCTTTTTCTTAGCTGAAATATTACTTACTTGCCTGTGATTGAAAGAGATCCCATTAGAACAATTAGTGGCTAACAAATATGTTTTCCACTGTGTGATTTTTTCCAGCTGGTTAATTTTTGTTCCTCTGCAGGTAGGAAATGTGCTTCTCCAGCAGTATCTGTGTGGATTTTGTTGCTTTTTTTGTTTCCACAGGTACAAAGCAGTAATTGATGCTTGTTCCCTCCAGCCTGATATTGACATTCTGCCTCACGGAGACCAAACCCAGATCGGAGAGAGGGTCAGTAAACAGCTACAGGCTTCTAGTTTTGGTTTAAATATATAGAGGGGAGTTTATTATTTTGTTGGTTCTTAAAATCTTACAGGTTATTTGGCAACAAAGGTAATCTTTTAGTTAAGTGTATGTTTGGGTCATTAGTCTGAAAGCTCATTGCTCAGTGAACATGGAAACACTGTCATTTATATGAGGTGCAATGATTTAAATGTGCTGCTATCAGAATGTTTGACTGTTCTGCAGCTGCTATTGCAGATATCCTGACTTAACAGGATATTTTTTGGTTTCTTTAGAAGTAACAGAAAAATAAATATTAATACATAGATTTTTTTTTGAGCCCTTTCATTTACAGAAGGGCAGGTGTTTAATCAATGGCTTTATCACATTGGGGAAGATTAGGGAGTGATGAGAAAGGAAACAGAAGTCACAGATTTGTAAACAATTTACTCTAGCTTATGCTGGCACTGGCACAAACAAAAGAACCGCAAAAATGCCCCCTAAAACACCACAAGGATACATTACAGGCCCACATTTGGGCAAAATTTCTCATGTTTCTCTGCCCAGAAAAGTCTTCTATGGATAATCCAATCAGAATAAGAAATATGAATATTCAGTTGATGTTTTCTTTAGCTGTCTGATTGTTTCTCTCCTGCTTATCTCCAGGGTATTAATCTGTCTGGAGGGCAGCGCCAGCGTATCAGTGTGGCACGAGCACTTTACCAGCAGACAAATATTGTGTTTCTGGTGAGTGGGTGCCCTTCTGTTTGTGCTCCATGCAGAAGAATGAGCTGCTTTTTCATTTAGAGTTGTTCATGGGTCACATGCTGAACACTGTGTTTTGCTGAGCCAAGCCAAATGTGCACTGTGTATTTTAAATCTCTTGTCAGCTGGCCTGCAGGTAGGAAGTATTTTGTAAATGCTGCAGACAAACAGGTAGGTATTGCACATTGAAATGCTGATGCTTGTCCTCTCAGTGTGTTGAAAATTCAATTTGACCCATGCTTTTTATCTTTGGGTCTTGGAAATGTAGTAGTTTCAACTGTATTCTTGAAATTCCTAAGCTGTCTCAGGTTGCCTCATGTCTGGGGTGTTTCATTTCTTCAACAAACTAAGCTGCTTTTGCACCCTGAACTGCCCATTGTGTATCCTGTCCCAGCTTCAGCTATGGAGGGTGACAGCAGGTTCTAACACCTTCACAGGTGGGAAAACAGATGCATCCTACACATTCACTTGTAGTGAGCTTGCTGCCTTTCCAATTTAGGACTTGCTTCTTTGGCTCAGTTTTCTAGAAGGTTTGAATCCAGCTGTTATGACAGTGAGACATAAATCATGTAGGATTAGAAAAGCTGTGCACATTAAATGTCATCCCTAAAAGAAAGGGAGGCTATTTAGACCTTTCCCTGTAATTAGGCTGATCAATCTGTGCTTGCTTCGTGTGTAGGGCATTTCCAGGCAAAGATCAGAGTGCAGGAGAGTAGGGAACAGTTGGGTCAGGTGCTGCAAATCAGCAGATCCACTATTGGTCTGTAACTTGGTTTTGCCCTTTTTGTCCTTCTCTGAAGGACACTCAATAACCTCCTAATAGCAGCTGGTTCTCTTGTGGTTTGACAGTGGGAAAACACCTACAAATAAACTTTATTTCCAGCCTTAATATTTAGAAAATAATCAGTAATCCTATATGTTAGTATTAGCAAACACTCAGTTCTTTTAAGGCTGATTTTGTAAAGAAATACTTATGACATTACTACTTGTGAGAGTGAAATTTCATATGGCTGATGTTTAGGTCTGTGCCAGGTCAGAAGAGTGCAGCAGCAGAGCTGACAACATCCTTGCTCAACAAGCCCAGTGCACACACACTTTTGAGAGAAAATTCTGGATCATGAAGTTACTGTGTTTCAAAAGCACTTCCCTGGTGCATTATGTTGTGATGCTCTGGTTTATTAGAATCTAAGTGGCCATATTTATCTTACTGCTAGTTTCAGATATTCTTCATTTTTATGAAATCTAGGTTTAGTGTAATATTATAGTATGAAATAGTAACACTGAATCCTACAGCCAGTATTGCTATTGCAAGCAGAAATATCAAATTAAATCACAACATTTGTGATTCCATATAAATAGGATTAGGTACCCAAAAGATGGTACGGATTCATTTATGCCTAAATGAATTGCATATAATTGATTCAATAAGACAATGTAGGTCTCAAATCAAACATCTGAGCTGAGTCAGTAAAATGATCAATATTGCTTCTTTTGTGATTTATTTTTGATTCTTTGTTAATAGACTATTGATTTATGAACAAAAAAAAACCCCACAAACCAACAACTGAAGGCAGTGATGTTCAAGGGAAACAGTAATATGGTCATTGTTCCTGTCCCTGGAGTAATTCAGTATCTGCCACAGACTCACACTGGGACATTGTCTGGAGCCTGACAGAACTGTGTTCTCCAGCTGTGTGGGCCATGAACACGTCTGGGGAGAGGAGCAGGTCCCAGAAAATTCCATAGAATTGTGGAATTGATGCAGCTGGCACTACTCAGTGCTCTCTGCAAAAACACAGGTCAAGGTTAGGTTTTCTGTAAATTAAGGAAACCATTCCTCAGCACAATTTTGGTCTGATGGCCTCTTTCATGTGTCTATGTTGATCTACCTGTGCTCATCTACCTGCTAGTATTAAAACCTGTCAGTTTCCTTGGATCCCACAAGTTCTGGCTCCAAAAGCTGACCCCTTATCCTCCTGACAGGATGATCCTTTTTCTGCCCTGGATATCCACCTGAGTGACCATCTCATGCAGGAAGGGATTCTGAAAATGCTGCGGGAGGACAAGCGGACCATTGTGCTGGTGACTCACAAGCTGCAGTACTTGCCCCACGCTGACTGGGTAAGGAACCTCTTCTCATGTTTTCTGATGAGGCAACAACATGTCAGAAACATGTCTTGCTACAAACAGTGCTTTCACTTCATCTCTCCAACAAGTAATAGTTCAGTGAGAAGATATATAATAAATAAATAAATTTTTCTTTTGAAAATCAGCCAGTTAGAGGAGCCATAATTTTGAGATTCCCATCTTGGAATATCTAAATAGGTTGGATTTTTGTACAGCTGCTACTTAATACTCTTGTGAAAGCAGGTTACATTTAAAATATATTGAATATCCCAAAACATTAGTTATATTGGAAATTGGAAATTTTTGGCTCATTTTTTAATCTCAAAACAGTGAAATGTTTGAGTAAAACCTTTGCATTTGCTGGGATGTTACTAGGAATTTGTTCTATCACAGGAAAAGGTGAATTTATGCAAGGTGGATCTTGAGAGGTATGGAAATATAAGGAAAAAACCCTGTGTTTCCCTGTGGTTAGTACAAGTATATAATGTTTTAAGAAGATCTTTGCCCTTTGTGTTTGGGCAAGGTTTTAATAAATGTGTAGTATTTGATTGTTCTGTTAGGTTTCTTTTTTATATCTTCTACTTCAAAGGAAAAAAAATGGAGGTATGCTTTCTATACCAGTTTGTAACTGGAAATGTCAAAGATGAAGAGGGAATTTTTGGGCATTTGGATTTTTTTTTTTTAATTCTTTGGTTCCCATGGACCTTGCACTTATTGCTGCAGTTTTCCAACCTCCCAGGTCTCCTGACCCATTGTGATTGATGACTGCAGTTATACCTCCTAGCAGGGCTTCTGTCTTTCACATCTTGCACAGGCTATAGCAGCAGTTTCCTGGTCTCAAGAAATAATCATATTGCAGCTGCTTCCTGAGCTCCATGTTGGCTTGATAAAGTTGCAGACAGACATTAATCTTGTTCTGATCAGGTTTTTGGTGGGCAGCAATTGTTATTTATGGTCTCTGCTGTGACCTTGTCCCTCAGATGTTTGTTTACCTTTAGAGTTCTCAACACAGTCCTGGTTTTCAAATTAGTGTCTCTTGGGATACAGGAATCTTCTACCTTCTTCCCCTCCCTATGAGTCCATCTTAACTTCTTTTTTATTGTTATATACCTGCAATCTTTTTAAAGGCTATGAAGGCTATGGCTGTTCATCAGTGTAATTGTTTTAATTTTCTTTGTGAATGTAAGACCCATTTCTAGATGCTGGTGTTTTAGGAGATATTGTATGAAAATTGCTTTACTTTTGTTCTCTTCTAGATGTGTGATTTTTTTTATGAAATATACTGTTTCAAACAGTAGCACAGGAAGGATTTGTATGAACTTTATTATAAAAAATATTTATTACAAAATAGTTCATGTTTTTTTCCCTAAGTATAGGTTTCATTAATCCTTAGCAATTCTTACCCAATCGAGTGAAGAGGGAATATTTATTTTATTAAGAAATTTTAAATAAAAATATAGTTTGAATTGTATGTCATGGTCCCCCTAAATCTTTTCAACAAAACCTTCAGAAGAATTCAAGGTACAGCCCAGCTGCATGTTTCCTGAAGAAATTATTCACAAAAAGATCCTTGTTTTCTTTATTTTTACCTTCTCTCTGGTGTAAATTCTTAGCAGTAAATGAAATAGTTTATTTCCCCACTCCCTGCCCGTGGAAATTTTTGAGTTTCTAGGGAGAGAGAAAAATACATAATGCATTAACTCTTTTGTAATGGTGGGGGTTTGCAGTCTGTGCGCCTCATTTTCCAGTTGTCCCTGTCAGATCCAGAGTGGTGGTAGTTACATTGTGTGTATAACATATTTATACTGACACAAACTGGAAACTGCTCCCTGCAGACTTTGTCTTGCATAGATATTTTTCTTTTCCAAATTGTGTCCACACAATTTCCAAATTGTTTATGCTTTTAAAGCTTTAGGGATTCAAATTGCCTAGCTTTTCCTTATCAGTCCATGGTATCAGAGAAGGAGACAGCATGCTCATATCTAATTGCCTGAATGAGAGCAAAACCTCCTGCACTCAATGTCTTGCTAAAAGCTTTTTCCTTTTAGGAGGTAAGAGAACTCTAAAATCTTATCTTGCTAATGACTTGTATTTAGGAAGAGATCTGCGAACAGGGATCCCATTCCTCTTTCTTAAAAGCAGCCTTTTCTGAAAACATGGAGTGCAGGAAGTTTCTGGGTTTTCAGCATCTTGAATGAAGGGGATGGAGCCAAGAGATAATGTCACTGTCTTTTTAGAAGACAGATTTGTTTGTGAAAATATTATTTATTTAAGAAAAGAGAAAATCCTGTCAAAGCACAGCCACATAGCTTTAAAATAAATAGACATACCTGGCTATTTATCTCACCACTTTTGATTCTGACTTTTTAGATAATTGCAATGAAAGATGGTAACATCCAGAGAGAAGGAACACTCAAGGACATTCAGAAATCAGAGACTGAGCTCTTTGAGCACTGGAAGACATTAATGAATCGACAAGACCAAGAGCTGGAAAAGGTTTTTGATGGGCAGGGCAATCAATATATGCAAGCAAATGTCTTTTTTTTTTTTGTCTTAGTTTGAAAGATTTAACAAAAATTGACATGCTGTGTGTGATGTCTAACTTAATATGAATGTAGTATTAGTGTTACCATTATTTATCTCTTAAGATAAATTCCTTCATCTGGATATCTCATATTTCCTTGATACTGTTCTAATCTATTCTTGATAGGAAGCCCTATCAAAATATTGTCACCTAAGGAATATAAATATAGCCATTTTAGGAAAAGCTTTGCTAATATTGACAGCTGGTTTTATAGATATGCCTGAATTTACTCATTGCCTTGGGTGGAAGCTTTTCAGATATGCCTATATCAGGTTCCCTAAATGATTAAGATGTTTTGTCTTTCATACTTATAACACACGAAGAATGAGAGATTGATCTTAGTTCTTATTAATTGTGGGATAACTGTCCAAGTTAAGATTCCAGGAGGGTTGGGGTTGACATCCTGAAATGAATGTTAGATATCTAATTTATGTCCTTTGGTTTTACACAGAGGTAGAAAATCAATCACGGCTGCCTGCTGTGAGATTCTCACTTCTATTTTTCACTGAGTGGAAACAATTTTATCACAAGTAGCAATTTTTTGGTATTAATTCTCTGGTTGCAAGCACATGAGCTGTCCCTTTTTCAGGAAACAACTATTGAGGAAAACCCTGTTTTGGAAAGAACGAATCTCCGGAGGACGATGTATTCCCGGGAAGCATTGCTCAAAGATGATGAAGAGGATGAAGGTAAAGGGCACCTTTTGAGCCCGCTGCCAGTACATTACTGTTTCACAGTTAAATTATATTAGAATAAATTAGCACCATTCAAACTGGCAAGAGAACAAAACATTTTTCCTGTGGGTCATGATTTATAAGAGTGCTGTTTCTATTGTGTTGATCTCTGGACTAGAGTGATTGAAGCATTCACAAGTCATCGCATCCTCCAGACTTCTGAGATTTTTTTCTTGCATGCAAATATGATTTAATAATAAATGAAGAATGATATTAAACAATATGCTGGGCGAACTTCACCTGTCAATAGCTAAACATATTTGCTAAAGGTTTTACAAAGCAAAAAGATTGCAATTGATTTTTATCCAGCCCGCGCTGTCATATTGCAAAAACACGGTTGAAGAAATTGATCACCAGGTGCTGAGGGTTTTTGCATCTTTTTAGTGTGCATTACTATTAAGTTTAGCAGGATAATACATGCGGGCCTGAGCAGGCACTTTGACATTAAAGCCACCCTTGATCCTGGATGGGAAGACCTGGTTTGTAGCTACCACTTGCCAGTCCCTTTGATATATATGTCAGCATGACACTCCTTTTTTCTTACACCTTGCAGAAGAAGTAACAGAGAGTGATGATGAAGACAACCTGTCTTCAGTGCTGCATCAGAGAGCCAAGATGCCCTGGAGAGCCTGTGGCAAGTACCTGAGTGCAGCAGGGATCCTCCTGCTGCCCCTGCTGCTCCTGTCCCAACTGCTGAAGCACACAGTGATGGTGGCCATTGACTACTGCCTGGCACTCTGGACTGAACATGCCATTTCTATCAAGATAGAGCCTGAGACAAAAAACTGCTCCCAGTGCGTGGTAGGCACTGCCTTGTTCACCTTCCTCTTATGATTAAACTGGTGGTGTTCTCCTGCTGTCAACCTCTGCTCCAAGATTTGTATGCAGTGTGCTTTTTTTCTATAAAAGAGCCACTCCAGAGTATTTTGAAGCTCAATGCATTTTTGCATACACAGTGCAGTAAAATGAAGTTAAGTTTGGTGTGGTGTTCTCCTTTTGCTAGATTTATTGTATTTTAGTCACCAAACTGATATACCTAAACCTGGGTTTCTATAGTTCTGATATCAGAGTTCTTTTCTTTTTTGCTTTCCCTGCACTGTTGCATTCTCACAGCAACCTGGGCTTTTTATGGTATTCTGTGATTTTGAATTTCTGATTTATGGCTTATTTTCATGCAAACACTTTCCTCTCCAAAGGATAATAAATTATCATTTAAGATGGGTGAAAATCATGGACAGTTTAATTTAGGGAGCAAAAAATATATACTCTCACATTTTTTCACGCTTGTGTGTTTACAATAATATTTTAAATGTAATTTAAAGTGAATATTTCTGTTCCTCTTTGTTTCTTAGGAATTTGACCATTCTCCATATTCAAAAGTTTTCAGCATTCTTTGCTGCCTTGGCATTGTATTATGTCTTGTCACATCAATAGCAGTGGAGTGGACTGGCTTGAAAGTCACCAAAAAGCTGCACTCTTCTTTACTAAATAAAATTATTTTGGCTCCAATGAGGTATTTCTTTGATTGTAATAGAAGTTTTATTATTAGTAGTTTTGTCTTCTTTACTTCAAGACAGTCTCTTAAGTGCAGTTTTTACTAAGAAATGATTGTGCATCTCAAATTTAAGATATCAGTGAAACATCACCAGGTGTCAAGTTCTGAGTAGTTTTTGAAAATGGTACCCGAACTGCCTGAGTTCCTAGACACAAGTCAAATACTTCTCCTGCCCAACTGTGACTTCAGAGATTTACTTCCTTGCACGTTTAATTTCTCTTGGCCGTTTTTAATTAGGGAGAAAACACAATTATTGATCAATTATTGATGTGGTACAGATAATTCATAGCATTCTTCATCATCTTAATCACTGGAAATATTTGCTGTCAGGCAGTGATTGTGCCAGTCAAGGAAAGGTAATGAGCTTAGACAAGTATCATTACAGGCATCATTAGAGTATACTGGGATGTACTTTGTTCCAGCAGAAGCCTTGGTTGTCCTCCATAAGTTTTTTTTCCTGAAAGATGTAGCTTGATTCACCCTGCAGCTCTAGGGAAAAAAACTTCTTCTTTTAAAGCTAACTATATTTGACCCAATAATCATGGGAAAATCACATACATGAAAAACTTAAGCCTTTTTTTTAGTTTGTTTTTTTTTTTTCCAGGATAAAATTGGACTTCAAGTTCCACATGAGTTATGGAACAGCTAATAGTTGCAGAACAATAACGTAATGTGCATTTTCAACATCCAAATGTCTTTTAATATATTATTCCAACAGTAGTTGTTCTTGTTATAATGTCTGTTCCCAGAAAGATGCAAGACTTAGTAATTTAACTTCTTTTGAATTTTTTCTGAATTGAAGTGGCCTCAAATTAAAATCTGAAAGGATTTTTTCAAGTGTAATCATGTGATGTCTATGGCTTAGGCAGTAGAGGGAGCTGAGGACATGCTTGCAATTGTAGGGTTCTAAGTGGTTGTAGGTTCATGCTTGTGGTTGTAAATTCAAGACATTTCCATTTAATTGCAAAGCCACAGGTACTGGCAAAAATGAGAAATTTTACTATGGTTGTCAATTTATTTGCTTGTTTCTGTGATATAGTACCTAGCTTAGGTAAGACAAAATAATAGCACGAATCAGTTCTAATATCAGTATTGTAAACTTCGCCACTCCTTGAACCATTTTAGGTTTTTTGAAACAACACCTCTGGGAAGTATATTAAACAGATTTTCAGCTGACTGCAATACCATCGACCAGGTACTGATTAAATATTTTTGAGCTCTCAAGTTACCCTATCTTAATCTGAAAAAGTGGGTTTTCATTTATTACAGACTTATCTAGATGAAGCTTACAGATGAACTATAGTTTTGACTGTATCAGTTTGCATCATAATTTTCTCAGTTCTGAATGAGTTCCTCATCTTACATGCACATTGAAAAAACACTTATTTTACTAAGATGTCCTGTATAGAAAAGGGAAGGAAAATAAGATCAATAATGATATCCCCAAAATTAAAGAGTATCTACTATTTTTGTAAGTGGGTAAACACATTTATTTGAGGAAATGAAATGAGAAGAAGGCAAATGCTATTGCCCAGAATGGAAATGACTGAAATTCAAATTACCATTACTTACCCCAGACTGCACTGCCAGTTCATGGGATTTATGCAGATGCTAAAATCATCTGCTGCATCCCATCTGTAATCCTCTGACATGAGGATTGTGCTCCACAATGCAGATGTGAAGCAGCCCCTCAGAAATCCCCTCAGATGTCCCCAAACCCCAGTGGTAAATTCAAGAACAGACCTGTATGCTTAAAATGCTTTAAATACACAAGGAATAAAATTATTGAGTCATGTTTTAAACTTGGCACGTTGTAGAAGATTCTATGTGCTTTTTTTCTTCCCCGCACAGCACATTCCAGCTACCCTGGAGTGTCTGAGCCGCTCCACCTTGCTGTGTGTGTCTGCCCTTGCTGTGATCTCCTACGTCACGCCCATGTTCCTCATTGCCCTGGTGCCCCTGGCAATCATGTGCTACTTCATCCAGAAGTACTTCCGAGTTGCCTCCAGGTAAGGGCACAGCCCAGCACCATCCTGGCAATGGGGACGGTTGCTGCAGCGCAGGAATGAATTGCAGAGCTGCAGTGCAGGGGAGCTGCATGTTTGAATTTGGTCCTGTCGAGGCTGTGGCACTGTCTGCAAGTGGGACAAATCCACTGCAGTGGAAATGTGTAATTTTACAAGTGCCTTTTTTTGGCAGAACTTCTGAGATGAAGCAGACTCTGCATGAGCAGGTCTTTGTGCACGATCAAAGGTTTTTGGAGTTCACAGGACACAAAAAAGCCCAACTGGATTCTGACCTCCCCAGGGCTCTGTGCTGGGTACATCCAAGAAAATGTGGACAGGGAAACTGAAGTCTGCCTGTGCAGGTGAAAGCAGAAATATGTTAAGAAGAGGCTGCAGAATGCAGTATAACCATGGTGGTACTGCTAGCCATTAAGGATCTAGTGTCCATGAGACTCCTCTCCTGTTCTGGTTGCCTTCTAGTTTTTAAAAATATGAAAATTTTAATTGTATCTGAGATCTTACTCCTTCTAAGATGATAGTTTCCCTCTTGTGAAATGTTTGCAACAATGCAAAAATATGCATATCCCCTCACATATGCACAGATTAAGAGGGAGTCTGCAAACAATTTACTTCCTGCTGGAAGAAATTGAGACTAAATAGATTTCACCCTACATGTGCTTTTACTGATATGAGGACTAAATATGACATTGAGAAATGCAACCTAATGAGTGCAGACTCTCATTTACTGAGTTTATGAGATACTGTTGGCTCAGTGAGAAGTTGTGCTGTTATCTAGGGGTGCACTTCGTCTTCTGCTTAACTTGAGCTCCTATTTGCAGCATTCCATTAAATTGATATTCAGTACAGGGACAGAATGGTGTTTAAATCAATAAAAATGGAACACAAGAAAAAGGAAGGTAGGAGAAAGGAAGGAAGGCAGTGAAGGGAAAAGACCTATTCAGAACTCCAGCTAGTTAAACGTTAAAAGTCCTTCTGGGGAATTCATTCCCCTGGAGCACTGCTTTGCAATCTGTCTAAACCTTATGTATATGACTATTGTGATGCTATTCCTTTTTGAAAAGGGCCTGATTCAAGAGAATAACTGCACAACAAAACTTGGTTTCTTACAAAATTCTTTTCATAACCCTCTCTAGGGACCTGCAGCAGCTGGATGACAGCACTCAGCTACCCTTACTCTCCCATTTTTCAGAGACTGTTGAAGGTCTTACCACCATCCGAGCCTTCAGGTATAGTGTTTTTTAAGAAACATAGATATTCAAAAGTGAGGTAATGTTATGTCGTAAAGTGTTTTGCCTGGAAAATCCAGAGCCCTCACAACATGGGCAAGGGGGGATGTCAAACTTTGAAGAATTTTAAACATTTTGTACATAGAGGAGTCACTGTAAAAAGAACAAGCTCATGTGGGTCATCTGCCCTCTGGTTGCTGTCCAGACACTTGTATGCAGCCTGAAAAAAGAACTTGAGGGCAAATGTGATTTAAGAAGCTAAATTAGCCCACAGCGTATGGTGTGGCAGAGGATGGGTTTGGACAGTTTCCATGGCAGAACTAATATGCACCAACTTGGTACAGACTAATCTGTGGCCGTGTCCTGGCCAGATAAGCTGTGCATGCTGCTGACTTCCGAGGCTACAGTAGCACCCTACGTTGTTTTTCAGGTTGCTAGCTGAAAGTGTGGGTGTTTACACTCACTTTGGAAATACACAAGCTGGAGACAAAGTGTTTCCCTGCCTGTTTTGGTTTGTTTTTCCACCTACATAAGCTCCCAGGAGAGCAGCCCAGGAATACCTGATAACATGCCTGGGTTCTGCGTGTGTGTTAGAACACTGGCAGTCATGCTGATACCTCAGAAGTACCAATAAAAAAACACTGCTGAGCTTACTAGCTGCTTTCCCTGAACTAGAGCTGTTCTTGTCTTTTCCCAGTTGACTCAAAAACGGTCAACTTTTCCACTAGATTATCATCTAGATGATGTCTACATATTTTGTCAGTTAATTATTACTGTTAGCCTTTATCCTTGAAACAGTAGTGTTTATTTAGTCTTCCTAAACTATAATCATAATTTTATAATACAAGTAACGCACAAAGGTAACTTAAACTATTTTAAATGGGTTACAAATAGATCAAAGAAGGAATAACCAATTTAAGAGTTTGTTTCTTTTGGACTGAAGGTAGCTTACCCAAGAGTAGTATAGCAGCTTAATGTTTTCCATTAATTACTGTTATGAAATATTTAATTCATTAAGTGCAAATGATGTTCTATGGTTTGTAGTTATGTCCAAGTTCAATTTGCAGGAAAATCAATTTTTCTTTTAATTTCTGCTTTTCTTATTCCTACATCCTTTTACTTGATCAAGAGGATCTTTGAAGCATTATGGCTGTATGTTTTCTGGTGTTGATACAGAAAGCAATATTCAATGCCATCTAGCTAATATTTTCAGTCTGTCAGAGCATTCCCTCTTGATTCTTCCTGTCACTTTGGAATTAATTCCTCCGTCAAAGAATTGTTTGGTGCCTCCTTTTTCTTAAATCCTTTAATAAGTGATGTGTCTGTGACCCAGCCAGCCATGTGTGTTCAGTGAGTTCTGTGTTCCATCTGTCTGCCAGCCTCCTGCCTCAGCTGCTAACCCAGTTATTTTTAGGGCTGTGTAGCTTTTCAGCTGCCTAACATATTAGCAGGAGTGGAGTTCAGACTTGCTAGCGTGAGCATCCCTAAAAATAACACTAACCCCGGAATTCATTCTGTTAGGAGGTGCCAGTTGTTCCTGAAGTGTCCTTATCCTTGGTTACTCTCCATCCCAGATTTATTCAGAATGCATATGGAAAGAAATGTACAAAAAAAAAATCTAGGGGAGTTCAGAAAGACAGCTACTGCTGCACCTACAAAAACACCTTCAGCAGATGCCCTGGCCTGATTTACAGTTTATTTTGATACTTCAGATAGCATTTGTGTTAAACAATCAACAAAACATAAATGTGAAGGATTCTGCAAAGACTTGTCTGTATTCTTAAAGACCTGGTAATCTGGAGACACTTTCCAAAGAGAAATTCTGATATTTTTACATCAATCCAGCAACTGTGGTAATTTTTCATCCCTATTCTACGTGCATATGCATGACTGACTCATGATGCATACCTCACATTCTCTGAGGCTATCAGCATCGAGCAGTTCTTCATGGTGTCGAGATAGGGAAGCTAAATGTGGCTGAATTGGTTGCAGAAGCTCACAGCCATGTCTGTGCAGTGAGGTGCTGAGGACAGTGAACCCTGAGAAAAGGAAGGGCTCCTAGCCCTGACATGGTGACACTAATGCCTGTTTTAGAAACAACCATTCTGCTGTGCAAACACACCAAGGCGCTCACAGCCAGCCCAGATCCTGGGCTGCATCCAGAGCCCCATGGGCAGCAGGGCAGGAAGCGGGTTCTGCCCCTCTGCTCTGACCCCACCTGCAGGGCTGCATCCAGCTCTGGGGTCCCTGCACAGGAGGGACAGGGACCTGCTGGGGTGAGTCCACAGGAGGCCACCAAGTTGATTAGCGATGGAGCACCTCTCTTTTGAGCAAAAGCTGAGAGCTGGGTTTGTTCAGCCTGGAAAAGAGAAGGCTTTGAGGTGACCTAATTGTGGCCTTCCAGTACCCAAAGAGAACCTGTGAGAAAGATGAGAGAGACTATTTACAAGGGCGTGTAATGACAGGACAAGGGGAATGGCTTCAGACTGAAAGAGAGTAGGTTTAGATTAGATGTTAAGAAAAAATCCTTTGTTGTGAGGGTGGTGAGGCTCTGGTACAGGGTGCCCAGAGAAGCTGTGGGTGGCCCATCCCTGGAAGTGTGCAAGGCCAGATTGGATGGGGCTCTGAGCAACTTGGTCTGGTGACAGGTGTCCCTGCCCATGGCAGGGGGTGGAATGAGATTATCTTTAAGATCCCTTCCAATCCAAGCTATTCCATGATTCCCCACTGCGCACAGCAGACATGTCTCTTATGTCTTAGCACATGGCTCAGTTGTGGACAGCTGAATTATTTCTTTTCCTCAAAATCATAAACTTTTTATGTAAAGTCATTACTGTGCTCAGAAGAAGGATTAAGGTACTGTGCAGTGAATGAATTTGAAAGCTTCTATAAGCCATGTACTTCATACATAGGCATTCTTCTATATCAGTATTAGGAGAGCTGAGTTCATAAATAATCAGTGCTTGTCGCAGCCATAACAGCTAAAGGATAAGGTAAAGTTTCAAAGAGGGAGATCAAGTGTATTAAACTTTATCATGTAATAAAAGGGGGGAAAAGGCGAGATTTGGGTGATTAAACTAAATCTTCAGGCTATATTTCACTACACTGGAAAAGACTTTTGTGCCAGACTTGTGCATCATTAGCTGTAATTGTTGATACACTCGATTATTGACATCACTTTAATTTAGAGCTATGCAATTAAATATGCCCAGCTAAAAGGGGTGACTGACTTGCACACTTGCCAAGATCCCAGCAAGGAACCATCTCCCATACCTGCTGAATCCATGGCAGATTTTGTTGGGTGCAGTTATTCAGGTGACTGGGTGCAAATTCACTATAACAAACTGTAAACAGGCTTATTTGTGATTAATCTTGTTTTGTGTACTGTGGCTAATTCCTTGAGGGGAGGGAAACAGTTCTTTCCAAGCTAATACTTTTTGTTGTGCCATGTACTTGGACTTCCATTTTCCAAAGTGCTCCATTTGTTTAGTAATAAGGACAAATACATTTGTTTCATATGACTGCTACTATAATGGGAAGTTCTTTGAGTTTATGCTTTTTAAATTGTTACAATTTCTAAGCACTATGGTAATATAGATTTTAAAACCTGAGCTTATATGACTGAGAAAAACTGAATTCTGCAGCATTAATGCTTCTTTTCACAACTACATGCCTGTATTATTTTTTCCATAAATATTTTAAATATTTTAGTTTTAGATTTCTCTCTCTATAAATTACCATGTCATAAAATATGTTTATAAAATGCCCAGTGGGATCTGGAAGTCCCACAGAATTTCAATACAATAATCAGTGCAATAAAATCCATAAATTACTTCTCAAGATAGTGCACAAATGCACTTGGCCTGTGTCTAATACAAGACTACAAATGATGTCACTCTGAACTATTGGTAGGCTGATTTATACCCTGTGCCAAGCTGTCCATAAGCACATACCCCAGAAATTAAATTTTATTTCGTATTTTTCCGAGACCCCAAGGCCTGACTCCTTTTTTTCTCCTTTCTTCTTGCTTTCTTGCTTTCTTCCTTTCTTTTTTGTGTTTCCTCTTTTAGGTATGAAGCCAAATTCCGACAAAAACTTCTTGAATACACAGATTCCAACAACATTGCCTCCCTTTTCCTCACAGCAGCCAATCGCTGGCTGGAAGTTCGCATGGCAAGTACATCGTTATTGTTGTGTATACACAAGGAATTTCTGTCTTTGTTCCAAGTAATCTGATGAGGCATCCAACAGTTTTCCAGCCTCATCTCAAAGCTATACCTTTTCCCTCTATGTCTCTCTGACTGCAATGAGCATATGCCCAACCCATCCTGGATGCTGAATGCGGTATGAATTTTCCCCATAGTCTGCAGCTGTTTTTCCAAGACAAGAATAGTTTTCACGGGTCACATTGACTTCTCTGTGTGTGATCAGAGCTAGTTGAGCTGTGCCACCGGCCAGAATGTCATTGTGGGACCATGTCAGTGTCAGCAGCTTCTGCCTTGTGGCTTCCTAGGAACATTTCAATATCTTGGAAGCTCTTCTAATGAGCAAAAGGATGTAGATAAATTTGAGTCTGTTTTGGGGTCATCTGAATAACACCAAAGATATTCAGTGGCCTGATTTCTGCTCAGTGAAGTGGCCTGGCATGAGAAATGGTTCATTAAAAATAATTCTCCAAGAAGCAAGTAAAATAATTGTATATTGTGGAATGTTATATCACAATTTTAAATGCAGGTGTACTAATGCTGTTCTGGTAACATGGGCTTCTTTTAGATGTGCTAAATGTATGTTAATTCATTTTTCATGTCACACTCTATAGCTTCATTTTGGACTCCTTAACTAGTACCTTTTGCTAATTTAGTTCAGGTATTGGATATGACTTGACTACAATATTATTACCCTATTATATATTAGGGCTAGACCACCCTAATTCTGATCAATGCCTGTATCACTAAACAGTTCAAACACTGACAAATGACAGCTTCCCTCCTGGAGTTTATTTTCTAGTCTGTTACACAATTTTACTCAAAGAATTGCTTGTGAGAAGTCAAATTACCAATGATCTAAATTAAAGCAGAAAAAGGCCCATAAGGTAATAGGTGCATGCTGTGCAAGAAAGGCTTGTTTGGACAGTTGTGGATGGTAGGAACTCAGCAGCAGAGCCTCCCAGCAGTTCATCATCAGCCACAGAGATGGGATGCATGAGCATTTCCCTCCTATCCCAGGTAACAGCTGCATGATTTCAGCCACCTCCATTACATGCTTAAGGTATCTGTGTTGACTTCCCCAGCACTTTTAGCCCTGCTGAAAGCAGTAAGAATGGGTTCCTAGGTGGAGTCTGTATGGCGTTCCATGGGGTTTTCTGCCTGGGTTTGGAAATTGTGCAATGGGTTTGTTATTTGGTGTGCAAAGTTATGAGAACATTTTAATCCTTTGTAGACTTATAATGATGGAGCTTATTCATATTCCTTCAGGAGTACATTGGAGCATGTGTGGTACTCATAGCAGCTGTCACTTCTATTACCAGTTGCCTGTATAATAAAATCACTTCAGGACTTGTAGGCTTGGGACTAACCTATGCTCTTATGGTAAGAATCTCGGGATCCTTTCTGTCTCTCCCAAACATTTTTTTGTAATTCCTCAGGGCACAAAGATGAACAGGAAGATTGAAGGTGTCTGTACATCTATAGTGGGTACTGTAACATCATGGAAACCATGTGTTTACTTCAGTTCACATGTGATGGTTGACATATTTGAGTGTATGCCTTCTTCAGCTTTGAGATGAAATCTCATCAAGGTGTTAGTTCAGATATGTCAACAAAACATGGACAAGTTGCATCATAATTTTTTATATCGTCTTGCATTGTGAAGAATACATTTTCAGTGTATCAGTTGTAATTATACCCTGGTATGTCATTCTAGATTGTCCAAACTTAAGTTGCCAGAATTACGTCTTTTCACCTGTCTTTATTGTTCCCCCCCCTCTTTTCTGTTGGTGTAGATCAGATCTCCATAGTACCAAAGTACCTGTGCACTGCAGTTAGGAAATGTAACCTTTAGTCATTGTTGCCTCCCTGTTGGTGTTGTACCATCCAGTGCGTTCACAACTTCCACTTACTGAGGCGTTCCTGTGTAGGAATATGAACTGCATGCTGGTCAAATGATGCAAACTACTAAAAATCTGGGATTCAGTCGTGTATTTGCTTTACATCAGGTGTCTAACTATCTGAATTGGATGGTTCGTAACCTGGCTGACATGGAGATCCAGCTGGGGGCAGTGAAAAGAATCAATGGCCTTCTCAAAACAGAAGCTGAAAATTACGAAGGGCTCCTTTGTAAGTGCAGTTTTGTACAGCATGCAGAAAGAGCTTGCTGAAATTTTAATGACTTTGCAGTGTATTGCCATGAAAAATACATTAAATCACCTAATGAACCAACTAATTTATTATAAGAAGGTTTTTGGGTTTTTCCCCCCGTGCTCGTGGTACAGCTTCCTCACAGATTCCCCAGAACTGGCCAGACAGAGGGGAGATCCAAATCCAGAACCTCAGTGTCCGATATGACAGCAACCTGAAGCCAGTGCTGAAACATGTCAATGCCCACATCTCACCAGGACAAAAGGTAAAGAACTGCAGTTGTTCTCAGAAACTCTTTAGACTAGCACATCACATAAATCAGAGTTAAAACATACCACAGAATGTTTTGATGACTGAATTTCAGATGATCTTTGTTCTCTCAAAGAATGTAGTGCACTGGAAAGGAGTCTGGGGGATTCTTAGCTTGGTGTATTGAGGCAAACACCCTCCCCCTCAGTATCCCAGTGCCCTCCTGTCAACACACAGTGCCAAAAGAAGTGACAGTGAGCCCTTACAGTGCTAGGCCTACTTTTCTTCCTTCTCACATGACTCTCTTGTCTTTATTCCCATCATTACCATTCTCCTATAGTTCCTGTTATAGGACTGGCCTTGATTTATCCTTAAATGCTCAGACCCCTAAAAGACAAAAAGTGAACACAGCGATTCTGTAATGGCTGGTTCAGTTTGACTGATCTATCAGGAGGAGAAGAGGAACATGTGAATCAGAACAGCTCCTCCACCCTCTCATATGAAGTGTCAAGTACAGATGTTATCCATTTCCTGTATTTTCATTGCCTGATGTTCATCTGCTTTCTGTGTCACAGATTGGGATCTGCGGCCGAACAGGCAGTGGAAAATCCTCTTTCTCTCTTGCATTTTTCAGAATGGTTGACACCTTTGAGGGTAAGAGAACACTTTTGTGTGTCACTCAAGCTTAGCTCCTGAAAGTTCTTTGGTAGTCTTTTCCTTAACAGCAGCAGCTCTGAAGTGTGATTTTCAAATCTGCAGGACATGCTCGCTGGCCCTGTTTAAGCTGATATCATCTGTCACCTAACAGTTCTGCCATTCATAAGCCAGATCAATAAAAATTCTGCTTGATAGAAGCAAAAGTCCAAGAGTGACAGATGACAGCCTTTTGTACTGTTAAATCATAACAGTAGGACCAAAGCATAAAAGGGCAAGGTGTTCAAGTGTAGTGAAGGATCTGTGCTCAAGGCACAGATGGGTTCCACTAGGCCCAAAAAACTCAGCAACTGGGGGCTGCAGCTTGGCCTGCTGTCCTGGAATTTCCTGCCATATTTCCTGCTCTGTGTGCTATGTCCATACGCCTCACAGGGTGCATCTCAGAAAGATGTCAGCATGTTTCCCAGCCACGTCACCCACAGAGCCCCTATGCAGAGACAGACAGTTGTACTCAGAGATAAAATTTCATAGTGCTCAACAGTAATTTGGCTTTCTGAAAGGTTTGTTGCCCCTGGTAATTAATCCCTGATTGAAGTAATGTCTGACCCTGTTGTTTGATAGATGCATACTGGTCAAGCAGTTAAGTAGTGTAATCTAATCATTCCTAAGGTACTGAGGTCCACTCTGTATGCTGTCCAGCTGAGCTTGATCTCAAGAAGGCTGTGCTTGCTTTTTAGTCAAAGCATGTTTCTGTAGTGAAGAAGGGGCTATGTAATACAAGGCCTGCTCCTGCTGTACTGCCTTTCAGCCTGGAAGTGGGCTGTGCCAGCAGCTGTGTGGCACAATAAACGCACTGTGCTCTTTCTTTTGAATAGGGAGGATTATCATTGATGGTATAGATATTGCAAAGCTGCCCTTGCAGATGCTGAGATCCAGGCTGTCGATCATCCTCCAAGATCCTATTTTATTCAGTGGAACAATCCGGTCAGTATTAAGCACCAGCAATAAATAAAAAAACATGTAATTGCTTCTGTCACACAATATGAATTATATGTTATAATTGTAGTATATAATGACTTTTATACCAAGCTGTTTAATTCCAGTCTCCTCAGCTGGAATAGGGAGGATCACTGCCATATGTCTGTGCTTTTAACTCACCCCTGCCAGACTAACCTTTCCCTGTGCCTGAGCCTGGACAGGACACTGTTGACAGAGGACGTCCCATGCCTAAGAAGCAAGGAAAGCCAATATTTATTCCTCCAGGATCCAGTAATCAGTTTAGCTCACTGATCAAATACCCATAACCACCCAGCATTTCTTGAAACCTTCTTTCTCCTACATCTGTTTTCATCTGTCTGCCTTAAAATATGAGATGTAAAAAATGCAGACTAAAAAATTGCTGGAGATAGAGAGAAAGCAAAAGCACAACATGAGAAATACTGGGAGACTGGGCTATTTTGTTCTGGAGCCTCTAGCTGTGTTTCTTCTTAGCCATTTCATCTGCAGCACAAAATACGTTAGCGCTTTTTTTTTTGGTGGTTTTTTTTTTTTTTTTTTGTTTTTGTATTTTTTTTGCATTCTCTTCCTACTTCTCTGAGAACATGATGCAGTAGAAGCAAAAGCCAAAAGTTCCAGTTTCCAACAAATGCCCTTCCCTGTGTCTGTGCCATTTACCTCACAAAGAAACAGTACAATCCTCAGTGCACAGTTACATCAACTGCAGTTTTACTTTCTACATAAGTGATTAGAGTTCACTAAAAAGGATACAGGCTTCAGGACATGCCTGAATAGACAATGATACATTCACATCAGAAGATGATGTGATTGTATTCCTTTGTTTTATTAATTAATCTATTAAAAAATGCATTTAGGCCAGCATCAATCCTTCACAACTCGTATAGCAGGAGTAAAATGTAAAAATAGTGTTATGCACCATTGATTCTTTTATTGTCATTCTATATGCTAGTGTAATGTGATGTGAGATTCACATTTGTTGCTGTCACTTCTGGGCCACAGAAAGATAAAGTAATGTTCATCTGTTCATAAATCCAAGATTTTTTGAATTGCAGTGAAGACTTGAATTTCATAATGCAGTATGAAGCTCGATTATTCTGTTAGCATTTCTATAGCAGTGAAGAACAAAGAGACATTGTATTTAAAAGAAGGGAGGGTAGAATTTTGGCCTTTTGTTAAAATTGAATATAAATTTAGACTGAGTATAGTCACAACTTTTTCTAGTAAAACATGAGATTTCTTTCATTTATACAGAACAAAATAAATTCCAAAACCATAAAGATAGCCACAAAATAGCAAGCGTTTCCCTTTCTGCTCAACTGACAGTCAAATTTTCATTTTAATCACATTGGCATAAACATTGATTAAGTCTGGGAAATTCAGTGGATTTATGCCAATGATAGATCAGAATCAGGCCCAGACCTTCAGCATATGATTCTGAATATCTGCAGGTTTGTTTCTAAGCACACTAAAAGAAGAAATCCATTGCAGCAGTTTCTGTTGACTGATGTTCTTGAATTACCCACTGCAGGTTTAACTTGGACCCTGAGAAGAAGTGCACTGACAGCATGCTCTGGGAAGCACTGGAAATAGCACAGCTGAAGCATGTAGTGAAGGCACTACCTGGGGGCCTAGGTAACGAGACTTTTTTTTGAGAATATTCTTTCCAGCATTCACAATATTCCTTTTTCACATTTATTTATTAGAAGGGTAGTTGATGATGAAAGAGCTTTTAATTTTGTGGAAGGTGACAAAAAGTGCCTGCAGGCAAATGTCCTATATCTGTATAATTCCTTTACCAACTGTACCTGGGAGGCAGAATCCTCTTTCTTTTCAAATCAATGCTAAAACTATTTTATTTCAGGATGTCTTTGTTATGAAGCACTTAGGTTTATGGGTCTTGTGAATTCAAATAAGCTGTAAACAAGTCAGATGTTACCTAGAACACGTTTGGTGTTTTCCCATAGTGAAGTCCAAGGAGGAAGATTTCTAAAGCTTCAAGGTGTGAATCATTTGGCCATGCAGAAAAAATAACCGAACCAAAAAAACCCCACCGAACACCTAACATAAAACAAAAAACCATGAATAAATCCCCTTAAAACTGTAAGTTATCAGCCCTAGGGTAAAGAAATTATGGATGCTGGTTTGACTGGGGGTGCAGTGTCCCAACTGCACGTGTTTCAGAGAAACTCGCTCTTGAACATCCTCAGCTACTTTTATGTCTAACAGATACAGAGAATATAGTGAAATAGAAATACTGGTTGTGTTGAACACTGGAAATAAGCAGGCAAAAATGTGTCACCAGCAACTGTAAGCCTAGGAAATATTACTTTACACTGCATGTGAGACTCTGTGTTCCAAGCATATGCTCTATTCTGATCTTACTGATTCTTCTGACCTTACTGATTTTGTGTATCACTTCCAGATGCAATAGTCACAGAAGGGGGTGAAAACTTCAGCCAGGGCCAAAGGCAGCTGTTCTGCCTGGCAAGGGCTTTTGTGAGGAAGACAAGCATCTTTATAATGGATGAAGCCACAGCATCTATTGACATGGCAACAGTGAGTTTGAAGTGCTTCTGATTTCTTTTACTTGAGGAGTAGACAACTGGTATGTGAAGAAAAAGGTGGAATTCTGTCTATTCTGGAATATGCTTACACCATCTTTAGTGCAGACACATTTACAAGCCCAGGTAGTTGTAAGTCACTGCTAACAAATCTAAAGAGCTTTCAAACCATTTTACTAGGGATTGAATAGTTATTCCAGAACAGATTGCATTAGGAAAATGAGGTGTGTTATTTTAATTGGCAGTGGGTATTTCTAAAGTAAACATAGCTTGGGAAGGTCAGCTGGGATGGTCAGTGAAGGGTGAAGTGGCAAGTGACAAGTTTTCCCAGCATGGTTGGCAGGACAAGCTAGGAAGTTAGAAGGCTTGAAAGTAGGGGCAAGGAACTAAGCACAGACACAGAAAAGACATCCTGGATTATTGCATTAATTGCCTGGAATTTCTAGGCAGATGCTTAAGCACTTAGTAATAATGCAGTGACTTGGTTTTAGCCAAATAGAATAGTACATTTTTTTCATCTGTTATGTTGTTACAGGAAATATTTTGGTTTTCTTTCCACTGTAAGTAAAGAACATAATTGGCGAGGTTTGTTAGAACATCTACAATTTTTAGTTCAGTAAAATATTAGTGTTTGTGCTTCAGCAAGGGAACTGTAGCGCACACAGCCCAGTTAAAATGCATTTTGAATTTTGATGCATTGAGGATAGAGTCCCTCCTTTGAAATACTTCTCTAAAGACCAGCTAATAACAAATTAAGATATCTGTGCTCGTGACACTTCCAGACAGTTTGGAATGCAGCAACGTGTCTCCTAAATAGTAAAGGATGAGTACTTGTTGAGTGAGAGCTATGCATGTGAGGCCATCTTAAATATCATCTCCACTGTTAAATATGCCAGGTACAGCACAGTCCCTTGCTTGTCCCTGCCACCCCTTGGTGTTAGATGTCCCCATTGTGCTGGAACATTCCTGGGCTTGCAGTGGGGTGAAGGATGCACCGCAGAGGCGCCGGCATAGGCACCCGGATTTCACCTTGGACTTCCTCGTTGTCAAACTGAGTCCAGGATAGCAGGGGCTTGGGGCCAGAGCAGAGCTCTGGTGTCTGCTGTCTGCTGAACCCCAGAGGCAGTGACAGAAGAGACCAGGCTCTGGCTTAGTTCAGACATGTAGCTAATTTTTCACTTCTGCAGTGGGCGATAAATAACAGTATGGAATAGTCAGCGGTTACTTAAGCCCTCTTAGTGTCTGTGTCTGTCATGCAACTTCTGTTGTTTGAAAAGCACCAAATGTTTTTCCTTCCCTAGGAGAACATTCTCCAGAAGGTGGTCATGACTGCGTTTGCTGACCGTACCGTGGTTACAATAGCAGTAAGTAAAGTTCTTGCTGCCATTCTAACGCAAACAAGGATCTGAAATGTCCCATTAGTCACTTCTTGTCACTGTTAATAAATGTGTTAATTAGGCCATTCATCTTTTTCTTTTTTAAGTGGTGTTTAAATGTAAGCTTTCTTTTCCATTTTTAAATTTCTTACTTAAATTCATAAGAGTGGCTCCTTAAATGTGTTGCATGATGTTAAGTCAAATCACCTGTAAAGGTACCTAATCTAAGTATGCTCTCTGTCGTCTTTTTCCCATTTGAAGCTAATTTAAAATGCCATATACTTTGACTGCTGTGAAATATAAGTTTCATCAAGCTAAAATAAACATTTAACTAAGGACAAGTAAATTCAGATATTTCAGGGAGGTGAAATGAAGTCAGTATGCTTCTTAACATCTAAAAATTCAACACAAGAAATCTATACTCAAGAATCTCTGAGCATCATTTATTTTTACCTAGCAAACATATAATAGAAGGCCTGATTTATCTTACAGTATCCATCCAGTGTGTCATTATAAAAAAGCAAAGGAATCATTACCATGACATTTCCTTTCTCTGCATGAAAATTCAGATTTGCACTGTATCTTTTTTTATGTATCTTTTTCTGTTTGTTTGGGGACAGGCTGAAAAAGCTTTATTATTCTTTTACACTTAGTGAGTTTTAAACTGCACAGTTCAAACAAACAGCATCTTGGAATAAACTTACTTTGAATGTTTTTGTTTACTTCAAATTGTAAATGTGGTTTACAGCAAGTGGGTTTCTATTCAAAACATTCTGTAGTAGAAACATAACACGGGGTTTGTGGGATGGGGAGTGGTTTTGGGGGTGTTTTTTTTGTTTGTGTTGTTGATTTTCAGGTGTGTTTTTGTTTTGTGTTGGTTTTGGTGGGTTTTTTCCACAGAAAAAGCCATATATTCCTAATTTCTGTTTAGGAAGAATAGGAATAGCAGGAGTTATGGTACTGACTCTATATTATCTTCTATGTTACCCACAATTACCAGGGTGGCTGTACTGATTGTGTTACACTGAAAGAGATCAGACAAGGGCAACAAATTCAACAGGAATGTGATATTTCAGTCCCCTGCCCCTGCCTGTGGACTGGATAAATGTCATAGAAACTGCACAAGATATGAGATTTGTAGATGCCATCAGTGATTATTTTATGGAAAATCTGGCTAGGAAAGCCAGAGAAGGAAATACAAGAGTTGTTTTGATACTGAGGATGCCCAAAACTTGATTAGGGACCTTACGGATGCAAAGCAATTGTGTAACAGCAGCCATAATATTCTGAGATTAAATATCCCTGTGGGAGTGATGCAGGTCCAAAAAATCCCATGCAGTTACAGTTAACATGAAAAAGTGGAATTCTGTCAATATAAAGAGGCTTGCAAAAAACTAAATCCAAAAATAAATGGGGGGGGAAGCTAAAAGAAGCAGCAGCAAAGGAGATTGAATCTGTCAGGGATTATGGAAATTACTGAAGCATTTTATTTTAAAAGAAAACGGAAACAATGCATTGTATTTATTTAGGTAATGCTTGAGTTAGGATAGAAAAATGTGGTATAGATAAAGAAATAAAAAAGATGAATAGAAACAGGAAGGCTGAACTCAAAGTCGCACATACCTTGAATATTGTGTGCAGTTCCAGTCTCCTTATGCACAGAACAACACATTACAACTGAAAAACACTGAGAAGCACAGGATGATTTTGGAGGTGTTGGATTTGCTCCTGGAAGGGAGCAGCTGGGCAGGCTGGGGCTCTTCTGTTTGGAAGAAGGACAATGTAAGGACACGTGGGAGAGGTCTGCAAGGTCACGAGGCAAGGGGCATTGGGTAAAACTCTGAGCAACACGGCCCAGGGCACACAGAAGAGGAGTACTTGTTCATACAGTGGGAAGGAAGCATGGAAAAGTCTTTTCCAAAGGAAATGGATGCAAAATGATTGTGAAAGCTCAAGAGAAGACATGGCCCAAGTCTTGTAAAATTGACTAGATCAGCTTTCTAAAGAGACAAACCACACCAAGCTCAGGAACCACCCCATACTCAGATATAATCCAGGACTGGGAGAATTCCCAAGTTCCCACAGGCAGTTCCACACTCAGTTGCCCATTTCCTACTCTGCCTGCCTGCCTTCTTTTGGCTGCACTGGGGAGCAGGACTCTGGGCTGGGGACATTCTAAAGAGAACTCATAGGACTCTGCATACTCAAGTACCTGTGTATTTTTTAGGTACTTGAGTATCCATCTGGCTCTTGGTCTGTATATTTGTCTGCAGTATTTACACGGAAATTAGGATGAAAAGTAGGATAAGTAGCCTTAATCAAACTTGAACTTTATAGGAAATTTAATTTGTGGAAGTCTGCCTTATCCTGGAATATATTGAATACAGAGATACACTGACCTGGCATTTTGTTTGTTTTTCAGCACCGTGTGCACACGATCCTCAATTCAGATTTGGTTATTGTAATGAAGAGAGGAGTTATTTTGGAATATGACAAGCCTGAGGTTCTGCTAGAACAAGAAGACAGTGTCTTTGCTTCTTTTGTACAAGCAGATAAGTAATAAAAATAAATAAAGCATTTTAGAATACAATTTTATTATTTTCTAAAAATGTAAAATATCTGTAAATAAATACTATTTCATAATAAATTGAGCTTTTCCTTTTTTAATAAAATGAGCCATTTTTTCCATCCGAAGCATTAATGTATTATCTGTGTACTTTACTTTTTTGTGTACTACTACTTTTCTTTTATTTGCTGCCAAAGAATCATGAAATATACCTGAAAAAAACTACATGGGTGAGCTACAACAGGATGCGCATCAAACAAACATAACCAGCATGGAATTTTTATGTAACTCTCAACCCCCCCAACATTTATTAACATGTTATTTTTTTATGTGTCATAGCCCTACTGTAGATAATGTTCGTGGCTGACTAAATGCAGAAGGAAAAATTATATAGCAAAGGTATCTCTCAAAAGCTTGTATTTCTTTTAATCAGATGACTCTGTAAAGCTTTAATATCCAAATATAAAATCTATAAACATGTTTTATACTGTGGTTTATTGATAGTGCCTGAGTTGTGCCTTAGGCTCACCTTTAACACTATCTAGAAATGAATCACAATCTGATTCCATCTTTCTGCCCCCTGAATACTGTTACACTGATTCCAAGCAGGATGGAGGCAGACTCCCTCCCAAACTGTGAAGAAGCTGAGAGGAGGCAGACTGTGATAAAGTATCAGTGTTTAATGTACACTGTTTCCAGACCAGTGCAGATGTACCAATTCATCTGGAAATTATCCCTCCAAGTCTGGTAAATAAACAGCATTAAACCTTTCACTGCAGCTCAGTGCCATGAGAGCTTGACTCATCATCTCCTAGTTTCACATTATTTCACCCACTATCGTGCCATCTGTAGATTTACTGTGACCCTTACCAATAAATTCTGCACACTTAAGATAACTTTTAACCACTGAAATTATCCTAATTCAGCTAGACAGGTACTTCTCCCTGTGACAGTCACTCTGGGACTTTTTCTTTAATAGAGGGTTAGAATGTCAATAACCCAATGGAAGGCTACAATGAGTTTTTCACTCATTCTTTTTACAGCACGTTTACCTTTACATCCACTTTTTGTTTTGTTAGTTCCACTATTTGAAGGATTTCTAGTGCTTAGGAGAGTTCTTTATCTTTTTGGGGTTTTTTTTTCCTCTCTCTTTAGCCTGCTCAATTAGTTTGCAACCTGTTTTTAAGAGCTTTATTTTCTAGAAAAAGACACCTCAGTGTTCTCATGGGATATGTGATATTTTAAGGCATTACTTCAAGCCAGGGGAGAGCCAGGGGAAATGAAGAACTGTTGTTGCCATTTGTATTACCAGTTGCAGAGCAGAGTATTTGCAGCATATTCCTGCTGTTATTTGGGCAGTAATGAAGGGCAGGTAAGTGGCAGCAGAGGAGAGTGTAGAATGAACAGTGGTAAAAGTCAGAAGGTAGGATGTGGTAATGCAGATGAAAGGCATGAGCTCTGTCATTGCACTACCCTTCAAGAGAGAAAAAGGGCAGTTGGGAGCTTTCTCCTCCTCCAGGAGGAGTTTGCTGGGCAGTGTTCAAGAAAGAATGGCTGCAGAACTATTGGTGTGCTTTCACCCTGGAATACTGGGTTTCCATTAGGGCTGAGAGAGGAGAAGAGGGAGCCAGAAGGGCACAGAGCAGGTTTCTGCTACAGCTCCTGGGCATGCTGTCTCTTGGCTTCCTGTTACAGATCTCAGGCAGGCTCTCATCCTGTAAAGGCTTAGGAAAGCACCACTCTGCAGGACTCCTCAAATTCACACTGCAGAGGCTCTGCAGCCATCTGTGGAAGCTCTTAGAGATCCTAATGGCAAGGGGAGAGAGGCAGAGAAGTGAGGTTTCATGTGCTTTTAATGAAGTGCCTGGGATCTGATACTGCAATTTGGACTTGCTCCTATTCCACGAGCTTCTGACAACCTTACCCAGAAGGGAATACAGGGGAGGAAAGGACAGCATATTGCTAAGGAGGCTGTACTTTATCCTGCAGTATTAAGAAATTAGAACTTGAAAGTGCAAGTGTCACATTTCCATTTTAAATGGGGCTTGTATTTCCCAAAGTAGCACTGCAGGAGAGTAGGGTGAGTTCATTCAAATCCAACAGTTACTCATCTTTTTGATGGTACCACACTGCCAAATCAATACCTGTGAGCAGGGAGACTCTTGGGTGCTACTGGGACGGGACATTTCCTCAGCACATTTCAGCCGCTCTTGTTCATATGGGGCCAGGGCGTTCCTGCCCCTAACTCCAAAGGATTGAGAGTCTCACCAGTGACCAGAAGCAGCACCCAAGGACATTATTCTGTGGCGTGAGGCTTGCTGACATTATCCAGTAGACCTCATTGCCACAAGATAGGCAGCTCAGGAGTCACTGTTAACCAGGTCACAAATGTGTTTGTATGGCACTGAGGCATCACTAAGCAAAGGGCTGTACTCCAGTGGCTGCAAGACAGTGCAAGCCAAGGCCAGGCTTTCAGCTTTCTTGAGGGATAGGATTTGTCTCAGTCCCAAAGATTTTAGGGGATATGCTGCCCATGGAGCTGCAACCAGAGGGGTTTTTGTTGCCTTCTATAAGTGCTTCCACTCTACAAAAAACTTTATAGGGTTTATTCCCTTGTCTTAGTGTGGCCAGGAAACACAGCATGGCTGTTTCATCTGTCCTCTTCCAAGCTCTGCTCATGCCTCCCCTTGTGGCTTTGCGTAATCACCTCTGGTCTCTTTTCTTCTGCCTACCTACTTGTACTGCAAGGTGATTTATGATGCCTAATTTCTGTCAGATTAACACTATGTAGCCTCTGAAGCTTTATTCAGCTTCTAAAGGTAGAGTAGTAACATGCCAACAACTAAATTTTAATTTGACAGTTATCATAAGATCTTGTTTGATAGCCATTAAAACTAGAATAAATGGGGGGGGAGTTTTGATGTGTAAAAATCTATTTTGTGGGTGGAAGAATTCACCCCTCATGATTCAATACTACAGAGTTGGATTGTTCATTCCTGTGAACCCAATTTTTTTCAGCAGCTCTTAACACAAATACGTTGGCTCACTCAGAAGATCTGTCACTTTTTTTCTAAGTATCTGTCACTTGCTCCATAAAGACAGCTCTAGAAATTCTTCAGCAGAAGCCACTTGCTTTGCTATCCCATCTCAGCCCCTAAATGCTCACAGATGAAGAAAAATGAGTGACAAATGACAGTCCCATTACAGGAGTGGAAACAAGCACTGTTGTAGAGAGTTCAGGATCCCTAAAAGCAGCGTGGTGAGTGAGTTCATAAATCCCCTTCTGGGTCGCTCCTAGCACCAGTGATGCAGCAATTCACTCTTCCTCTAAAACCCTCTCTCCCGACACAGGTTTTTATCCATTCCACATTTATGGAGGTACCGCCCTCTGGAGGAAAAGGTATAGAATAAAGACCACGCTTAGAAAAGAGTCGGGAAAAACGGCACGAATGTCAAGACTGCCTCTTGAACCCCTATGTGCGTGTCTGCAAGGGTGTAAAATGCTGCCCGTGGGTTGCCTGGTGTTGTACAGCCTGTTTATGCTCACCGCAAAATTCTGGAAGTAGGACCTGCCATCAGCTGCAGAACTACACATCCTACAAGTAAAACTTCAACTTACTTCATCCTTTTAGGTTATGGGTTTTCTTTTTTTCATGTTTAGAAAAAAAAATGTTTATTTAAAAAAAACCCAATTTTTTAAAAAATTACATTGTCATATAAATCATGTAGTTAACAAACTAAAAGTGCAGGTGCACGTGACATTCACACCAAGGACGCAAAAAGTCTAGGAGAGGAAGGGATGCAGAGAAAGGGGGAACACCTTTGGCTAAGCTCAGTGGCCTGGCAGCTGTGTGCCAGGGCACCTTTTTGCTATTCTAGCTTTATTAATCAAAGCAGCAAGAAGAATGAAGCAGATTGGGAAACTGGCCCCTCCAAAAGGAACTGATGTGTGCAAGGACATGCCACTATTCATACATAAAAAGTAGAAACAGTCTAAAGTAATAGAAAACATTTAAAATCTATCTAAAACAAGATCCGTAAGGACTGCTCAGAGAGATCAGATTACTTCAAACTACTATTCCAAAATCCCTAGGTGGGCTGCTTTAAGTAGCTGTAGGTGGTGAAATTTAATTTTAACCCCAACTGGCTGATTCCCAGACATCAACTGGACAATTGCCTTGCCCAGGGAATCAGTGCCAAGAGCTGTTTACAGTGTGTACCAAAGCACTTAGAGCCAAAACTAAAGGGAAAGTCCATGGACACATGTCGTGCAATTAGAAAATAAATAATCACAAATCCATTGGTATTAAAGAAAAAACTCTTATCCAGAATATCCTGGGATGATGTAGAAACTCCACAATGTTGGTGTCTAAACTGAAATAGAAATAAAATATTGAAACCAGAGGAAATAAACACATCAATGAGAATATTGCTGTTTACACAGCAGCGAAGCCATGTCAGAATGTTTTTAAAAAATGCATCTTGTCAGGAGGATACATCCTTATGGGCATGCCCATGTATATGTTTATATGTATTTATACCCACAAAGACATCCCAGTGTCCTGAACAGGTTCTAGCTTCCTGCCTCTCTCCTTCCTGAATCCCTTTTCCGAGGATTTTGATGCCTGTCTGTTCATGTCACTGGGGGTTAACCCTTTGCAGCCAGATTACTTTTTTTCTTTTTTCTTTTTTCTTTTTTTTTCAACTTTTGCTGTTGTTTGGACTGTAGGCATTTTCCTGAGAAGCCACAGCTCACATCATTTCACGGTCTCCTCTCTGCAGAAAAAAAAAAAAATTCTTGTTTATTCTAAATAACTCCAGCGAAATTTTAAGTGGGATTGAGCCCCTTTAGGTCCAGGTCTCTGTTCAGCCATTACCTCCTTGGATTCAGCTTCTTCAAGAAAATTTCCTACCACTGCCTCGCAATTTATCAGATGAATGACTTCCTCCTACTTAAAGAAAGACATACAGGTGAATTTCAGCTATTATTATTATTATTGCTATNCGGACGGCAGCGCACACGGGCGCGCACAGCCCCGCGCCGCTCGCACGGCCCTTCCGCCCGCCCCCGGCTGCCCGGGGCGGTGCGCGGCGGCGGCGGAGCCATGCTCTCGAGGAAGGGGATCATCCCC